>CM032780.1:9382554-9860851 GCA_019155195.1 Avicennia marina
AATGGCCCCTACAGAACTAAAAGAAGTAAAGATCTAGTTCTAAGAATTAGTAGACCAGAAGTAAATTCAACTTAGTGTTTTACCTTGAGAAGCCCTTGTACTATTTTGCAAAGAAGAAAGACAAAAGTTTATGGCTATACATAGACTACAATGAGCTTAACAAAATCACGATAAAGATTAAATATCCTCTGCCAAGGATAAGTGACTTTTTTTATCAGTTGAAAGGAGCCAAGAAGCTCTCCAAGATTGATCTAAGGTTGGAGTGTCACTAATTGAAGATTAAGGCTGAAGATATACCTAAGACAACATTTAGAACACATTGTAATTATAATTTGTTAACCATAATATTTCACATTTTGCTGTATTTGATTCTCTATATTTTTTCATCTTTACACACACATGCTTTTTCACTACCAACATTCCACCAAATAGGGATGGGCAACTAGGACGATTTGTCATCCATTCTAAAACACTGTGTTGGAGAAATTTACGACGATTTTGAGAAAAATCATCCCAAAATTAGAGACAGGTGTCGGAAGCCATCACTAGTATTTGAGACGGTCTAGAAAAAGCCATCTCAAAAACTACAACAGTTTTCAAGAGCCGCCATGAACTTTTGTGACGACATATCACAAGCCATATCTAAAGTAGGGACAGTTTAGAGATTGAAAATATTGAAACGGGCCTAGAATAGTTATGTTTAAGATGGAATTGAGACAGTTATAGTGGGGACGGATTTGGGACTATAAATTTAGTGACAATTTTGAGGACGCTTTTTGGACGGATTTGGAACGATTTGCCATGGGACGGTTTTAGGACGGCTCTTTTTGAAACAAATTTGAGATGAATTACTCTGGGATGGTTTTGCGACGGTACATTCTACAATAGATTTATGACAAAGGTAAGTTCCTTAACACTACTTTGGGATGGATTAGGAATAGATCTGGAATGAAATTGTGATGAATTTGAGATGGCTTTTAAAATTTTCTGTTTTATTTTTTTACTTTTTGTATTTTATTATTAAAACACAATCATAAATGCTCTGAATGGCATGAAAAATTGCAAGTTTTAATATGTATATCATATTTTCACACTACTAAATGAATAATACAAAATATCAATACATTATATATTTTTTTAAATTTGTCCTACAAAATGCAACAAGCAATGACAAACAAATGCAACCTACTCATGAGTGTCGAGCATCTTGTCATTGCCTTCATTGTCCTCACTGTCATCATCATCCTCAACGAAGTCTAGGGAGATGCCAAGTTGTGCACCTATGGCATTCATAATTCGATCGAGCTTGGATTGTATCTTTTTCAACTTCTTCCTATAGTTTTTCAGCTCCCCCTTCATGGACTTAAGCTTGTTCTTTATGAGTTGCAACTCATCCTTCACTTGGGCAAGCTCTCCTACATGTGAAGATGACAAGGAGGGTAAACCTCAAAGCAGTTACCGATATGCTCTAGCTTTTGATCCCATTCCTAGCAATTGACTTTTCTTGAACCCTCTGAGAGCAGTAAGGATCGTATTGCTGTTGCTACTGGAGGATGAAGTTCCACCAAGTTCCTAGGAAAGATAGTCCTAGTCTATGGCATCCTGGTCCTACTGCATTTTGGACAACATCTCCTAACTAAAACAAATTCAATCATTAAAATTGTATATAATTATTTTCGATAACTTAATATGTACCTAGCACTTACCTTATCCCTCTATGCTCGAGGACCTACCCATTCTCCAACTATATTGTCTGAACTTTTGAGTACAACTCAAAAGGCATTGAAGGTCTATCTAAACTCAATCCTAAAGCATCATCTAACAAAATATTATGTGACTTTTAGCAAAAAATAAAAAACAAATATGGCTTAGTAATTATAAAGCAAAGAAAAACTTACTAGATGATCACTGTGTGCGTTAACTAACATGGAGCCGCCTCGATATATAGTGTAAGCTAAGGCATCATCAAATAAATAGTTGTTGCTATTTTTGTTGCTCATAGCTTTAAAGGTACCCTCAACCCACTTTACAAGCATCTTATTCAACCTTTCTTGTGGAACCCAATCAACCTTCTTCCTTAAATCCCTAGCCTAGTAAAAACTCTTTCAAATGAGCTCTACCATCTTTTTCTTGAATGCCCTCTGGATTGTAGTATTGTTGGCTGGGCTCCAAGTATATTGCTTGTGCCATTGCAAAGTAAAATTAGGTAAAGTGGTTGTGTGAAATGTACTAATTATTGCTAAACATGTTGGAGTGAAAATGTAAACAATATACTACCTTGAATTTGTCAAACCACCGCTGCTTTATATCATGAGGCACATCAATGTATCTAGTCCATGACCCCTGCTAGTGGCCAGTAATGATTGACTTGATGCAGTCAACTGCATCTTTCTAAGCACTACAATATTAACATTAAATATTGGTATGAAGTTAAAATAAATACGTCTTTACTGAACTGTACGCGATGTAATGTGAGGTGGTTCCTTTGCTTAGGATTAGCTAGGAGTCGTCGTGTTCATGCCAGGAGTTGTTGGGATCATAGTCCTTTCCCCGAGGCTCGATGATATGGATGGGCAGGTGGTATGATGCATTGAAGAAGATGGTTGTTAATGTTGTGTTGGAGATGGTGGCAGGGGCTCATCATCTTCATCATTAAATGATTAGGACTTAGGGGGCGAGCTTCTAGGGAGTCCCCAGTCCTTTCGCCACTATGACCCTATTGTGATTTGTTGTTTGAAAATGCCACGTGTCATGCTACAAAACATAAGAGATATAGTTAGAAAAATACAAGTCATTTTATTCACAAAGTATACAAGTCAATTGACTAAACACAAATAACATGACTAATTAAAGGGAAACATAACATAACCTATGACAACCTTTAACACTTTTAAGAAATTATGAACCGTATGTTGCAAGAGGCCAAACAAAGTCAAAAAAAAAAAAAAAGGATGTGTAATATTCTTAATAAGCACAAGTCAACTAACATTTACAATAGCCTAACTAGAACTCAAACACCGCAAGGTTGTTCAACAAGCACTTACGTTTGTAGACACCAAGCAAGCATTGCAATTTCATTCAACAATACACCCAAGTCATTGCATACATCCAACCTTTGAAATTTCATTCTACAATGTGCCTAAGTCATTGCATACACCCAAGAAACCCTATAGAATGAGTATTTAACCCTTTTAAAGCCCTAAACTATTCAACAAGCATTTACCATTATAATTGACAACCCAAGTTATGATAAAACACAAATAATTTAACAAGTCTTAACAAGGTTTACAATTTGATTGTTCGATAAACCATTGCATACACCTAACCAATGCTATGCAATAAGCATTTAAACGTTCAACAAGCCCTAAACTATTCAATAAGCATTACCCACTATGATAGGAACCCAAGTCATGAGAACATACAAGTAATTCAACATGCGATTTGCGATTATTAGAACTCTTCACAAACTTGAACCTCTCAAATCCTATTAAAATAATAAATATTCAAGAAACATTACATGTTTAAGTCTCAAATTGTTATTTAACAAAGATATAATCAAATTTATACATAGAAAAATATCAGTACAAACTTGAACCTAGAATTGTTTTAGTTGAAATACACATAATCTATGAAAGGTAAAAAACTATAATGCAATCCATGAAATACACACAACCTAGGGTTGTGGCAATGTAGGCTTACCTTTTTCAGTACTTTATGGAAGGATTGAATGGTGGGGAAGCTTGGAAGTCAAGTACAGAGGCAAATTTTTTGTTAGCATGTCTCTGTAAAAATGGGAGAAGCATTAGGGATTTGGGGTTTTAAAACTCTCCAGGATGGATTAGTAATGGCCACTCTAGACAAGCTATCGCTAATTATGAAAATTTTAAAATTAATGGTGTTGCGTCAACCCCAATATCAAGACGAGTTAGACAACGTGAGTAGTCTACTCAGTTGTCATCTCGATGATAAGGGTAATGAGAATTCCAAAGAATTTTTGAAATTCTCATTATTCTTGTCATCAAGACGATAAGCTCAACTAGAGTTCCAGAGCATTTCTTGAATTCTTATATTTTGCCATGTTGTGACATCAAGGTCCACGAAGCCATTAAAGGGTGACATATCTTCATTGTCACCATGCCAATCAGCTCAAAAATAGGCAAAAGGTATATATACCCATGACCTAACCCTCAAATTACTCACCCAAACCATAGAGAAACATAGATGCGTCATACCAAAAAATCAACAACCTGATACATCTGGTTAAAGTCCACATATATAGAGGTAAACTACTTTAATTATTCCTTAATAGGTTTGAAATGTTTGATTCATGTTTCAATTTCATGGCATTTCACCCCATAACCCTTAGTCATCTTATAGATATCTATTGTTGTCAGAGGTGTACCTTTATTGATGAAAATGATATATTTAGTATGGGAATTTGAAGTATTGTTATTAATTATGCTGAATATTAATGTTTTTACGTGTGTGTTATCCATGAGCTCAATGAAATATGTAAATAATATTTGTTGCTACATAACTACCATATGTTTAAGAATGATGATAAGGCCATATCTAGTGCCATGATAATTGTTGTAGCAACTTAACTCACAAAATTTTGTGGCTTGTTAGGTTGTTGTCAAGCCATGCTTATTGGTGCAAAGTGTTTATCTAGAATTGGATTGTTGTGTAGCATTTTCTGACTTCATTTGAGAGTTGTTGATATGTTGTTAGACCATGTTGCATGAGTTGTTACCAATGGTACATAAACCATCATAGTAATGTTGTTAGAAATTGTTGGATGATGAAAGTTTGTTGGAATGGGAATAATTTGGCTTAGTTATCTATAACTTGATTGACACTTTCATATGTTAGCATTGGCACACAAGGAGCATTGCAATTATGTTAATGTTTGTTGGAATGGAATAGTTTGGTTTAGGTAACTATATGTTCGTTGACATCTTTATACATGGCATGTAGGTTTATAACAATGGTTAGGACAAAGTAAGCTACCCCATCATATGACTAAACCAAATGTGACAGTGTAAGGGCATATAACTAGCACAAGGAGACTGCTAGACATCAATCTCTTGTGCTCGAGCCTAGGCTTGCTGATGCCATGTGACATAGTGATTGGATTGCACCAACCATAAAAGTTAGGGATTGGGGCTCTTTCACATGAAATCTTAAAGATGATGTGGTGGTGTCTATAGTGCATGAGTTCTATGCAAATACGGCTGATGACATAGATGCAAATCATGTATTTTCATGAGGTTGCCATGTAGACATCATGGCCTAGAAAATCAATTGACATTTAGGCACTCCCACTAATGCCCATGGTGTTAATTTCAGATAATTAAAGAGGACCCCAAGGCACTAGAGGCTATGGCCCTCACGGTTTACTAAATGGTAACCATTGCAGCAAATCCCAAATGTCAGTAAATTTCGTCACTTCTTTTAACATAGCCAAGCTAGATAACATAATGCCTATGAACCATCATACTTCTATCTCTAGGGAGAATGCTGTCATTTTATATACCATAGTAGAAAGAGTTTACTTTAATGTGAGGCAGTTGATTAAGGAGGGCATGTAGTGATATGCTCACATTTCACGTGAATCCCTGTGGCACATCCATCTGATTATGCAACTATATTTAACTGACGACATGAGAGTAGAGGGCACCGAGAAGGCATAGGCTCCATAAGCTATAATCTATTTCATGTTTCCACCATAATTACTACTAGAGCCACCTTAAGTAGATGATGAGCTATAGGGCATGGCAGACAAGCCAACCCTATAGTAGCCACCTCCACAACCCTAGTTAGGCTTCCAAGGTGCCTCTAAACTATGAGTTGAGGCACGATGATTGTGATATGCATAAGCAAATGGACCATATGGCAAGAGCCCAATACATGTTGCTAGTTAATTACATCACTTCATGTTAACCATGGCGACCATTCACAAGGCCAAGCACCAAGTAGATGGGGCACAATCTCCCATTCCCCTAGGTATGTTTCTCCTTATACTCCAATCCCTTTGCCAGAAAATAGGCCATCTACTTCATCTGATCCACCTAAAGATCATTGTAACTTGTGATAGAGGATTAGTTACAGATAGGCCATCTACTCCACCTGATCCATTTAAGATCATTGTAACCTATGATAGAGGATCAGTTACAGATAGGCTATCAACTCCACCTGATCCACCTAAAGATCAATGTAAACTATGATAAAGGATTGGTTATGGATTACTTTAATTTTATTCATTCAACTTGATATATTGGTAAAAAAAAATAATATGTAAATGATTAGAGGAACTATATCACATTTGTCAAGTTATGGTTGTTGATATTCATGTCGAAATGGTTTTTTATCATGCTTATTAGCCACCAGATATTGCTCAACGCATGATATTGTCACATGATTTTAAAAATAAGGTTTGCCAAAGTACATGGGAAGTGAACTAAGCCTACTCATTCATGACCCGGGCTGTATCTATCATCTAATATGCTTGTGTAGGACCTAGACTCTAACGCTTCCTTATTCTCTGTATGCATTTCCTCATTAGGGTCAATGTACAATTGCATTCCATCAGGGTCATGGAGAAGAGATCGCCATTCATCGTTGTCCATTGTTAGGGTCACTACTTCGTGTCCAATTGATATGGTACATTTTCCCACTCTTTCTCCACCATAGCCCTAGCCTTTGTCTTGCAAACCGCTTTCCAGTCATATGTCACCATTCTAGTCATAGGATAATCCATGTAGTATACCTAAATAGCTTGTGCAGCCAATATAAATAGTTCATTCTTCCAATATATTTTTCTGTGGTTAACATCCACAAGTTGGTACTTTGGGTGCACTTTCTAGTCTCTTATAGGGTCAACTCATTGACATTTGAAAAAGACTACGATTATACCTAGCAAATCTGTGTAATCCAGTTGTAGTATTTCTTTGACCAGTCTCAAGAAGTCATACTCTAAGTTGTCATAAAATGAACTACACACACATACATTGTAAGTTTGCATAGGGCATCCCTGTCTATAAAATGTGGTGTAAAATTTAAACTCATTCACAACATCTGCATGTATACTTGTCACGCAATTGTATGGTCCTCAAGCTAAACTACAAAGTATATGGTCTGAAATATGATTATTCCCGTCCAACACCTCCACATCAACCAACACTATGAAACCAATCGCGTTGCCTTGTCATACTGTTTAACGAAAACCTTGCATAACTAATAAATTGATTGGATGACGTGTGTACATAAAATACAAATGTATTAGGTAACAAAGATATTCAAATTTGAAGAAAAGTCCACACCTGTACAATGGGCCCACTTTATGATAGTTCAATAATACATAAGTCTCTACCACGTGGCACTCCTCACTTATAAGATATCTTGGAGTCAGCTTAACAAATGGTTTGCTTATGTAGTTGAAAATGGAGAATGGGGGTGCAAAATTTAACCTCGATGGAGCTATATTCCGTGGGGGCCTTATGCATTTGGAAGGCACGCCTGACTGAAAGTAAAAGGTGGCAAATATGCCTATCTCCTCCACAATGTGGGCCTCTATAATCAATGCCTCAAAATATGCCTTGTTATTTACCTCCTTCTTCAAATTGTGCAAGAAATTGCCACAAAGACAATGGTGATTCAAGTACGTCATACATAACCACCTAGCAACAACATAATATGACTCACGTACTAACCTGTCAAACGGATACATCCATCTATACTATACAAGGCCCCCTAAAAGTGCCTCTCATAGCAATTGTACAATCAAATGCTCCATGAAATCAAAGAAAGCAAAAGGAAATATATTTTCTAAGTTACATATGATTGACGTAACATTCTCCTCCATGTTGTCTAGTGATTGTACACTTAGCATAGGCATGCACAACTATTGAAACGACAAACTAACCCCAATCAACGTGTTCTAAACATAATTAGGAAACAACTCTTTGAATGCAATAGTTAATAGTCGCTCCATAAATACATAGCAATCATGAAATTTCATACCATGCACTTTTAGCACCCCCATGTCATCACATCAACCTATGTTTGAGGCATACCTATTAGATAACTTCAGTCTAACCAACCACTCGCACAAAGCATGTCTTAGATCCTTATTCAATGTGTAAACAACCTTCAATTTTGATATATCGCTATCTAATAGGACATCTAGTTTTAGCTAGTCACAGATAATAGCAAGATCCTTTCAAACATTTAAATTGTCTTTCGACTTCCTCTTCACGTCTAATATAGTGTGTAAAATATTGTCAAACACAATTTTTTCTATGTGCATTACATCCAAGTTGTGTCAGATTAGATTGGTCTTTTAGTATAGTAAGTCCCAAAAAATACCCTTTTTAATCCACTTATGCTCCACCCTATAACCCGAAACCTGACCAATATGATTGTTAACAACATGATCGATGTGGCATACACACTGTCATGTCTCATCACCATATTCTCTTCATGGCCCAACCCTCCTCTCCATATGACCTTTTGTAAAATTCTTTTGATTTCTCCTACGTAGATGGTTTGTGGTAGAAATTAACGATGATAGTCAAAGTAGCAAAACTTCTAACCATGCTGTAGAATTGGACAATCCATAACCCTCATACAACTCTATCTCCTTAGCATTGAGTAAGCTGGCTAGTCATTGATTGTCCTCATAAGAGCTACAAGGATCTTGAAGTACCTCCCACGGTGCGAATCGTATGTGTTCACACCCTCAAGCTACAGTAGCAACTATTCATTAACAAGTAGTTGAAAATACACATCTATTAGCTTTTTTGGATTTGTTGGACCAGGCGTCACTAATGATAAAAATATGTAAGGAGTTGTCATACACATTTCTTATAGCAAGTTATATGGAGTCGCTACAACTAGCTAATAAGAATACGTTTACCCATGCACATCATGAGGTGCAATGCCATCTACACATAGACCTAAGCGCACGTTACATAGTTCAGCTGTAAAATGGGGATATGTGAGGTCAAAGTGCTTCCTTAGCTCGAGCCTCGACGAGTGGTACAAAGAACTCTCAGTAGTGTGGTAACATGCATGACATGTTAGGTGCTCAACCGTCGTAGGCACATAACCATTCTAGCCTCAGGATTAAAGGTAAACATTGCAACCATACTTGTGGAACCTATTTCTCATGAGACAAATAATCCAGTCTTAGTTTGTATCTTTCTTTTCCACAAAACTTACAATTCTCAAGATCTACATCACTCTTCCAGAACAACATGGCCCCAACTTTACAACAATCATTCTTCACAACAAGAAGCCCCAACTCTCTTATCAAGCATTCAGTGACATAGAAGTTAAAGGGCATATGGTGGTCACTTTGGAGCATATCACCAATCAAATTATAATTGTCATCGTAACAACTCCATGACATATTGTCCTCAATCTTAATATTCACTACTCTAGCGACTACTCAAAGTTGGGAGAAATTTTTACGTCCACTATATAAAGGTTCATACGCCGCATAAAGAACCTTAAAAAATTGATCACTCAATCCAGCAACATCTGGGCCACCTTGAATTCCAACTCACTGATAGTCGACAACACTCGCATGTGATGAGACGATGGACTTGCACCTCTTATCCTTGTACCACTACGAAATCCTTCTACATCATAGACCACACACTGCCCCCAATTCAACGCTACATCGTCACAACTTAAATTGGCAAAATTAAAGCTCGTCTCTTGTATCGATGCTTCATAAAATGAGGCTTTGTCATGGCTAGTGCAATTGAGGTAATTGGAACAAAACTCCTTTCTAAAAAAGTGTACCCTCATTGTATTTAGGTCCAAATTTTGAAATTCTTACACCAAGAACATAGGCATCTAATCTTGTTTCCATCCATATACTCATACTGTATATTAGCCCAATTCATAAACTCATTCACACTATTTTCAAACTTCAAGCCTCAAATCGCAATTACTAGCTGATTCTTGCAATACATCAACAACCTGCTTTCCTTCAACATTTTTCATTGTAGGTATATGCACCATATAATCATAATAATGTCAATAAACCTCCTCTAATAGAGTATATTACAATAACAAAACGTTTACGTCAATTGTTTTCTTTTGAACATTATCCTCATTATAATGTCAATTTTTTTCTTTCGACCATTATCTTCATGGTCAAAAGAAAAAAATTGTAGTACAAAATTTAAAATCCATCTCATATGATAGAGGTAACAATTTCCAGCACAATATCAAAATATCACACTAACCTCATACGAAAGTACTAGGTTTAGGTTCAATTTTGGTGGGTGTGAATTGAAATTGAATCAAACCCAATGAACAAAATAAATAGGTTGAATTTAAGTGACTCAAAGATTAACCCCCTTAACTAGTGAACTCAATTTCAAATTTAAAATAATTTAATAAATATAAAAATTATTTTGGTTAACTTATTTCTTTATTAATTTTTATTTTATTTTTTTAATCTTCTTAAAATATTAATATGGTAGTAAGCTTTAGCCTTCTAGCACTTAACCCTTTTTCTACACTTCACAGTTGAGATTCTTCTACTCTCAACAACCACTAGCACAATAGTGGTCAAATGCCTCAAATATTAAGACTGCTTGGATGCGAACTTATACCACCAAAATATATTCTTTTAAACATGTTATTCAATAGAGTAATAAGTCTATTTTATTTCTTTTTGACTTTTACTTGTAAACTATTCTTAAATTTTTATGCCAAATTTTCTACCATCACATTACATCCAAACAAAGCATAATTTATGGCTTAGATTTTTCCCCTACAATATTCCTCCCACCTTTAATCTTCTCTCTATTGTCTGAGTGTAAGTTCACCCATCAAAAGCGCACGTCTCTCTCGTTACTCATGAATTAGAAGGTCAAATTCAAATGACTCACAAAAAATTATAAATTAGGTTTGAACCAAAAAATTGAACTACAAAAATACAGAGATCTAATTCAAATTTATATTTTGTATGTAATATTTATATCTTAACACGAGTTTGTCATCCTACAACATGACCGGATTATCACCTATAAAATACAATTCAAAAGTTTTCCTTTCTCAATCACGTTACATCTACAAGCATCATTATTTCTTCCTAACCTATCAAAATCCTTCTTCAATTATCCTTGTAATATTTGTCTGCCATCCTATTAATGCATGCCTGCTACTTAACCAACCAATCAAATCAATCCATTTTAGGTAAAATCTATTTTTTGCCCTTTTTATCAAACTACAATAATAGCAATATCTACCCAAACCTAATCCAACTCAATGTCTCGATCAATAAAAAATTTTAAATCATTTTTTAATAACTAGATTTCCAATTCTTCTTTTGTTTATATTAATAAAAGTATGGTATTAAATATACAGACATGCTCATGCATAACTGAAAAAACACTTACGTAAATTTTATACATACATGCATATATATATATATATATATATATATATCTCCTTACCGAATTTCAGTTCATTGAAATGACAATAGAGAAAGTAATTGTAGAAACCGAGGAAGGAAAATGAAGCAAGGTTGAGGTGGGAATGGAAGGAAAATTTGGCCATGGGACGGGGGGTGTAGGAGGAATTTCCCGTCTCATCCTTACTCTATTACCATCCTACGAATTGACTACAAACAATCTAAATAAATAAGTACAACTTGTCGCCTCGAATCCATAGAAAAAATGTTTTTGAAGTAACTTTTACACGTTAATATTTCCTCTTAGTAATTTCTAAAGTGCAGGATATTTATAATATTAGAGCGAGTAATGAATCCACCTGTGAGTGCTCATGAATAGAGCCAACTCAGAGATCAAACTATCCACATTATGGAGTGCATGAATTTGGATAAGAGGAAAAAAGATCATAAACCATCTTATTAGCAGGTTTAACTTCTTCCTTTCAATCAATTTTCAGAAAACAAATTGTGTCTATAACACCAAGTTGTTTCTTTTCATTTCTCCCACTGCACTCAAACCATTTCCAAATTTGGGTAAAACACAATTTTGGTCCATTAATCATGACTTACGGGGGTGCTATTATCAGTTTATCTAAATTGAAAAATCGCGATCAAGAACATCAATTAAAAAAATGATACGTGTACAAATTTATGTTCAGTTTGAGACTTTATTAAAAATTGACATACGTCATGCGCATGATCATCAATTAGGGATTTGTTATTTTTCAGTCAATTTACATGCCATGGCCATCTGTTATACTTAAATAAAATGTCGATTGGCCAAACGGAATTAAACTACAAAATTAATGGTACAAATTCTTCCAAATATTAGGTTAAACAAAAAATTTACCTATTTAAATATTAAAAATTCAAAATAGAAAACATAAAAATAAATCTTTCAAACAAATTAATTGAATTGTGCACACCAGTAATTTCATTCGAAGAAAAAAAAAGTACAAATTATCTACAATTAATAACTCAAAAATGGTTTGGGTATTGAAAAATGGAGAATGCTCATGTTGACGTGATCGTTGGTGTGGATCTCAACCCTTGGCACAAACACTTCATGGATTTGAAAATGTGAACTATTATTAGTATAGTGGAGAATGAGATATCCAAAAACTACAACAAATATTTCTAGTTAACTTAGTAGAGCAAGTAACACATGTATTTTATCCAATACTAATAAGATTTCATGAAATGAAAAACCTCTTTCAACAGCCTGCTTAACATCAAATTAGCCTAGAACCTAATTAGAGAACTAAAAAAACTGAGTATCTCTTTACTGACCCACGGACAAAATTCCTCGATTTCACTTAAGACTCTTCCATAATTAGATTCCAATTGATATTTAGTTACATAATCTTGGATTTAAACTTGTATTTACGCACCTTTGTTGTCATAATATTGAATGTATTCAGCATCTCTTTATTTAAGGTGAGTAGACGCCACATTAGGAGTTTGTTCTCTTACTCTTTCATCTTTTCCGCCCAAATACTTCTGATGTAGATATTTTATTTAACTTTAGTAGTTCCTCTTACTATTCTCATAAATTACATATTTGAAAAGTTTATAATCATTTGCTGATGCTCTTCAAAAGCACAAGCTATGTTTCTCTTTATCCAAATAGCATACATAAATTATTACACTTTTTAAATTTTTTTTCTTTTGATCACTTATGTTTACACAATGTTTGGAAAAATTCACTTATAACACAAATGTAAACCAATTTAAACACACCCCAAGACATGCATATTTAGAGGTGTTCACAATTCAATAAACCACTGAACCAATCCGAAACTAAAATTCCAATATGTATCGAATCAAAATTTTGATTCGGTATTCAATATGAAAATTTTTTAAATTCAATTTTTAATGCAATTTTGATTTTTAGGTTACCGTCGAACTACATGCCAAATTTTATTTTTATTTTTTAATATTTGTTATATTTTTACTTATTTTTTCTTAATTTTTTATATATCTATTATTTAATTTTTAAATTATTATATTTAATTTTCAAAATTTTTATATTATTATATTATATACATTAAACAAAAATGCTTTATTATGATACATATATATATATATATATATTATCTTTGAAAAATCTAAATTAAAATAATGAAATATTAAAATAAAATATTTAATATTTATTTATTTTAATATTTATTTATAATATCTATGCAATTAAAATTTATAATTTTAAATATAAATTTATTTATTTTTTATTATTTTACAATTTTTTGGCAAATTACTAAACTAAAAAAAAAATGGTTTGATATTCGGTATGCAAAAATTTGATATACCAAAATTTCGATATATCAAAAATTCGATTTAGTTTTACTAAATGCATACTTCTGTGCATATTACCCATCTCTTTAGATTCCACTTTCTACTTGGTCATCATCATTACAGTATTTTGATGAAAACCGAAATTAGGATGCTTCAAGTTTATAAAAATGGTACCAAAAAAATCAATGGGAGCAACAAGGGCAGGATGAATTAATTGTGACTACAAAGGCAATGTTATTTTGACTTTCACAGATTAAATTTGTAACGCAACCAACGCATTTGCACAGACATAGACACTTTTCAAAGTTTGGAGCTAGCTTTTGAGAGAGGCATTACTTCACCTTTGAATAGATCTAGGCTCTCAAGCTATGGTTAACATTCTCCCTTCTCCACCATTTCGTGGACATTGGACACTTCAAAAATATGAAAACAAAAATCAACATCATCAAAAGTAAATATGAGTGTACATACCCCATGTTTATAGAAAAGGAAATATGGTGGCAGATTTGTTTCCAAATCAAGCATGTTCTTCTTGTATATACATAATCCATATCAATTGCAAACAACTGCAAAGTTATTTACTTGGTTTGATTAGATTAGAGAAAATTGGTATTCCCAACTTTAGATTTAGTCGACATTTTGAACTTTACTTTCAAATGCTAATTACCATGATATTTTTGTATCTCGGGTTTAGGCTTAACTAACCCTAATCAAATAGTTGTTCATAGAGCCAAAATGAGCTAACCCTAGCTGTTTTTCTTCAAACCTGAGACATTCTTAGGCTTAACTAACCCTAAACAAGAGGTTTAGCGCTGAATATGAATAAAAAGATAAATATATATAAAATATCTATATATATATATATATATATAGAGAGAGAGAGAGAGAGAGAGAGAGAGAGAGAGAGAGAGATTTAATATGCATATATGTATATCAACATTAGTTTCACACACAATGTGCACCACATTTTAACTATTAGCAAGTGTTTGTGGTAATACACACACACGCATTAAGTCTTTCTTAACCTATGTTCAAATATTTTATAAGTTAATTCCTTATATATATATATATATATATATCAAAAGATGCATAAATATTTTAAATTATATTATATTAATAATATTTATTTTTTTATTATACAAAAAAATTATAATTAACAATAATTATAAATTTTTACAAAATTTTATAAAATATTTATATTCAAATACTTTATTAACTTATTTTAAAAATAAAATTTATGAATTTATAAATTTTAAAAATATTTTATAAGTTACATAATCTTATAAATTTTAAAAAATAAGTGTAGCCTACTTTGGAGCATGTGAACTAATGCTATTTCGACTATCGATAAGTACGAAAGGATAAGATGACAGTGGAATGAAATTAGATTTGGTAAAAAACTGAGAAAGGAAAAAAATTGTCGTATTTTACTTCATATTATATCAATTGTCGGTAATTATCATTCCCAAAATATCCCTTATTGATTACACACATACCTCTATATGCATCCAAAAAATGCCACGTTAAGCTCATAGTCAAATCTCATATTAAGATAGATATTGGTTCTTAATGCTAATGTCACATTAACCATCATACCTATATGATGACCATGTTTTTTTAAGTTCAAGGCCCATGCACACTTAACACAATTTCTACGCAAAACATTAACAGCAAAAAGTGAACTCCATATGTCTACTCCATTCTTTAAGTCAATGTTCAAATATTCATTCTCAAATGACATAACACATGAATATGTTCTCGGTATCTCATACTAATGGTGGGAATTCATACCAACTACCCAATGCCTATTTAAAGAATTCATTAATCATGAACAGATTTTAATGATCGTGTACTAAGAAACTTTACATTCACATTCATAATTGCTTATGAACAAAACTTCTTAATGTAATCTCATGGGTACAAGTGTAACTTTACACCACATTACATGCATGCTAAAATTGCCAGAATATTAACATAAAAGAATTAACATATTATTAGTTAATTAAAAGTTTATATTTACAACTAATATCTCTCAAATTTTATTGGCACTGGAGGACATAATACTAGCAATCTCCCAATTGTACTCCAATGCCAATAATCCCAATACTAGTTGCTGTGGTATCTAATATCTATCTTCTCAAGTTGGCAATCTGACTAAACTTGTGTCATTGGCTTACTAAGTGGGTTAACGACACTATTTGCTAAAGTTATCTTCTATATAGCCATATCACCCCTTCTAGTGATTTTTCAAATAATGTAATAATGCTTCTCAATATGTTTAGAGTTTTTATGAGACTTTGCAACATCAAATGTTATAATGTAATCAACCTTAGTGGTGATATCTGCAATGGTACTCTATTTGGAATTCCAACTCACTGCTTTTCCACTGAGGGGGAAGATGTACCCACGTATAGCCTTTCTATCATCAACGTCTAACTAGACGTCAAAATCAATGAATTTGTCTATTCTTAGTTTTCCATCTCCATATACACGTACTATATCCTTAATCCTTTTCAAGTACTGAATAATAAACTTAACAATATTCCTATGCTCTCTGTCAAGATTCGTCTAAAACCTACTTGTAACTTTTACAGTAAATTTAGCCTTGTACATAACATAGCACATGTCAAGTTTCCATACTTCTCCTTTTATCATTTGTTTATGGGCACATGGACTTTGAGAGATGGATGCCATTCCTAAATGACAGTAATCTTCTCTTAGACGATTGCTCCCCAAACCTTTTTAAGATCTTCTCTATGTACAAAGCTTAAGAAGAACCCATCAATCTTTTTGCTCTATCTATATAGATGCAAATGCCCAAGATGTATGTCACTTCTCACAAATCTTTAATGGAGAATGTACCGAATAACGAAGTTTTAACTTAAGATAAGCATCCCCACGTCATTATTAGGAATATGTTGGTGCTTCCACTAACCTTCATATAGACATAAGGCTATCTTTGTTCTTGATGAAGCCAAACAATTTGACTGTATTATCAAAATGAACATTACAAGTCATTAACACTTGCTTAAGGCCATATATAGACCTCTTAAGCTTGCATACTTTATAAGATTCACCTTGGACTTCATAACCACATGACTTTATCATATATATATATCCTCCTCAAGAAACCTGTTGAGGAAAGTGGTTTTGACATCTATCTGGAAAGTTTCATAGATCAAGTAAGCGGCAATCACCAAGAGTATCTAAATGGACATCATTATTACTATAGGTAAAAAGTCTTCTCATAGTTAATTCCCCACTTTTGAATACAACTTTTCACCACAAGCCTAGCTTTATCAATCTGCACCTCACCAGTCAAAGTAATCTTCTTTTTCTAGACCCATTTACATCTTATGGGAACTATTTCCTTGCGTAGATCCACTAAAGACCATATTTGGTTCTAATACATCAAATTAATCTCGCATTGCATAGCCTCTAGCCATTTGGCAAAGTCTTTATCTGACATCGCTTTATCATAGGTAGTAGGATCACATTCATTACTATTATCTCCCATAATAAACAACTCTTGTCCATTCTCTAGGACATAACCATATCCCTTTAGTGTACAAGAGATTCTACTCAATCGTCACAATGCTTGCATTATAGAAAATGTTCTTAAATAAAAACTTGTTGCACAGCCTCCTTGCTTTGTTGCTCATTCTCAACCTCCTTGAGCACAACTGTTCTATCCACATTGTTATTTTAAACAAACTCTTCTTCGTCAAAGCATGCTTGATAACCAAAGACAATCTTATCATCTTCAGGTAGGTAGAACCTATATCACATGAAATCATTAAGATATCCAATAAAATAGCTCATAATTACCCTCACATATAACTTATCCATCTTTGTCTTCATAAGGTAGTTAGGACATCCCCAAATCCTAACAGACTTTAGGCTTAGCTTCCTCCTCCCCACATATTATGCGAGATTGAGAAAACAGACTTAAAGAGAATCCTACTCAAAATTTGTGTTGTAGTTGGAGGGGCATTTCCTCACAATGACATATGAAGCTTGGTGAAGTTAATCATAGATTGAACTATGTCAAACATAGCCTAATTCCTATACTCATCCACACCACTTAATTAAGAGTCATTAATGGTGTGACTATGACACAATGCTATTTTCCATAAGGTATTCAACAAAGTTAACACTCGTGTATTTCACCACGATCTAGTCATAGTACTTTCACATGTTTTCTAATTTGTTTCTCTACTTATACCTTGAATTCTTCAAACATTTCAAAGAATTCATGTTTGCACTTCATCACATACATATAACTTTACCTAGAATAGCTATTAGTAAAGGTTATAAAGTAGTAGAACCCTTCTCTAGCCATTTCATTACATGGCCCACAAATGTCGGTATGGACTAGTTCTGAAACTAATGTGGTCCTATCCACGAGCCCATCAAATGGACTAGCTTTGCAACTAATGTGGTCCTATCCTACCTAAGATGCAAAGCTCACAAGTTAGATATGGCTTCTCTCCTAATTAGCCAATAATCCCATCTTTTTCCAACTTGCTTATCGTTGCCTCTATAGCATGGTCCAATAAGGTGCCACAATCACTTAGTAACCATCCCTCACAGGCCTGTTGGAAACAATATTCATCACAAACCCATGATCTAAATTCAAGTGCTGAAGGCCATTCACCACTGAGCTAATGCCACCTAATTTATTACAACAATAAATTTGGCACATATTGTTTTTAAAAGAAACTTTATAGCTTTTTTTACCAATAAAGGAGCAAAGACAATATTCTTAAGCTCATTCGACAATATTAAATAGTCTCACAAAGTCAAAGCATGATTAGATGATAACTTAATTGAAGTAATACCAATCATGATAGCTGCAACACTTGTCGTACTGCCAGCCTTAATCACTACTTCTCACTTCTTTAACCATCTACTGTTAACCAAATAGCCCATAGCCCAATGAAATCGGACATGTAGTTCTTGGGAATGTAGGTTTATGTAAACCGCACCTACTAACAAACAACTCACTGGATTTGTAAACCCACTCATGACCCTTTCAGTTCTTAAAGTGAAACATCCTTTAAATATTATATCTAATGCAACCAAAGTCCCAAATAAATCATCACAATATGATGATATCATGTCCTAAAACTATACCTAGAACTTCAAGCTCAATAAAGGTGGCAACGGTGAAACAATTTTATTGTTACAACTTAATATTAAACTAAGGAAGATTTTGGTCCATATATTTGCGGTTCTACTTTTCACATTAACTAATTTCAAGCTCATATCCCATACATGTAGCAAATAAATAAATAAGATGATGGATTATGAGCTTTCATATCCAATTGGAGTCAACAACTAGATTGTGCACGTGTGCATGGCCCAATACTTTTACAAGGCTTAATAATTTTGATCTTCACTTGGTCTTGGTCTTCATTGCCTTCCATCATGGGCCCAACATATTATGGAACATCAAATGGCACCGACTCTTGGTCTCTATATGATCATTAACTCTTGATCTTCCATATTATAAGTACTCATGGAATACCACAAAAAGAAAAAAAAATTCTTATTCTACTTGAAAAACTTGGACTTGTGCTCATACAACCTATGAAAAATAATTATACATTTTTTAAAAACAAAAACATAACCAAAATTAAATCCATCTACATGTATTCTAAATCCATAATCCATCTATAGCATCTATACAAACGATTATACATTACATGTATAATTCAACAAATCCATTTAATGACCTTTTTTTTTTTGATTGAAACATCTTATGCCTTAATTCTCATTTGTGAAAAATCTTTTTTCTTAAGTTTAAAATTTGAGAAAGGCACAAAACAGGTGCAACTAAGAGGTAAACAACAATATAATACCACTTTGTATTGCATGCGACTCTATGGCTACAAACCCTAATAACAAGCTGTAAAGTTGGACTTCTTTTGATGCTTATGATTCAATTTTTATATGCTTTTCTACAATTCAAAGCACAAAAAAACTAATTTTGCAAGCACAAACAACTATCACATGCTTGTTTATCATGATTCTTAAGTGAGAACTATCATAAATAATAGAAATGTCATTAAACATTGTGGTTATATAAGGAAAACGACAGCTCTGATACCACTATCGAGCTTCACCAAGTTTGGGTGCTAGTTTTTTGAATTTCAAAACACCAAACAATCATGAAAAAAATTACAGAAATACAATAAATCCAAACTCAAACCATTTTTGTCACACAACTCACAAAATTGAATGTCTTCAAAAAAAAGCTTATTAAAGTTACCTCTTGCAATCTTATTTAGATGAGGCACACGCATGATCCAAGAGCCACAACCTGAAGTCACAACCTCTAGCTTGTCCAAATTGAAGAAAATCAAACAAAGGCCTCCAAATTCCTTTATGAACTCTTTTGCTAGGACTTAGTGCAAACTACTTTCCATATAGAGGCTTTTTAGACAAGAGAGAAAACTATAATGAGGTTAGAAGGCCTTTTCTCTCTTGGTTGGTAGTGGCACATGAAAATTATATTAATTGTTTAATGTTATGTGATGTTATAATCATTTGAAACTCTTCCAAATCTTTTACTTACAAGATGCATAATCCTAAAGAAGATAAGATTCTTATTTCCATATATATCACCTGAGGTAGATATGGAATGGGCTCTAAGGGATTCCTACATGGTACTTTAATTAGTTCAAGCACATTATATCTTTAATTATTAATCCCATTAAAAACTAAACACCATTAGAATTATATCCTTTAATTTATTTAATCTCATTAATTAAAAAAATGGCCTTTTTCATTTCCAGTTAATACTCTCATTATTAACAAATATAATAAAAACTAAACAATTTCATTTGTGTCTTATTCTTTAATTTATTAATCTCCATTAATCAAATTAAAGTTCCATTATGTTTTTAATTAATAATCTCATTATTAACAAATATAATGAAAAATTAATTTAGCCCAATCCAATTGTAACCAAATTATTTTCACCATGAGACTTATCAAGTCTTATTCAAGCCCCAAACCAATTTATCAACTTTTCCTTATTTCATCCTTTTGTGTGAATCTCAGATTTATCTTTTTAGCAAAAAACATAGCTCAACGGATATGGGTAACGCTTAACTTATGGCTCATATCATTGCTCAAATAAAATGAAGTGAATAGATCAAATGAACCCACTTGATCATGAATACTATGCACTATAGGCCTTATAACCTTCTTTGTTCCAATCAAGTGACAACCATAAATTTAGTCAAACTTACTTGCTTGATCATTTGACTAGATCAATTTTACATCATAAGGCTAATACATTTCATAACAAATTCATTTCTAATTTTCACTACCCTAGCTAATATCAACCACATAGGACTGGCTCACTTGTAAGGAGACAAATCTCTTATTAATCGCACATATGCCTCTATATACATTCGAACAATAATACATTGGGCTTATAACCTTGTCATATATCAAGATAGATATAGATTTTTAATACCTTAATGACACACTAACCATTATACAAACAAGATAACCATGTCATCTCAAATACAGGACCCATGCACTTTAACATGTTCACAAAGTAAAACATTGACAACAAAGAGTGAATTCCATATTTCTTCTTCTTTCTTAAAGTTAATGTTTAAATTCTTAGTCTCCAATGACAAGTCACACACATGTGTTCTCAGTATCTCATACTAAATGGCATGATGTTCACTATACAAATACACGAAGTGTAAGTCGTACCACTATCCAATGTATATTTAAAGAATATGTGACTCGCGAATAGGTTTTGAGTAATTGTGTACTAAGAAATCTTGTGTTCATATTCATAACTTCTTATGAATAAGACTTCTTAATGAAATCACGTGGGCACATACATAACTTTCCTCCACACAAGATTTACATACGTCATAAAACTACTAAAATATCAAAATGAAGAAAACATTAATATTTTATTAATTAAAGTTTACAATTACAAATAATATCCCATAAATTATAAATAAGGGCGTGCTCAAGCATGCAAATGCATCCAAGAATTATGTTTAAATGACTTCACAACAAGTTTGGAGAGATTCCAAGAGTGGCCTTGGAGGAATTCAATTGCAATAGGGGGATTGTCATGATTGAAGAAACAAAGAATCAATAGAAGTAAGCTCAGTGCAAGTACAAGGGGACTTTAAGCATAAATGATATGCATTTCTTCCTTGCCTTGTAATAATTCCTTTTAATTTATTCAGTGTATTCTCTGCAACTTTTAATTTTCTTGCATCAAGTTTTTGGCATCGTGCCACGAAGTGATGAGTGATGTTGTAAATTAATTTTGTGTTTTAGATTAGGTATTTAAGATCATATTTTTGTTTCCTTGTTTAGAGATTAACAACCACCTAGGCCAATTAGAGATTATATTCAATTGGTATTAAACAATAACATGACTGAGGTGGTAAGACCTTCCATAAATTCTAATTACGTTGAACTTAAAACAACTGTAATATGTGTGGTGCACACTTGAAGATTCTCACACACATATCAATTTTTTTAGAAATATGTGATACTGTAGAGTACACTGGTGTTTTAAGGATGCTAGAGAATAGGGACCTTTTTCTTTTTCTAAGAGATAACGCTAAATCATAGTTACAATATTTACAACCTAGTAGCATATCTACAAGGAACAATATGGCCAACAAATTTATGGCCAAGTTCTTTCCACAATTTAAAACTACACAATATGATGGCAAACCTTTGTACGAAGCATTTTTAGGCATTTTTTATGGGGAACCTTCATAAGAAGCATGAGAAAGATTCAAACATGTGCATAGAAAGTGTTTTCAATATGAATATTCTAATTAGTTGCAAATTCAAATTTTTTATAACAAAATAAATGGGCAAAAAAGAACAATCTTTGATGCTACTGCAAGAGGATCGTTAATAGCTAACTCAACTGATGAAGCTTGGGAGCTACTTGAGAACATGTCAAACAATGTTTATCAATGGCCATCCAAAATAGAAAATGCAATAAAAATTACAAAAGTGCACGAATTAGTTTCTCTTACTTAGCATCAAAAGTTGATTTATTAACTAAGAAAATTGATAAAATCCAAACTAATTTTCTTTGTCTATCTTGCAAGTATGTGGCATGTGTGGAAGACCTCACCCTACACATGAATGCCAAAATATGGAAGGAACTAGTTATAATGGAGATAATAAAAAAGTGAACTATGTTAACAATCAAAGTTAAGCCACATGTACTCCCTTCTCTAGTACTTATAATCCTGGATGGAGAAACCATTTTTCTTGAAAAATAATCAAAACATGGAATCATCTAGACCACTTGAGTTTTGTCAAATTCCATACCAACAACAAAATAATGTTCCAGCTTTTCAACAAGAAGAAAAAAGTCAACTTTGGAGGATTTAGTTAATGCACTTACAAAATCAAACATTAAGTATATGGGTGGAACCAAAAATTTTGTACAAAATCAACAAGCTTCACTACGGAACTTAGAATAATATGTAGGATAATTGGTTAAAGATTTAACTAACAGACCTCAAGCAACTTTGCCAAATAATGCAAAATAAAATTTCAAAGAAGAATACAAGGCAGTTGCACTAGTGAGTGGGTAACAATTATAAAATCCTAAGCTTCATGAACAAGTTAAAAAGAAAAGATAAAAATGAAGATAGAAAGGAGGAAAATTTTGTAAAATTCGTAAATTGGCAATACCTTATCCTCAAAGTCTAAGTTCATCTAATGATGAACAAAATTTTAAGAAATTTTTCGAAGTTTTCAAGAAAGTTCACATTATCATACCTTTTGCAAAAGCTTTGGTACAAATGTCAAGCAAAGGAAGATATAAGATCAAGAAACAAAAATATTAACAAAAGAATGTAGTGTTATCATTCAGAATAATTCATCCAAAACTTAAAGATCCTAGGAGCTTTGCAATTTCTTGTCAAATTAGATATATAAAATGTTACAGAGCTCTATGTGATCTAAGTGCTAGCATAATTACAATACTTTTCTCTTCATTTAGAAAATTTGGTGAGGTAAAATCCAATAGAATGTCCCTCTAGCTAGCTGATAGATCTGTAGAGATACCATTAACCTTAATTGAAGATGTTTTAACTAAAGATAATAAATTTATTTTTCCTATTGACTTCATATTACTTGATATGGAAGAGGATAGAGTAGTAACTCTTATGCTTAGAAGACCATTCTTAATGGCAAGAAGGGCTTTTATAGATGTTTAACAAGAAAATTAACTTTTAGAATTGGAAATAAAGAAGTAGTGTTTAATATGTATACTTGTTTCTTTATTGAAGGAATTTGATAGTTCTTTTATTTTAAATAAAAGTGCAGATATAAATGCATAGCTGGAGGAAGAATTTGAAGATATTGAAGAAGAAATACATGAAATAAGGTAAGAAAGAATTGCTAGTGTAACCTTAATTTGGAGTTTAAGCCTATACTCCATTTAAAACTTCACTCAAGGTACCACCAAGTTTAGAACTAAAGGAATTGCCCAAGCATTTAAAGTTTGCATTTCTTGGAACTTCTTCTACTTTACTTGTTATTGTTTCAACAAAATTAACTAAAGAAAAAGAAGCTAAATTTTGAGAAGTTTAAAAAAAAAACATATAGATCGGACGGTAGATGATTTAGAAGGAACAAGTCCAATTTGCATACATTAATTTTTTTTGTAAACATTACATGAGATGGGGAATAGTTGAGAAAGTGGAATCAATCTATTTAAATGTTGTCAAGCTTACTACATATTGCCGTCATAACTTTCAAATCGTGCATTTTGTTGCTTCCTCTAGATGCTTCTATAAGTTCTACTTGAACTTGAAGGGGTACATATGCCTCCAAAATCCTATGAGTGGCTTTATGTTTGTCACTCATGGAATAATTTATGACGTATGGCATCATGTTTTTATTACCAAAAGGAAATTTGCATCGTTGAATTTTGCACAATTTCAATGATGTATCCTGGTCGTTGATTTTAAATTGATGGGCAAGTTTTTGAAACCTATAAATAAGCACCTTTCATTTAGCAGCAAAATCGATAACACCTCTCAACACCCAACACACTAGACACATTAAATACGTACACTGTTTAGTATATTTTGCAAGATTTTTTGAATGTGTTTTGCAACCAACATTTGTGGCTGTTTTGTGAAATCGTGGATGCATTTGAAGTATGAGTTCAAGTGACTAATTTCCTTGTAATTGTTATTCTTTAGTGAAATCTTTAGTCCTTCTCGCCCATGAATGTAGGTCTTAAGCTGGACCACATAACTTTGTGTGTTTTATCTTTCTTATTTCTTTACTTTGTTACTTCTCATCTGTAACTTGTTATCATTTTTTCTTCAATTATTCCCTGCCTTTTCATTATGTCCTTGCTACAATCCTAGAACCCCCTAAGACAAAAACCTACCTAATAAATACAGAACAAATTTCTGGAATCTAAGATTAAAGAGATTCTACTTCTACTTCCGCAAAACTAAGAAGCAATTGCATATTTTCTGGAATTTAAGATTAAAGAGATTCTTCTTCCATGAAACTAAATTAAATGAATCAATTGCATACACGTGAGGGAATGCGTTGGTGCTGCGCCGCCCCAAAAAAAAGAAAAATCAATTTCTTCAAACTCTTGGAAAAACAAGTGAGCATCATAGATTCATGCTAATATGAGATCAATATTGCAATCCAAATACACTGTCCTACACAGAAAATGCAATGTCCTCATACGATAACACGAAACACAAAGAGACGCACGACTTAAATATGCCTGAATTATTTTCAAGAAGATTATTCTACGAAACCCCGTAGCCTTATACAACTAACACGTATATCGCGTATACAATCCCAGGTAAGTATCCCAAGAATGTCAGGAACAAACAAATCCAGAACTCCACCTGATCAATCAGAACAAGAAAATTTGAAGAATTCAATGAGACACCAATACGTAAAAATCAACAAGAAAACGTAATCGATAATTCTATGTTAAAGCATTGTCGCCAGCGAAAAACCCAGAAATAAAAGAAGAAGGCAAGGAAAGAAAATTACGAAAGAAATAAGAAAACATTACTCCACAGCCGCATCTAAGGAATACACCAGCAGGTGGCAAGAGTATTGCCAGAAGCACTTCAACAAATGTCTCTGAACCCATCAATTCCCCGCGGTATGATCAGCTGCAAACGAAGAAAGGAGAGTGAAATCTTTCTGGTGTGCTAAAGTTTAGGACTTCGCATGGAGACAATAACTGGAATAGAGTGAGAGAAGAGAGAGGTGTCAGCTGGTAAGATCTGAAGTGTTGGAACAATATCACGTAGAATCCCACGTGGCTACGGGTGGTGAAAGCACAATTCGTGCCGATCTATGTCTTCTTCAACACGAGAGGGTTAGTTACGGTCACAGCAAAGCGGCTCCTCTCTTTTTACAAAATTCCATTCTACAATTAAAATACAGAGTCTCTACGTGTGCATATTTATTTCTAAATTATAAATCACTCTATTTGGATTAATAACAATAAATTCATTTAATAATAAAAGCGTCAAAAATATTTAATTAATTAAATGAAGAACATCAAGAAAATTTGAAAAAATTAGAGAGAAAATTTAGAGAAAATACAAAAATATTAAAAATATTAAATATCGAATATTAAAATAATAAAAAAATGATAGTTTACATTGTGTAAAAAAATTTAAAACAAAAAATGATTAAAGATCAAAAGAATTTAAAAAATGAAAAAATATGAGAGAACATATAAACATAAATTGTAAGTTAAATAAAAAGAGAGAAAGCAAATCACTTTGTGCAACCAAAATGCTTATTAAAATAATAATATAGTATAGATTTATCAAATATTTGAATTTGAAATAAAAAAAATTAGAATTTGATTTTTACTTCTCATCCTTTAGTTTAAATTTATTACCTTTTTCTTTATTTATTCTCATTTCACTTATTTTAATTTTATTTATTACATTGTTTATGCTTTGTTATGTTTTCTCACTTATTTCATAAACAATATAAAATTTATATAAAAAATTATTAATTCATTTATATAATTATTCACACATGTTTTACGTGTTTTCATTACTCGTTATAAAAACAATAATTAGATATAAAACAATGCCGATACTCATTTCGTTGAATTGGACTATAATACAAATGATTATTTTAAAAATATAAAAAAATTGTCTTCATTAAATGATCCTCCATAATTATATTTAGTAAAAAACTTTTTCAACGTTATTCCAGTGTTCAAATAATTAATAATGAATTATTAAAATGGTAATTCGAATGGTAAATTGAAAACTCTTAATGCCTTGTTTATCTTATTGTAATATTTAAGTGTGATTATTTATCGAACAATGACATGTTAATTTTGAATACTAAAAGCTACACGTGGAGACTTTTTATATATTATTCAAAAGAATATTTTTATTTGAATACTAATGCTATGATTGACAATATAAATGCTTATTTAATTATCATAAGTAGTTATGTTTATTGAACAAATTAAGAGATTCAATTACTTAAACGGATTTTTTATCTTTTAAAATAAATATTTGGATCATAATTTCATTCAATAAAGTGAACTTGGAACAATTTTATCAATTTGAAACAGCCCTTAACATATCACGGCTAATAAATCAAGAAAGAAAAAATATCTAATTAACCCAAATAAGATAATGAGTCGAATATTATCATTTAAAGTAATCATGAATTATATTCTTACATTTTTTAGATAAAACATTAATATCTATTAACATTTTTTAAATATTAAAGTATATTTCTGTAGAATTTTAAAGATACTCACAGAATGTATACATTTCAAACATGGAAATTTATTTCAATAAATTTAATATGTATTTTTGACATAAAATATAAAATAAAGAAAAATAAAAATAAGAAATTGGACATAAAAGTATTTAAACATTGTAAATTACAAAGGCAAGAGATTTTGCAGTTTAGAAGGAAAAAACTTATGCAATTAATTAATAATTCAAAGCACAAACTCAAAGAAATGTTTGTAATTCAGTCTAACATGTATAAGAGTGCCCCACAATTCACGTGGAAGAATTTTGTAGTTCCTTCAAATCTGTATTAAAGTACAAAATGTAGGTTCTGATATAGAAAGGAAAAAATATTTTATATACTAATTAAAATGACGCACGTGTGCAACTTCATTTATGAATTATAATATTATATTGCTTTAAATATTAACAAATTATTATATTTGAAATATAGAGAATATTTAACATTAGAAGGAAAATATAAAAAAAAATTAAAAGAGAGAAAAATTGAGACGAAAACAAAAAAAAAAATAATATGCTAAAAGAAAATAAAAAAAAAAAAACAGGATCGAAAAATTAAAAATAATTGATAATAGTTGTGTGATTTTACAATTTGCAACTACAATAATTTACTTTCCTAATAATACAAGTATAAAGATATAGTATAGAAAAACGTAAAGATAAATTACTAATTATATTTGAGCGTATCTAGTTTTAAGGCATAATTATGTAAATTTATTAATTGAGCATAATGTTGTAAATTAGAATATTCAACCAAACTTATCCCAAACTCCTAATAGTATTGTATAGAATAAATAGAATTAACGCGTTTTTGAACTTCTACACCTGTGATTCATCTTGTTTTTCAAATCTGAAGCATAGACAACATTTTTTCTCTCTATATTTGGCCATATTTGTAAATAGAATGCATATATTTTTATTTTATATTAAGATCACATTAAGGCAAGAGAGTATCTATCCAAAACAAAGCAATTATGAGTTCTTGAGTTCCTCTAAGCGTCTTAACGTATACTCAGCTTGGCTGAAATTTTCTTTAAATCCATGTGCAACGGCCAAAGAGTTGGCCACCAAGAGGAATGGAGGTTATTTTGTGTATTAATGATTATCATTTGGTGATAATGCTGCGTTTAGTGGATCGAGATAGAATAGGAAAGAAAGGGGTGGATGGTCAAAGACCATTAAGAGTGAAGGAGAGGACTGAAGCTGCTGTAGGTGTAACGAAGGAAACGGTTGATGACTGAGATGAATGGATTTTAAGACGCATAATTATGGCGAATGAAGTGTTGGATAAGAGAAATCGTTTCAGACATAAAGCCAAGGAAGTGATCGAGAGTAAGGGAGTTTCCGCAACCAAACTACACTCATACAGCAACACTCGGCCAGCTGAAGAACAAGGAAAAGAAGGACCTTCTCAACCTCTACGTGAAGGAAATTACTAGACTAAACTTTTGATTTCAATGCGATTACGTATAGGGAAATTGGGGCTTGAACTGTGGTAGTATTCTTATAGATTTCTATGATAATGTGTAAATTAAATTTAAGGTATATCCAAATACATAGGAAGGTGATAGGTGGGATGCAATCAAACCGTACATGACCGGAGCTCATTTTTTTCAATGCGATTTATGTGGATAGGCCATGAGTTTGGAATCCATAGATACGAAGATAAAAAATCTATGCTAGAATGTGGATTCCCATGATTATACCAATAGGAATTAAGCATACATTACCTATCCGTGAAAAGTGGTTCAAAATTGTACGTTGTAAAGCCATACTTGCTCATTGAAGTTAATGAATTTCACAAAACATCAAAAAATCATAAAGTATGGACATAAAAGTGATGGACCTAATGGTAAAGGGACTTTAAACACTTTTTGCGACCAAGAATTACTAAAACAAAATGGG
Source organism: Avicennia marina (assembly GCA_019155195.1). Lineage (NCBI taxonomy): Eukaryota > Viridiplantae > Streptophyta > Magnoliopsida > Lamiales > Acanthaceae > Avicennia > Avicennia marina. Next base: position 9,412,039 of record CM032780.1, read on the forward strand.
TAAAAATGATAAGAAAAATCAAACTAGCCTTATGGCACAAGCAGACTTAGTACCGCAATCGCGAGACCTTGTCTCACAATCACGACACACCACCTGGCGGTCTCGAATCGACAACGGACACCTCTAATGTCCAGTGCGGTTGATCTCGCAGTCACGAAGTGCTAAACTACGGTCGCGAGTTTCTCCGTAGACACATTTTAGTGTGTTCTACAGTTGGTGCCGCGTCTGTGGAATCACATCTCACAATCATAGCCAAAGCCTTCGTGGTCACGAGCCTGGACCGACCATAGACATCTCCAATGTATGCTGTAGTTGATTTCGCGGTCGCCAAATTTTCTCCCATGACTGTGACAACTATATTCACAGTTGCAAATTTTGACCACGATGTTTTCAATAGAATATTTTTTTTTTTAGGAATTTTTCAATCAATTGTTGATTTTGATCATTGTTGACCAAAAATATGCGTTCAAAACTTATAGGAAATTATCAATTACATTAATCAAGGATTAAAAGAAAAAATCCTCTAGTAGGTGAAGTTTAATGTGAAGAAAATGCAAACCAGTACAAAATAGTATAGTAAATGAATTTTAATTGGGATTTATTTTGAACGAATAGGAAACTAAGCAATCAACACCAGTAAACCATCAATTCAAACGAGTTAGCACCAAGTGGGTTACCTAGAAATTTGGGCCTCTACTTGCTAAAGAGCTAGATTTTTAGATTCACTGTGATTTTTATAGGTTTAGTTTTTTTTTACCCATAATTACTCAAAATTTTAATGTTTTCAAATAAGATTGACCTCTACTTATTCATATTGCTTTTTCTACTATATTTTTTTTTATGTGAACAAGTGTACTCACTGATTTTAAACTGAGTTTCATGTTAAAAGAATTGTATTCTGAAACATTTATATTATGATGCTCATTGGAACATACATTAATATAGAAAAACGAATTCCGACACTACTATGGAGGAACGAGTTCCGACCCTTCCAATCGTGGTAGAAGTGTTTGGCCCTTTAGCTAAGATAAAGTTGACCCCATCAATTAGGATTTAAAATTGATATAGTTATCAAGCTGCATGTGTCCCTTTCAATCAAGATAAAAATTAAGGTCACATGACCCTCTCAATTGGAGTTAAAAATATAGATAGCTAAAAAGCAGCACATGACCCTCCTTACTCATCGTTAAAAACTAAGGCCCTGATCAATGAATTTAGTATACAAAATGTTTGAAGCCATTAGCATATTAATAGAAAGTGTAAAGAAAATGGGATTGATAGTTTTGCTAATGTTTATCACTATTCCAAAATATTATTAAAATCTTTATGGATTATAAAATGTTTTACAATGTTCACATCGTAAAAAGTAGGTAAACTTCTTATTAGGTGATTAATTAATCACACGAAATAAATCCCTGTTACATGTGTGAAAGCTAAAATTGATTACATCTGGGGTTAGTGAGATGCTGATATAGGAATCAAGGACCTTGAAGTTGGGGTTATGTTTTCTATTAAGGATAAATGATGTAATTAGATAAATTTTTACTACAAATGATGTATTTCATGAATTGTTTTAGGAAACAATCACATATGTGGCAAATCTAAATTTTATGCAATGATTTTCATTTATCTATTTAGACACTTCGACGAATTGGGATTTAGTGTCCTTTGAGGTAGTTATCTCAAGAGCACTGCCATGTTGTAACCCCAGTTTTGGGGCGTGACAATAAGTGATATCAAAGCCTAAGCTTGGTCCTAAAGATATAAGTTGTTGAAATTAGACTTTAACCATAAGAAATAAACTGTAAAAACATAACAAATAAGGTCTGACCATCACGACCTTAAGTGTGTATAAGGTGCTAATCCGAGAAGTGTTCCTCAATCACTTCTTCCTAATGCAATTTGGCTAGTGAATCCGATGATGAAGATGCATAAATTCACTAGGGGATTAAAGAGTCGATTATAGACTGCACTGCCAGAACTTTTGATGAGTTATTAGGTTCCACCGTTTGGACATAAGTAGGAGAGAAGTAGAGAATAGTCTAAATCATCCCAAGCTGGGTTCTAATTTATGGGATAGGCAGCAAGGACATTTGGCCAAACCGTTGGCTAACAAGAGGTCTAATTAGTCTAGCAATGGTAAAGCTCCTCTCAACCTGCATCGAAATGTAATGTGTGATATAGGAAGCATAATAAGGTATGCCACATGTAGATAGAAGCTAATTTCAGATGTAGCCAACAGAGCCACTAGACTATGGATTATCCTAATTATGCCACCAAACCAACCATTACGACCAACCACAACAGCAACAATCAGGGCAATAATAACAATAAACCCAAGCCAAATCTAGCAAAAACAAAATAAAAGGGGAATTCCAAGATGTTCACCCTAATCAAAAAAAAGGCTGACAACGTAAAAGACATGGTGGCAGGTAACATTGCTATAAATGATTCAATTGTTTACACATTATTTGTGCAACACACTCATTTGTATCTAAAAATTTTCAAAGCAATTAGAAAGTAAATTGGTCAATTACAGTCATCACCACACCAAAATTAAATTTTTGTTTAAACCAATACTGTGGTCAGCAAAGGTGTCATGCCATGGAGAGAGGTTTTGTGTCTATTGATTCAACTAAGGTTATATCAGTTAGGCAGCAAAAACGTAGTTAAAGTACAAACAACTAAACAAAAACAAGCACTCAGAAAATAGCAATTCAAAATCAAATGATGAAGTCGTGTTGGTTTCCTATGTATATCCATTACGTTAATTATCAATTTACTTACATTGGTTACAAATTGTTAATCCTAAAGTTTACAAGATATTCTCTTAAATTCTCCTATAGCTTTCCCAGGTCAAATCGAGTCAAGGATTCAAATTTAGTGGTTAACAATATTTCCACGCACTAACTTTATAATTTCGATCATGTTATTCCCAAAAAATTAGTGTTTGCAAATTGTACATTTAACACGCAAGTTTCATAACACTATTCATCACACAGTCACATATTAATTAGTAAATTGGCTAATTCTTTTAATTATTATTCAATTTATTAATTACAAATGACTCAAATAAGAACAATTAATCAACAACACATGCATACACAGTTAACAAATCACAAGCACAAGCAACTAGAAGAAAACTTAGAAACTCATAATAAATTCAATAAATCATCCAAAACAACACAAAAACACTAGAACAAAGTTGGAAAAAACTTAGTCTACGAGTCTTGTGTTGCGTGGGCAATGAACGCACTTCAAGCCTTAGTATGGATTCTTCCTTCTCCAAGCCCTTTAATCTTGCAATCTAGGTTTCTAAGTGTTGCATAATGTAAAATCTAAGCTAGAGACCCCTACAAAACCATGGAGAACATATATTTATAGATACAAGGGCTAGGGTTGGCCTATGCATGCGTGAAAAGACTAAAAAACCCCTAAAAACCATGTAAAAGCCCGCCCTAACTATCTGTCATGCTGTGCTTTGCAGTCGCAAACCTAAGCTCCATGGTCACGAGACCCTTGCCCAAACCCGCAAACCTAGGCATAGGTTTGCGTACACTCTGCATCTTAATTCTCACACTTATGCCTCTTCATGTCACGGCCACACCCTTCAACACTACGGTTGCAAGATCAACCATGATGCATTCTACCTCGCCATCTAGAACACTCTGTGCCTTGCTTCACTACCATGAGACAACTTCCCACTACCACCAATTCTCTTCTCTTCACAACCATGAGCCACAAATGGAGCCAATTCTAGAATCCATTGCACTCAACATCCGCACTTGCTTACTCCAAACACATAAGTGCAGCTCACATTCTCATTAGCAAAATAGTATTTTAAGTATAGATCAAGCTCATTTCCACAAAGTTATCACCAAAAGCACACTTAAATACTCTTACTCATCATATTCAACATATTATCATGCATGAAACCATAATATCACAATTTTAGCTCATCATATATGCAAAAATTATGCGCAAAGTGCTACCCATATGCTAAAGTGTTATCACTGGTAACTTTCCCATATAGCGTAGCCACACTAGGACGTGAAACATTAGTAACCAACTTGATATCTAAGAACCGTGTGGTACAACTGGGAAAAGGAACAAGAATTAAGAGCTAATCTAATACAACTTAATATGAATAACTTTGACATAATCTTTGGATTGAATTGGTTGGCGAAGAGTTTTGCCCATGTTGACTATTAAAGTAAGGTTGTTAACTTTCATCCACCCACAAGCAAAAAATTTGATTTCTGTGGGAATGTTTAGGACTGGTCCAACAAGGTTAGCCCAATAATTTATGTAGCCCAAGCAAAAAAGACTATCAAAAAGGGATGTGAAGCACACCAGGCATTTGTAATGGACACAATGGAAGATGGAGCAAAATTGGAAGATATACCAAAGGTTAGGGAATTTCTAGATGTATTTTTAGATGATTTACTTAGACCACCACGAGATAAGGAGATTAAGTTCAAAATCAATTTGGTGCAAGGCACTACACCTATATCGAAGGCACCTTATAGAATGGCCCCTACAGAACTAAAAGAAGTAAAGATCTAGTTCTAAGAATTAGTAGACCAGAAGTAAATTCAACTTAGTGTTTTACCTTGAGAAGCCCTTGTACTATTTTGCAAAGAAGAAAGACAAAAGTTTATGGCTATACATAGACTACAATGAGCTTAACAAAATCACGATAAAGATTAAATATCCTCTGCCAAGGATAAGTGACTTTTTTTATCAGTTGAAAGGAGCCAAGAAGCTCTCCAAGATTGATCTAAGGTTGGAGTGTCACTAATTGAAGATTAAGGCTGAAGATATACCTAAGACAACATTTAGAACACATTGTAATTATAATTTGTTAACCATAATATTTCACATTTTGCTGTATTTGATTCTCTATATTTTTTCATCTTTACACACACATGCTTTTTCACTACCAACATTCCACCAAATAGGGATGGGCAACTAGGACGATTTGTCATCCATTCTAAAACACTGTGTTGGAGAAATTTACGACGATTTTGAGAAAAATCATCCCAAAATTAGAGACAGGTGTCGGAAGCCATCACTAGTATTTGAGACGGTCTAGAAAAAGCCATCTCAAAAACTACAACAGTTTTCAAGAGCCGCCATGAACTTTTGTGACGACATATCACAAGCCATATCTAAAGTAGGGACAGTTTAGAGATTGAAAATATTGAAACGGGCCTAGAATAGTTATGTTTAAGATGGAATTGAGACAGTTATAGTGGGGACGGATTTGGGACTATAAATTTAGTGACAATTTTGAGGACGCTTTTTGGACGGATTTGGAACGATTTGCCATGGGACGGTTTTAGGACGGCTCTTTTTGAAACAAATTTGAGATGAATTACTCTGGGATGGTTTTGCGACGGTACATTCTACAATAGATTTATGACAAAGGTAAGTTCCTTAACACTACTTTGGGATGGATTAGGAATAGATCTGGAATGAAATTGTGATGAATTTGAGATGGCTTTTAAAATTTTCTGTTTTATTTTTTTACTTTTTGTATTTTATTATTAAAACACAATCATAAATGCTCTGAATGGCATGAAAAATTGCAAGTTTTAATATGTATATCATATTTTCACACTACTAAATGAATAATACAAAATATCAATACATTATATATTTTTTTAAATTTGTCCTACAAAATGCAACAAGCAATGACAAACAAATGCAACCTACTCATGAGTGTCGAGCATCTTGTCATTGCCTTCATTGTCCTCACTGTCATCATCATCCTCAACGAAGTCTAGGGAGATGCCAAGTTGTGCACCTATGGCATTCATAATTCGATCGAGCTTGGATTGTATCTTTTTCAACTTCTTCCTATAGTTTTTCAGCTCCCCCTTCATGGACTTAAGCTTGTTCTTTATGAGTTGCAACTCATCCTTCACTTGGGCAAGCTCTCCTACATGTGAAGATGACAAGGAGGGTAAACCTCAAAGCAGTTACCGATATGCTCTAGCTTTTGATCCCATTCCTAGCAATTGACTTTTCTTGAACCCTCTGAGAGCAGTAAGGATCGTATTGCTGTTGCTACTGGAGGATGAAGTTCCACCAAGTTCCTAGGAAAGATAGTCCTAGTCTATGGCATCCTGGTCCTACTGCATTTTGGACAACATCTCCTAACTAAAACAAATTCAATCATTAAAATTGTATATAATTATTTTCGATAACTTAATATGTACCTAGCACTTACCTTATCCCTCTATGCTCGAGGACCTACCCATTCTCCAACTATATTGTCTGAACTTTTGAGTACAACTCAAAAGGCATTGAAGGTCTATCTAAACTCAATCCTAAAGCATCATCTAACAAAATATTATGTGACTTTTAGCAAAAAATAAAAAACAAATATGGCTTAGTAATTATAAAGCAAAGAAAAACTTACTAGATGATCACTGTGTGCGTTAACTAACATGGAGCCGCCTCGATATATAGTGTAAGCTAAGGCATCATCAAATAAATAGTTGTTGCTATTTTTGTTGCTCATAGCTTTAAAGGTACCCTCAACCCACTTTACAAGCATCTTATTCAACCTTTCTTGTGGAACCCAATCAACCTTCTTCCTTAAATCCCTAGCCTAGTAAAAACTCTTTCAAATGAGCTCTACCATCTTTTTCTTGAATGCCCTCTGGATTGTAGTATTGTTGGCTGGGCTCCAAGTATATTGCTTGTGCCATTGCAAAGTAAAATTAGGTAAAGTGGTTGTGTGAAATGTACTAATTATTGCTAAACATGTTGGAGTGAAAATGTAAACAATATACTACCTTGAATTTGTCAAACCACCGCTACTTTATATCATGAGGCACATCAATGTATCTAGTCCATGACCCCTGCTAGTGGCCAGTAATGATTGACTTGATGCAGTCAACTGCATCTTTCTAAGCACTACAATATTAACATTAAATATTGGTATGAAGTTAAAATAAATACGTCTTTACTGAACTGTACGCGATGTAATGTGAGGTGGTTCCTTTGCTTAGGATTAGCTAGGAGTCGTCGTGTTCATGCCAGGAGTTGTTGGGATCATAGTCCTTTCCCCGAGGCTCGATGATATGGATGGGCAGGTGGTATGATGCATTGAAGAAGATGGTTGTTAATGTTGTGTTGGAGATGGTGGCAGGGTCTCATCATCTTCATCATTAAATGATTAGGACTTAGGGGTCGAGCTTCTAGGGAGTCCCCAGTCCTTTCGCCACTATGACCCTATTGTGATTTGTTGTTTGAAAATGCCACGTGTCATGCTACAAAACATAAGAGATATAGTTAGAAAAATACAAGTCATTTTATTCACAAAGTATACAAGTCAATTGACTAAACACAAATAACATGACTAATTAAAGGGAAACATAACATAACCTATGACAACCTTTAACACTTTTAAGAAATTATGAACCGTATGTTGCAAGAGGCCAAACAAAGTCAAAAAAAAAAAAAAAGGATGTGTAATATTCTTAATAAGCACAAGTCAACTAACATTTACAATAGCCTAACTAGAACTCAAACACCGCAAGGTTGTTCAACAAGCACTTACGTTTGTAGACACCAAGCAAGCATTGCAATTTCATTCAACAATACACCCAAGTCATTGCATACATCCAACCTTTGAAATTTCATTCTACAATGTGCCTAAGTCATTGCATACACCCAAGAAACCCTATAGAATGAGTATTTAACCCTTTTAAAGCCCTAAACTATTCAACAAGCATTTACCATTATAATTGACAACCCAAGTTATGATAATACACAAATAATTTAACAAGTCTTAACAAGGTTTACAATTTGATTGTTCGATAAACCATTGCATACACCTAACCAATGCTATGCAATAAGCATTTAAACGTTCAACAAGCCCTAAACTATTCAATAAGCATTACCCACTATGATAGGAACCCAAGTCATGAGAACATACAAGTAATTCAACATGCGATTTGCGATTATTAGAACTCTTCACAAACTTGAACCTCTCAAATCCTATTAAAATAATAAATATTCAAGAAACATTACATGTTTAAGTCTCAAATTGTTATTTAACAAAGATATAATCAAATTTATACATAGAAAAATATCAGTACAAACTTGAACCTAGAATTGTTTTAGTTGAAATACACATAATCTATGAAAGGTAAAAAACTATAATGCAATCCATGAAATACACACAACCTAGGGTTGTGGCAATGTAGGCTTACCTTTTTCAGTACTTTATGGAAGGATTGAATGGTGGGGAAGCTTGGAAGTCAAGTACAGAGGCAAATTTTTTGTTAGCATGTCTCTGTAAAAATGGGAGAAGCATTAGGGATTTGGGGTTTTAAAACTCTCCAGGATGGATTAGTAATGGCCACTCTAGACAAGCTATCGCTAATTATGAAAATTTTAAAATTAATGGTGTTGCGTCAACCCCAATATCAAGACGAGTTAGACAACGTGAGTAGTCTACTCAGTTGTCATCTCGATGATAAGGGTAATGAGAATTCCAAAGAATTTTTGAAATTCTCATTATTCTTGTCATCAAGACGATAAGCTCAACTAGAGTTCCAGAGCATTTCTTGAATTCTTATATTTTGCCATGTTGTGACATCAAGGTCCACGAAGCCATTAAAGGGTGACATATCTTCATTGTCACCATGCCAATCAGCTCAAAAATAGGCAAAAGGTATATATACCCATGACCTAACCCTCAAATTACTCACCCAAACCATAGAGAAACATAGATGCGTCATACCAAAAAATCAACAACCTGATACATCTGGTTAAAGTCCACATATATAGAGGTAAACTACTTTAATTATTCCTTAATAGGTTTGAAATGTTTGATTCATGTTTCAATTTCATGGCATTTCACCCCATAACCCTTAGTCATCTTATAGATATCTATTGTTGTCAGAGGTGTACCTTTATTGATGAAAATGATATATTTAGTATGGGAATTTGAAGTATTGTTATTAATTATGCTGAATATTAATGTTTTTACGTGTGTGTTATCCATGAGCTCAATGAAATATGTAAATAATATTTGTTGCTACATAACTACCATATGTTTAAGAATGATGATAAGGCCATATCTAGTGCCATGATAATTGTTGTAGCAACTTAACTCACAAAATTTTGTGGCTTGTTAGGTTGTTGTCAAGCCATGCTTATTGGTGCAAAGTGTTTATCTAGAATTGGATTGTTGTGTAGCATTTTCTGACTTCATTTGAGAGTTGTTGATATGTTGTTAGACCATGTTGCATGAGTTGTTACCAATGGTACATAAACCATCATAGTAATGTTGTTAGAAATTGTTGGATGATGAAAGTTTGTTGGAATGGGAATAATTTGGCTTAGTTATCTATAACTTGATTGACACTTTCATATGTTAGCATTGGCACACAAGGAGCATTGCAATTATGTTAATGTTTGTTGGAATGGAATAGTTTGGTTTAGGTAACTATATGTTCGTTGACATCTTTATACATGGCATGTAGGTTTATAACAATGGTTAGGACAAAGTAAGCTACCCCATCATATGACTAAACCAAATGTGACAGTGTAAGGGCATATAACTAGCACAAGGAGACTGCTAGACATCAATCTCTTGTGCTCGAGCCTAGGCTTGCTGATGCCATGTGACATAGTGATTGGATTGCACCAACCATAAAAGTTAGGGATTGGGGCTCTTTCACATGAAATCTTAAAGATGATGTGGTGGTGTCTATAGTGCATGAGTTCTATGCAAATACGGCTGATGACATAGATGCAAATCATGTATTTTCATGAGGTTGCCATGTAGACATCATGGCCTAGAAAATCAATTGACATTTAGGCACTCCCACTAATGCCCATGGTGTTAATTTCAGATAATTAAAGAGGACCCCAAGGCACTAGAGGCTATGGCCCTCACGGTTTACTAAATGGTAACCATTGCAGCAAATCCCAAATGTCAGTAAATTTCGTCACTTCTTTTAACATAGCCAAGCTAGATAACATAATGCCTATGAACCATCATACTTCTATCTCTAGGGAGAATGCTGTCATTTTATATACCATAGTAGAAAGAGTTTACTTTAATGTGAGGCAGTTGATTAAGGAGGGCATGTAGTGATATGCTCACATTTCACGTGAATCCCTGTGGCACATCCATCTGATTATGCAACTATATTTAACTGACGACATGAGAGTAGAGGGCACCGAGAAGGCATAGGCTCCATAAGCTATAATCTATTTCATGTTTCCACCATAATTACTACTAGAGCCACCTTAAGTAGATGATGAGCTATAGGGCATGGCAGACAAGCCAACCCTATAGTAGCCACCTCCACAACCCTAGTTAGGCTTCCAAGGTGCCTCTAAACTATGAGTTGAGGCACGATGATTGTGATATGCATAAGCAAATGGACCATATGGCAAGAGCCCAATACATGTTGCTAGTTAATTACATCACTTCATGTTAACCATGGCGACCATTCACAAGGCCAAGCACCAAGTAGATGGGGCACAATCTCCCATTCCCCTAGGTATGTTTCTCCTTATACTCCAATCCCTTTGCCAGAAAATAGGCCATCTACTTCATCTGATCCACCTAAAGATCATTGTAACTTGTGATAGAGGATTAGTTACAGATAGGCCATCTACTCCACCTGATCCATTTAAGATCATTGTAACCTATGATAGAGGATCAGTTACAGATAGGCTATCAACTCCACCTGATCCACCTAAAGATCAATGTAAACTATGATAAAGGATTGGTTATGGATTACTTTAATTTTATTCATTCAACTTGATATATTGGTAAAAAAAAATAATATGTAAATGATTAGAGGAACTATATCACATTTGTCAAGTTATGGTTGTTGATATTCATGTCGAAATGGTTTTTTATCATGCTTATTAGCCACCAGATATTGCTCAACGCATGATATTGTCACATGATTTTAAAAATAAGGTTTGCCAAAGTACATGGGAAGTGAACTAAGCCTACTCATTCATGACCCGGGCTGTATCTATCATCTAATATGCTTGTGTAGGACCTAGACTCTAACGCTTCCTTATTCTCTGTATGCATTTCCTCATTAGGGTCAATGTACAATTGCATTCCATCAGGGTCATGGAGAAGAGATCGCCATTCATCGTTGTCCATTGTTAGGGTCACTACTTCGTGTCCAATTGATATGGTACATTTTCCCACTCTTTCTCCACCATAGCCCTAGCCTTTGTCTTGCAAACCGCTTTCCAGTCATATGTCACCATTCTAGTCATAGGATAATCCATGTAGTATACCTAAATAGCTTGTGCAGCCAATATAAATAGTTCATTCTTCCAATATATTTTTCTGTGGTTAACATCCACAAGTTGGTACTTTGGGTGCACTTTCTAGTCTCTTATAGGGTCAACTCATTGACATTTGAAAAAGACTACGATTATACCTAGCAAATCTGTGTAATCCAGTTGTAGTATTTCTTTGACCAGTCTCAAGAAGTCATACTCTAAGTTGTCATAAAATGAACTACACACACATACATTGTAAGTTTGCATAGGGCATCCCTGTCTATAAAATGTGGTGTAAAATTTAAACTCATTCACAACATCTGCATGTATACTTGTCACGCAATTGTATGGTCCTCAAGCTAAACTACAAAGTATATGGTCTGAAATATGATTATTCCCGTCCAACACCTCCACATCAACCAACACTATGAAACCAATCGCGTTGCCTTGTCATACTGTTTAACGAAAACCTTGCATAACTAATAAATTGATTGGATGACGTGTGTACATAAAATACAAATGTATTAGGTAACAAAGATATTCAAATTTGAAGAAAAGTCCACACCTGTACAATGGGCCCACTTTATGATAGTTCAATAATACATAAGTCTCTACCACGTGGCACTCCTCACTTATAAGATATCTTGGAGTCAGCTTAACAAATGGTTTGCTTATGTAGTTGAAAATGGAGAATGGGGGTGCAAAATTTAACCTCGATGGAGCTATATTCCGTGGGGGCCTTATGCATTTGGAAGGCACGCCTGACTGAAAGTAAAAGGTGGCAAATATGCCTATCTCCTCCACAATGTGGGCCTCTATAATCAATGCCTCAAAATATGCCTTGTTATTTACCTCCTTCTTCAAATTGTGCAAGAAATTGCCACAAAGACAATGGTGATTCAAGTACGTCATACATAACCACCTAGCAACAACATAATATGACTCACGTACTAACCTGTCAAACGGATACATCCATCTATACTATACAAGGCCCCCTAAAAGTGCCTCTCATAGCAATTGTACAATCAAATGCTCCATGAAATCAAAGAAAGCAAAAGGAAATATATTTTCTAAGTTACATATGATTGACGTAACATTCTCCTCCATGTTGTCTAGTGATTGTACACTTAGCATAGGCATGCACAACTATTGAAACGACAAACTAACCCCAATCAACGTGTTCTAAACATAATTAGGAAACAACTCTTTGAATGCAATAGTTAATAGTCGCTCCATAAATACATAGCAATCATGAAATTTCATACCATGCACTTTTAGCACCCCCATGTCATCACATCAACCTATGTTTGAGGCATACCTATTAGATAACTTCAGTCTAACCAACCACTCGCACAAAGCATGTCTTAGATCCTTATTCAATGTGTAAACAACCTTCAATTTTGATATATCGCTATCTAATAGGACATCTAGTTTTAGCTAGTCACAGATAATAGCAAGATCCTTTCAAACATTTAAATTGTCTTTCGACTTCCTCTTCACGTCTAATATAGTGTGTAAAATATTGTCAAACACAATTTTTTCTATGTGCATTACATCCAAGTTGTGTCAGATTAGATTGGTCTTTTAGTATAGTAAGTCCCAAAAAATACCCTTTTTAATCCACTTATGCTCCACCCTATAACCCGAAACCTGACCAATATGATTGTTAACAACATGATCGATGTGGCATACACACTGTCATGTCTCATCACCATATTCTCTTCATGGCCCAACCCTCCTCTCCATATGACCTTTTGTAAAATTCTTTTGATTTCTCCTACGTAGATGGTTTGTGGTAGAAATTAACGATGATAGTCAAAGTAGCAAAACTTCTAACCATGCTGTAGAATTGGACAATCCATAACCCTCATACAACTCTATCTCCTTAGCATTGAGTAAGCTGGCTAGTCATTGATTGTCCTCATAAGAGCTACAAGGATCTTGAAGTACCTCCCACGGTGCGAATCGTATGTGTTCACACCCTCAAGCTACAGTAGCAACTATTCATTAACAAGTAGTTGAAAATACACATCTATTAGCTTTTTTGGATTTGTTGGACCAGGCGTCACTAATGATAAAAATATGTAAGGAGTTGTCATACACATTTCTTATAGCAAGTTATATGGAGTCGCTACAACTAGCTAATAAGAATACGTTTACCCATGCACATCATGAGGTGCAATGCCATCTACACATAGACCTAAGCGCACGTTACATAGTTCAGCTGTAAAATGGGGATATGTGAGGTCAAAGTGCTTCCTTAGCTCGAGCCTCGACGAGTGGTACAAAGAACTCTCAGTAGTGTGGTAACATGCATGACATGTTAGGTGCTCAACCGTCGTAGGCACATAACCATTCTAGCCTCAGGATTAAAGGTAAACATTGCAACCATACTTGTGGAACCTATTTCTCATGAGACAAATAATCCAGTCTTAGTTTGTATCTTTCTTTTCCACAAAACTTACAATTCTCAAGATCTACATCACTCTTCCAGAACAACATGGCCCCAACTTTACAACAATCATTCTTCACAACAAGAAGCCCCAACTCTCTTATCAAGCATTCAGTGACATAGAAGTTAAAGGGCATATGGTGGTCACTTTGGAGCATATCACCAATCAAATTATAATTGTCATCGTAACAACTCCATGACATATTGTCCTCAATCTTAATATTCACTACTCTAGCGACTACTCAAAGTTGGGAGAAATTTTTACGTCCACTATATAAAGGTTCATACGCCGCATAAAGAACCTTAAAAAATTGATCACTCAATCCAGCAACATCTGGGCCACCTTGAATTCCAACTCACTGATAGTCGACAACACTCGCATGTGATGAGACGATGGACTTGCACCTCTTATCCTTGTACCACTACGAAATCCTTCTACATCATAGACCACACACTGCCCCCAATTCAACGCTACATCGTCACAACTTAAATTGGCAAAATTAAAGCTCGTCTCTTGTATCGATGCTTCATAAAATGAGGCTTTGTCATGGCTAGTGCAATTGAGGTAATTGGAACAAAACTCCTTTCTAAAAAAGTGTACCCTCATTGTATTTAGGTCCAAATTTTGAAATTCTTACACCAAGAACATAGGCATCTAATCTTGTTTCCATCCATATACTCATACTGTATATTAGCCCAATTCATAAACTCATTCACACTATTTTCAAACTTCAAGCCTCAAATCGCAATTACTAGCTGATTCTTGCAATACATCAACAACCTGCTTTCCTTCAACATTTTTCATTGTAGGTATATGCACCATATAATCATAATAATGTCAATAAACCTCCTCTAATAGAGTATATTACAATAACAAAACGTTTACGTCAATTGTTTTCTTTTGAACATTATCCTCATTATAATGTCAATTTTTTTCTTTCGACCATTATCTTCATGGTCAAAAGAAAAAAATTGTAGTACAAAATTTAAAATCCATCTCATATGATAGAGGTAACAATTTCCAGCACAATATCAAAATATCACACTAACCTCATACGAAAGTACTAGGTTTAGGTTCAATTTTGGTGGGTGTGAATTGAAATTGAATCAAACCCAATGAACAAAATAAATAGGTTGAATTTAAGTGACTCAAAGATTAACCCCCTTAACTAGTGAACTCAATTTCAAATTTAAAATAATTTAATAAATATAAAAATTATTTTGGTTAACTTATTTCTTTATTAATTTTTATTTTATTTTTTTAATCTTCTTAAAATATTAATATGGTAGTAAGCTTTAGCCTTCTAGCACTTAACCCTTTTTCTACACTTCACAGTTGAGATTCTTCTACTCTCAACAACCACTAGCACAATAGTGGTCAAATGCCTCAAATATTAAGACTGCTTGGATGCGAACTTATACCACCAAAATATATTCTTTTAAACATGTTATTCAATAGAGTAATAAGTCTATTTTATTTCTTTTTGACTTTTACTTGTAAACTATTCTTAAATTTTTATGCCAAATTTTCTACCATCACATTACATCCAAACAAAGCATAATTTATGGCTTAGATTTTTCCCCTACAATATTCCTCCCACCTTTAATCTTCTCTCTATTGTCTGAGTGTAAGTTCACCCATCAAAAGCGCACGTCTCTCTCGTTACTCATGAATTAGAAGGTCAAATTCAAATGACTCACAAAAAATTATAAATTAGGTTTGAACCAAAAAATTGAACTACAAAAATACAGAGATCTAATTCAAATTTATATTTTGTATGTAATATTTATATCTTAACACGAGTTTGTCATCCTACAACATGACCGGATTATCACCTATAAAATACAATTCAAAAGTTTTCCTTTCTCAATCACGTTACATCTACAAGCATCATTATTTCTTCCTAACCTATCAAAATCCTTCTTCAATTATCCTTGTAATATTTGTCTGCCATCCTATTAATGCATGCCTGCTACTTAACCAACCAATCAAATCAATCCATTTTAGGTAAAATCTATTTTTTGCCCTTTTTATCAAACTACAATAATAGCAATATCTACCCAAACCTAATCCAACTCAATGTCTCGATCAATAAAAAATTTTAAATCATTTTTTAATAACTAGATTTCCAATTCTTCTTTTGTTTATATTAATAAAAGTATGGTATTAAATATACAGACATGCTCATGCATAACTGAAAAAACACTTACGTAAATTTTATACATACATGCATATATATATATATATATATATATATCTCCTTACCGAATTTCAGTTCATTGAAATGACAATAGAGAAAGTAATTGTAGAAACCGAGGAAGGAAAATGAAGCAAGGTTGAGGTGGGAATGGAAGGAAAATTTGGCCATGGGACGGGGGGTGTAGGAGGAATTTCCCGTCTCATCCTTACTCTATTACCATCCTACGAATTGACTACAAACAATCTAAATAAATAAGTACAACTTGTCGCCTCGAATCCATAGAAAAAATGTTTTTGAAGTAACTTTTACACGTTAATATTTCCTCTTAGTAATTTCTAAAGTGCAGGATATTTATAATATTAGAGCGAGTAATGAATCCACCTGTGAGTGCTCATGAATAGAGCCAACTCAGAGATCAAACTATCCACATTATGGAGTGCATGAATTTGGATAAGAGGAAAAAAGATCATAAACCATCTTATTAGCAGGTTTAACTTCTTCCTTTCAATCAATTTTCAGAAAACAAATTGTGTCTATAACACCAAGTTGTTTCTTTTCATTTCTCCCACTGCACTCAAACCATTTCCAAATTTGGGTAAAACACAATTTTGGTCCATTAATCATGACTTACGGGGGTGCTATTATCAGTTTATCTAAATTGAAAAATCGCGATCAAGAACATCAATTAAAAAAATGATACGTGTACAAATTTATGTTCAGTTTGAGACTTTATTAAAAATTGACATACGTCATGCGCATGATCATCAATTAGGGATTTGTTATTTTTCAGTCAATTTACATGCCATGGCCATCTGTTATACTTAAATAAAATGTCGATTGGCCAAACGGAATTAAACTACAAAATTAATGGTACAAATTCTTCCAAATATTAGGTTAAACAAAAAATTTACCTATTTAAATATTAAAAATTCAAAATAGAAAACATAAAAATAAATCTTTCAAACAAATTAATTGAATTGTGCACACCAGTAATTTCATTCGAAGAAAAAAAAAGTACAAATTATCTACAATTAATAACTCAAAAATGGTTTGGGTATTGAAAAATGGAGAATGCTCATGTTGACGTGATCGTTGGTGTGGATCTCAACCCTTGGCACAAACACTTCATGGATTTGAAAATGTGAACTATTATTAGTATAGTGGAGAATGAGATATCCAAAAACTACAACAAATATTTCTAGTTAACTTAGTAGAGCAAGTAACACATGTATTTTATCCAATACTAATAAGATTTCATGAAATGAAAAACCTCTTTCAACAGCCTGCTTAACATCAAATTAGCCTAGAACCTAATTAGAGAACTAAAAAAACTGAGTATCTCTTTACTGACCCACGGACAAAATTCCTCGATTTCACTTAAGACTCTTCCATAATTAGATTCCAATTGATATTTAGTTACATAATCTTGGATTTAAACTTGTATTTACGCACCTTTGTTGTCATAATATTGAATGTATTCAGCATCTCTTTATTTAAGGTGAGTAGACGCCACATTAGGAGTTTGTTCTCTTACTCTTTCATCTTTTCCGCCCAAATACTTCTGATGTAGATATTTTATTTAACTTTAGTAGTTCCTCTTACTATTCTCATAAATTACATATTTGAAAAGTTTATAATCATTTGCTGATGCTCTTCAAAAGCACAAGCTATGTTTCTCTTTATCCAAATAGCATACATAAATTATTACACTTTTTAAATTTTTTTTCTTTTGATCACTTATGTTTACACAATGTTTGGAAAAATTCACTTATAACACAAATGTAAACCAATTTAAACACACCCCAAGACATGCATATTTAGAGGTGTTCACAATTCAATAAACCACTGAACCAATCCGAAACTAAAATTCCAATATGTATCGAATCAAAATTTTGATTCGGTATTCAATATGAAAATTTTTTAAATTCAATTTTTAATGCAATTTTGATTTTTAGGTTACCGTCGAACTACATGCCAAATTTTATTTTTATTTTTTAATATTTGTTATATTTTTACTTATTTTTTCTTAATTTTTTATATATCTATTATTTAATTTTTAAATTATTATATTTAATTTTCAAAATTTTTATATTATTATATTATATACATTAAACAAAAATGCTTTATTATGATACATATATATATATATATATATTATCTTTGAAAAATCTAAATTAAAATAATGAAATATTAAAATAAAATATTTAATATTTATTTATTTTAATATTTATTTATAATATCTATGCAATTAAAATTTATAATTTTAAATATAAATTTATTTATTTTTTATTATTTTACAATTTTTTGGCAAATTACTAAACTAAAAAAAAAATGGTTTGATATTCGGTATGCAAAAATTTGATATACCAAAATTTCGATATATCAAAAATTCGATTTAGTTTTACTAAATGCATACTTCTGTGCATATTACCCATCTCTTTAGATTCCACTTTCTACTTGGTCATCATCATTACAGTATTTTGATGAAAACCGAAATTAGGATGCTTCAAGTTTATAAAAATGGTACCAAAAAAATCAATGGGAGCAACAAGGGCAGGATGAATTAATTGTGACTACAAAGGCAATGTTATTTTGACTTTCACAGATTAAATTTGTAACGCAACCAACGCATTTGCACAGACATAGACACTTTTCAAAGTTTGGAGCTAGCTTTTGAGAGAGGCATTACTTCACCTTTGAATAGATCTAGGCTCTCAAGCTATGGTTAACATTCTCCCTTCTCCACCATTTCGTGGACATTGGACACTTCAAAAATATGAAAACAAAAATCAACATCATCAAAAGTAAATATGAGTGTACATACCCCATGTTTATAGAAAAGGAAATATGGTGGCAGATTTGTTTCCAAATCAAGCATGTTCTTCTTGTATATACATAATCCATATCAATTGCAAACAACTGCAAAGTTATTTACTTGGTTTGATTAGATTAGAGAAAATTGGTATTCCCAACTTTAGATTTAGTCGACATTTTGAACTTTACTTTCAAATGCTAATTACCATGATATTTTTGTATCTCGGGTTTAGGCTTAACTAACCCTAATCAAATAGTTGTTCATAGAGCCAAAATGAGCTAACCCTAGCTGTTTTTCTTCAAACCTGAGACATTCTTAGGCTTAACTAACCCTAAACAAGAGGTTTAGCGCTGAATATGAATAAAAAGATAAATATATATAAAATATCTATATATATATATATAGAGAGAGAGAGAGAGAGAGAGAGAGAGATTTAATATGCATATATGTATATCAACATTAGTTTCACACACAATGTGCACCACATTTTAACTATTAGCAAGTGTTTGTGGTAATACACACACACGCATTAAGTTAGTTCCAAGTGACTGAAAAAATCTAGCAAAATTTCCAAAGAAAACGGCCACATTACGATTTTACGCACTAAAACTGTAACATTTTCTTGTAAGAGGAACAAATAACCCCCAAATTTCTTCTATTTTTTTCTTAAAGAAACATTTCAATATAATTTTTATATTTTAAATTCAAGTAACATCATTAATTAACAATATATTAAATATATATCTATAAGAAACCACCATAATGATTGACGAAGATCTATATCTCTAACACATATCTATAGCACTTCTTAATATAAATTCTACACCTTACATTTGAGGCTATACGTCAGTAAATGTCGTTTACTACGTTCAGAAGATTCAGCAAAATATACGCTCCTTAAACGTGCAATTTAAATAACCATAAAATTAATAACAGATGATAAGCCTTGGCGAACCATGTTAGCAAAAATTTTGAGCTGAAAATGCAGGATGGTTCTGTTTTTCTAAATGTTACAGCTAAAGGTAGAGTTTCATATAAATAAAAATATTGAAAAATACGAGATAGAATTATTTCTGAATGTCTAAAACATAGAATGCATCCGAGCATTTTGATTATTATAAAAACTTTTGCATGCAAATAAAATCATCCGAGAATAATCAACTACCTATCTATTCTCTATTATATATACCCTCGTGGAGTTCGAGTTCTCCTCCTCCATCCTTGATCGTCTTGTTTCTACTCATCTTCCAACTTCAAAAGTGTCCCAAAATCCGCAACAACCTGCCTCCAGCGCCAATGGAAGCTGCCGTTCATCGGTCACTAGCTTCTTCCGTCTGGTTCAGATCCCGTGCCTCACCACTCACTAAGAAACTTGGCCAAGAAATATGAACCCCTGATGCACCTCCAGCTCAGTGAAGTCGGCACTCTCCTCGTCTCCTCTCCTCAAACTGCAAAGCAAGTACTTAAATCACAACACGTCGTCTTTGCCTCCAGGCCTCGTCTCCTTCTCACCGAGATCAGCTTATACGGAAACAAGGATATAGCACTCGCCCCACACGGTGAATACTGGAGACAAGTGCGGAAGATATGCACACTGGAGCTCTTTAGGACCAAGCGTGTGCGATTGTTCCGTCACACACGAGAGCAAGAATCTTCGCGGATGGGTGGCTCGATGTGCAGGATCACCTGTCCATTTAACTGAGAAAATCAGCTTTACTAGTCGTGATGTCATGGTGAGGACAGCCCTGGGGAGAAGAAAACCGATGAACTTGCTGCGTTCGTGGGTATTGTCAGAAGAATCTGCTGAGTTCACGTCAGTTTTTTGCCTCGCTAATGTTTATGCTTCCATCAAAATGCTTCGTATGGTTGGAGGACAAAAGAGGCGGATGGAAACCCTGCACCAGAAGTCCGACAGATTAGTGGGAACATCATCGAGGAGCGCAGAAAAAGCAATGCTTCAAGGATTCATGAGAGCGAAGAACGACACTAGGATCTGCTGGATGTGCTCCCGAGATTGCAGGACGCTGGACTACAGACAACGTTAAAGCTGTTCTATGGATCAGTCATCTAGCCACTACAATAATTTCCCATCATTTACCTGTTCAAATTAAGCGTGGCGATAATATTCAGAAATTCAACATAATTATGCCAAAACAGGATCTATTGGGTGCGGGGACTGACACTACGACCACAGTGGTGGATTGGGTCATGGCAGAAATGCTTGAGAACCCAAGAGTCTCGAACAAGGCACAAGACGAGGTGAGGCAGCTTTTCGATGGCAAACATGACGTTGACGAATCGTGCTTTGACGAGCTGAAGTGCCTGAAAACAGTGATCAAAGAGGCCCTAAGGATACATCCACCACCACCTCTCTTGCCTCCAAGAGAAAGCAGAGAGAGCTGCACGGTCAACTGATACGACATACCTGCAGGAACTCAAGTCCTGGTGACGTATCGGCTATGGGAATAGACCGTGACTATTGGGAGGATGCTGAAAGCTTTAGGCCAGAGAGGTTTCTAGAAAAAACCAGTGGACTTCAGGGGAAGCATCTTTGAGCACCTCCCGTTTGGAGCTGGAAGGAGGATTTGCCCTGGAGTCTCACCTGGGCTTGCGAATGTTGAGCTCTGTCCGGCAATGCGTCTGTACCATTTTGATTGGGTTCTGCTTGATGGAAAGAGCCCTGAAGACATTGATACGATGGAGTTCGCGGGGGTGGCTGCTCGAAGGAAGAATCATCTGTGCTCGATTCGTGCTGTGAAGAGGCCTTTGCCCACTTGAATGGGATTCAGCTGATTGTAATTCAATCCCTATTTCTCCCCGTGTCACGAAGCAGGGCTTGATAGACCATGTAGAGTACTAAATAAATATTTTAATAGATTTGGAATTATGTAGAAATAATTTTCTTGGATGATTTGTCAACTATTAAAAGTTGAAAGACTTGTGCCATTTGTCGGGAACTTTTGGTGCATAAGACTTCCCGTTTATCGAGGCATTTTAGGTCTATGAATAATCGTTACCATATAAAGCCTCTGAATAAAGCGATATATTAAATAATATATATCACCAGCTCAATACCCAAGATTTAGATGGTATTTGGATAAACTTAATTTTAAGAGTTTATAAAATATTTCAAGAGATTATATGTTCAAAAATGTTATTTTAAAAATAAATTACAAAGTATTTAATAACATTATTTTATAAAATTTTATTGAAATAGAACAATTATAATTTTTTAATGTAACATAAAAATAACTTAAATCCTATTCATTAAATGTAATTTATATATATTTATGTTATTTTTAATATATAAAATAAAATAATTTATAAGATATTTAAAAATAAAATAGAAATAACTAATTTATTTTGAAAAAACTTATAAATTTCAAATATGTTGTTTTTGGAGCTTATAAGCTCTTTTATAAAAAAAAAATACCATATACTTATAAAAAACTTGTAAACTTATCAAAACATCTTATTATCCAAACACGCTCTTAGTAAGAATTTCAAATCAAAAAAGAAGATGAAATATCACGCAACGGTGGCCACAAACGAGTAAAATTTTGGTTAGTATCTAGAGATATTAGCTTTGTACATTTGGGATCTGTTTCTTTTGATATATGGATTATAAGGTGTTCAAGATAACATGTGGGATCAAAAAGATTCTAATTGAAGGGAGCCCAACAGGAACAACAGGATCATGAACTACTATACCACTCAGGTTCGGAGCTCCAAGGATTAAGAAACAGGGTTCAACTGAAGATGAACAATTCACATGCAAGCAAACAACACCTAAATATTTTCCCATCATTTCTCACAAGAGTGAAGATGTCAAGCTAAACCAAATCTAGCAGTGAATCAATAGACAATGGTTCCAAAGGATTCGTGCTTTTTTCTTCAGTTTAATGTAGTCAAAACAACAGAAGCAGAAACGCCTGATTACAGAATTTAGATTCAAACCATGGGCTAAGATTATTGGGAGATGATGTGCGCTAGACAACCTTCATAAATAGTAGGAGTGATCAAATCCTCATTCTACTAATTTAAATAGTCTAAATGAACTTCTAACATAAACAGTGAGTAATTGAACAAAACAAGCCTAAATAATGTACAGTTCTATTATACAAAATATGGTTACCAGGCGAACTGTGAGAAAGAAAGTCTAGCATTATGTGCAAGAGGCCAGCAGTGCACCTCACGTGTCTTCCTCAAATACAACAAGATACCATCTCTCAGTACAGACAAGTTAATAATAGATAACAGAAAACACTAATCAGGTTACCTTCTTCCAGCAGTCCATTCTAAGAACTGTGTTGCAACAACTTGAAGGTTTAGGACTCCACCCACATAATTCTCAACAGCAATAGGACCAAAACTTAGACAGGGCAGTGGCAGATCAATTACACCTGTGGAGAAAAAAATTAAATATTTTAAGGCCAACATATATAACAAGCAAATAGAATTAGAAAAGAATAAGAGAAAGAAAAAGAGAGAAAAGCATTCAATAAGTCATTGACATACCAATTACATACAATAAATCAAAAAAGTGTAATTAACCATTGTCTATAAATCTAACAAGCAGAGAGGCAATTACCAAACTCCAAAGCTATAGCATCAAAGTCTCATCTTGACACTGAGGGATTGCAACAGGTAAAATTTTAACTGAGACCAGCGGTGAGTAGCCTATCTGATAATTAACAAGAACTGCCCCAAAAATGTTGAACTTTTCAGCACTATTGAGAGCAACTTCTGCATCAGATCCGCGCTTAAAGATCACTTTGGCACGACCCAATTCATGATCAACTTCTGTCTCAGATTCCATCAAAGACCCAAACCGTCTGAACATTTTGTTTAGATTGATTTCTGATGGAACACAGCCCGTCTCTGCAAAGTTCAATATAAGCTCGGCCGGTGAGGATTCTCGCTTCCTCTGTTCAATGTTCTCATCTAATTCAATGGCTTCCACAGTATAGCTCCCACTGGAAAATCTCTTTCTAGAATGTGATTTACGACCTGACTTTATAGACTTTTCTGCACCAAATGGCACTGGTTGAAGATCTCCTGCTCCATAGTCACCATCATGCAACAGTTGCTCCTGAGAATAGTTTTGGACAATCCTGTCCGTCCAATACGAGTCATTCACATCATCAAACTCAAATTCTTCACCAGATCCTCCGATTGTAGGTTCAGACTTCCTCTTTCTACCTCGTTTGTTTAAAGCAACTGAACTTCTGAAACCCAAAAATAAAGTACGGATATTGTTCTGCAAGTTCTGCCCTTTGTTGGGATCCTGTGCCACCAGCTCAAGCTGTGATAGCATCTCATTCACAGAAAAAGATTCAGCCGGAACAACCATGCCTTGACTTTCAGAGTGCACTCTAATCTTTGGAGAACCATCAGTGATCATTTCATCATTGTTGCCCTTTGGCGATGATGTGGAACCTGTTAACTGGCTGGCTACTCTACGGATGCACTCACCAATTTTAAAGGAAGGCTTTGGAGTTTGACTTCTTGGTGTAGATAATTTTGCATTTGAGATATTTAGCCTTTTGCCTGTCCCATCAGCTAGAAGAACAAGTGCTTTCCGTTTTCTTCCAGTACATGATGTTACTGATTTGCCCTGATCTTCAGCAATAAACTCATCTTCCACATCTGGGAAGTCTGTTCTCTCACCCATTAATTCCATCAAACTTCTTTCCTTCCTAGACAGAGAACCATACTTTGGAGTGCGTTTGTGTCTCTGGGAAGCAACCATTTTATCACTAATTTGTTCAGTTTGTGCGTCATCTTCTAACAACGCCCCAGATGAAGGAAATTCAGTTGGTAAGCGATATCCCTTGAAATTACATAATGCTGTTAACTGTGCCCTAGCAATCACAAGATCCAGTCTATCAACCAGGGAAGATGCACAAGGTGCCAAATCTCTAACATAGTCAAGAAGTTTATTCGGTTCAAAAGAAGCAGCGCTTGTAGATTGATCCACCCCATATCTGCGGCTTGATTCTTCACGTATCCCAGTGTTATCTACAACCTGACTTTCAATCTTGCTATAGGCATTTTTTGGCATACAAGAACACGCTAAACCTAACTCCACCCGTCTCGAAACCTCTTCCAGAGCACAGCCAACAGCATTTTGAAATGCTTCAGAATTACTTTGCTTATCAGTCTGAGAAAAATGTGACCTGAAAGGTTTTAATAATGATGCATCATTCCAAGCGAAGGTTCGATCTCCAAAATATGCTATCAAATAAGAATCTTTCTTATAATATTTAAGAGCTTTCTCTGAAGCATCTGCTGGATCAAATATTTGCCCAGGCCACCAGGGATGGCTCCGGACTTTACCCCATACCAAATCCGATTGAGTAAAACGGCCTTCATTTTCCTGAGGCAATAATAGATAACCTGACTGGTTTGATCTCAAGCAGCTTCCAAACTTTACAGTTTGTTCATGGGACAACTTAAATTTGTTGGTATCAAAAGCAGGTTCTTCGTTTCCTACTGGTTCTCGAAGATCAACTTCCATTCCTCGATTACAGTTTCTGTCAAATTCTTTTCCCACTTCCACATCTACCAGTTTTGTTCCAGAATTACCCTCCGAGATATAAAAGCCATTACTTCTGCTCCAGCTATTTTCTGCTTCCCTGGACTTACTTACCGCATTGCTGGAAGCAGCTACATCACCAAGCAAAGTCCCCTCATCAACACCACCATCAAGCAAAGAAGTGTTAGCATGAGACACATGTATTTCAGCCATCTCAGGCAAGACACCGGCGTGATTAAAGGGAGACACAGCTGCATTGCCTGAAACTTCATTCGGCATCAAATTAATACTCACAAGCCTGTCAACATCATTATTTAACATTTCAGTCATCTGAACAGGAACACGTGATGTTTCATTTATTACAGAAGCAACCTCTTGTTCCTTCCTTTGAGGGGATCCAAACTCTCGATCAACATTATTAAACCTACCTTCAGCATTGACAACAAGATCACTGGGACCTTCTACCACCATTACATCACCCATCTCATCCTTTGAGAACTTAGCTTTTGGTGAAAGCTGCATATTTTCAGCAGAAGCATCAACTGCTGGAATGTCAGCACTTTTCACACACTTCAGTAACTGTGTTTCTTTATCAGATTCAATCTGCTCAGCTTTCTCACTAGATCCATTCCTGCCCACGACTTCTACTTGAGAGGTTACGACTTTCTCGTCATTTATTACTTCATCCGTTGACGTGGCAATGAAAGGTTCGTTAGTATTAATATCAGAATCTGCTTTTACAATCTCTCTATCTCCTAAACAACTTGGAGTTGTTTTTGGCTGATTTTCTACTGTATCATCTTGAATCTCAACATTTAGGCTGTTGCCTTCTTGCACTCCAACGATATAACCTCCATCAGCCGGTTGAGATGGTTTATTTGAGAATACATCATTTTTATGGACCATAACAGACTCTTCTCTTTCACTGACCCAAGTTTTATCATGACTGCATTCCAAATTAGCATACAACACAAAATTTGTTCCATGTGTTGGCTCGCACTCCATAATTTTAAACTCTTTTATGAAACCTTGACTCTCATCCTGACAGACAGAGACAATGGCATCAGTTTTAAGAATTGAACCTGAACTTTCAGCAGAAGCTTCTTTTCCACCAACAAATTTGGCCTCCATGGCACAATCACCATCATTGCTTGTGGTTACAGTGTTAGCCTTTAAAGTTCCATCCTTAGGATTGCCATCTAAACCAGCTTCTCCAACACTATCCATCCTATCAATCTGAACATTATCAAGACCTTCACAATTAGGGTTGTCAGAAACCTCAGAAGGCACAGGCTGAGCAGCATCTGCTAAATTAGGAGCCTCATGCGTTGTTACAGAATTGTCACGCAACTGATCATGACCTGCACCATTATCATCCACAGGTAATGACTCTTCTTTCTCTGCACTACCATTTCTTTGCTCACCAACAGCCTCCAAAGCACAATTCAAAAGTTTAGATGTCATAATATTAGCAATACTGTTATCAGCTTCCTTGTCTTGCATTGCCTCATCTTCACTAATCACCACAGGAGTTCTTTCCATAGCTTCTTCAGTCTGATCAGACTTGGACTCTGCCACTGCTGATGATGAGAAAACCATTTCTTCATTTCCATGTTTCAATACCTTGTCATCTGAGACACAGTCCCCTCTAGATGACAAGTTCCTAATTGCAGCACCCTCAAAATCAACAGATTCCCTCAAACTGGTATCTACTTCTTCTGTAGCAATATACTTGTGTTCACCCCTCGACCCAGAGAATCCTACCTCACTTGCCTCCATTTTATCCCCATCCCTTTCATTTGTCACATCCGTAGCCTTGGCTCCAGTTCCTTCTTGGTGCTCTCCCTTATGAACCTTCAAATCCCCAACTTCTCCAGACACAAAATAACCCTCCTCCTGGCCACAGACCCCATCAATAAGCACATCAGACCCCACAACCTCTACCATTATTTCCCCTCCATCCCCCTCTTCATAAGACTCCTCCACGTTATTTTCACCCCCTATATTTTCAACAAGGGGTTCGCCGGGTAATTTATCACTCAAAGAAGACCCTGAAACGCCAACACTACTCTCCAGACCCACTTCTCCTTCCTCATCTTCCATAATCAGGTTTTCTGGGTCAATATTAAAAATTTATTTCAAGAGGCTTAACCTTTAAAAGAACCGTTAAAAATAAAACAATAAGTTCCATGCAACTTAATAGCAGCAGTACACAAAATCTACCAGACACACGCTTAAAATCCACGAGAAATGCCAGAAACATGTATTTGGTCAGCAATATTAAAGCAAAAACGTTTTAGAAGGACATGATGGTACCTCAACAGCAGTGAACTTCAGAAGAACCGCAGGGAGGGTTTCCTGAGGGTTTTTTGGGGAGGACAGGAGATGGCCGAACTAACCAAGGGGGAGTTGAGATTTTCGCAGTACGAATACGAAAACGTTAGCCAAAAGTAACGAGACCCTGTCCATTTCGGTAAGTTTAGTTTTGTGACAAATCTGCTGCGTGTCGTTTGACTATACGACTGTCACCTTAACAAATAGGATAGAGCTGTGACTCTTATAGTTTACCCTTGTGACTAGAAAATATAAATTTATTTTTCATGTGAGGATTAATATATTTGATTCTTAGATTTTAATGGTTTAAAAGTTTTGATTTATTTTCAACTTACAATCAATATCTATATGTTCTTTTCAATTTTATTATTTTTAAATTCTCTTATCTTCTATTATTTTTTATTTTAAATAGATTTACACAATATAAAATAACATAATTTTTTATTTTAATTTTTCATTTTTTTAATTTTTTATTTGTATTTTTTCTTAAATTTTCACTTTTTTTTAAATTATTTTGATATTTCTTTATTTTATTATTTTAAATATTTTTATACTTTTGAATAGCAAATAAATTTATTTTTATTAATAATAATATAATAATTTTATAATTCATAAATAAATATACACACACTAGAGTGTGTAAATGTTACTAATATATATAGAATTTAATCTGATCGTGAGTAAGTATAATAATTATAAAATAATTAATTAATTATTATATATATAATTTAAATTTAAATTTAAATTTAAATAAAAATTGATATAATTAATATGTTTGATAATTTAAAATTCAATGAACTGAGCAAAATTGAAATATGTGGTGCAAACATCGCCGTCTTGGAATTGCTATATCGCGTCATTGACTTTAGGGTGTATTATGTGATTTAATAATAAACAATTAACATATAAATATTTAAAATTAATTTTTTTTCAATTAAAACATTGTATACTAAAAGGTCTCACATGCAGTACTTACACAAATTTATTTATAAATTATAAAATTATCATTTCTTGAATAATAAAAATAAATTAATTAAAACTAAAGTATAAAAAATATTTCAAAAAACTAATATATATATTAAAAGAATTTGAAAAGAGAGAAAATTGTGAGAGTACAAAAATAAAAATAATAAGTTCAATAAAAAGAGAAAAATGATTAAAAAATAAAAAAATTAAAACAAAAGTAATTGTGTAATTTTACATTATGTTACTAAAAAAAATTATTTTTCTTAATAATAGTATAGACATATATATATATATATATGTGTGTGTGTGTGTGTGTGTGTGCGCATGCGCTCTGTCATATTTACCTACATGCATACTTTTAGTTACCACTATATATAATAACATAGTGTAATTATTACATAATATTATATATAGACTTGCAAAAATAAAGTAATTAAACGGACAATTATTATGCTTAGATTATTCATAACTATTCATACTAAAAACATACTTTTCACCCTTCAAAAATTATAACTAAACGAAGGCAAACCTTTATAAAAATGCATTTTTTAATTATGGGGATTTTTAAATTCATGTTCCTTTTGAAAAATCATCTTTAATTTAATTTTAACCCAAGGTAGCGTTTGTAAATTTGCAATATATTTATAAGAAGTTATTTTTGATAATATCGCGTCGTATTAGTTAATATCGCATTGTTTGACATGCTGGTGCTTTATAATCAAACTTAAATCGTATGTTGCTATAGATTATCCTTTTTAGCATTAATTTATTTTATCTTGTCATATTTATTCTATTTATTTAAGTTTTCGACTCTTAAAGTAATTATTTTGATTTGTTAAAAGATTCAAAAAGAACCTTCATCTTCAATATGTTCTGTTTTTTACTTTACTCCATTGATTTGATTTATTATATTTTCATATTTCACTTTTTTCCCTTAATTTTGGTTCCTCCCCTATTTTTCTAAATTTTTCTCTTCTCTCAATTATTTTTTCATATTAATAGATATTATGTTTTTTAATCAATCCATTGCGTCCCATTAGCTAACGTTGCGAAATCAAACTTGAATTTAATTAATATTCTATTATTTTTACATAATCTTATTTTTTCATATTAATAGATATTATGTTTTTTAATCAATCAATTGCATACGTCCTTCGTTACAAGGCTTTATTTATTTTTATTTTTATTTTTATTATCATTTTTATTTACTTATTTAGTAATAGGCTTGAACTTCTTAATATGAAGTACATCGAAAAATCAGTCAATACAAAAACTCACTCTATCTCTATGCTCACTGTAACATTTTGACATTTAGATTAAGAACAAAAACTTTACAAAATTTAGAAAATGTTCCTTTTACATGAAATATGGATCTGTTCGAAAAAAGGTGAAATAAATTATTGTAGGAAATCCATATTTTGCAAGGATTTGGCTGCAATATCCTTGAAAATGCATTCTGCCTGAACCCAGACTCAAATGGGCTAAATTGAAGTTTATTTATTTGACGAGGACCAAAATGCGTTTTCCCCCACAATCCATCATATAATCTTCCTCTGTTTTTGGATGCAAATTTTATTAGCGAATAAAATTTATGGGAAAATTTAAAAATAGTGAAGAAAAATTTATCAGGATAGATCGTCTGCTTGGAATGTTTAATTTTGTGAACATTTCAACCACATGTGAGAGACAAACATCTGCTAATTTTTGTCATCGACATTGCGGTACAAAGATGAACACTGCGTGAACTAAATATGAGAATGTTATGTTTGTTTCGATCTTTGAACGAGTGTTTTTGGATACTTTTTATAAAAAAAATTGAGTAAAAATAAAAAGAAAATAAATATAAAATTTAATAAGTATAATAATTATAGTGTATATTTTTAAGGATAAAAACTGAAAACAAACATAACCTATATTCTCATGTCAATTTTTTGTCATTTTTATCCCATCAAAATACACGTCTACAGACACTTTTCCTTCTACACTATTTATAGACGTTGATAACAATTTTCTTCCCCTAATGAACAGTTGCATCCAAACAAAGCCACAAAAAATCTATGATGTCCTACAACCACCCCTTCAGCATTTCAACAAGACACGACAATGTGGTGATACAATTTCTTCCAAACATTTAAACACCATCTCCCTTTGTCGTTGATATTGTACAATTTTTGAGCATTCAACTTGGAGAAAGAATGATGTCATGCAATAGTTTGTGGGGTCATATTGATTATAGCAGTTTTATGGATCTTAATTTTCAATTATGCATTATCAAATCATGGCATTGGATTAAAAAGCCCGGATTCATTTATACTAACTAATAAAAAAATTACACACTTTATGTATGTGCAAATATTTCATATATTATAAACTAGCGTTTTAAACGGCAAAACAAAATTATTTAAAAATAAAAGTATAAAAATAAGAAAATCAAAAATCAAAAGAATTTAAAAAGAAATAAATTTTGGAATGCAAATAATAGGTTAAAAGAAAAAGAAGAAAGACAAGGATAGAAAAAAATTGAAAACATTAAAGTAATGGTAATTATATAATTTTATATATGTGATAGTATATAGGTTTATGGGGTAATAACAAATTAAAGGTGAATACAAAAATTATCAAGATAGATATTGCTTTGATTGTGAATAAATGCAATGATTAAAAAATTATTATTTAATTATAAAAGGTAAGAGAAAATTTTTAATTTGAATTTAAATAAAATTTGTATGTTATAATGTTTGGTTTGCAAGATTTAAAAGTTGTGATGAATAGTTTTAAATTTGAAAACAAACATAGCCAAGAAGTTTTACAGGCAATTGCTCTGACACAACGCAAGACCAGTTAATATAAATTAAAATATTAAGAAAAATTCAAATTGTGTTGATAGCAGCATATTACTTAATACTATGGAAAGGCATTAATTATTTTAACAATAATTAATTCACATGTTTTAATTTTAATTTTAGATAATGCAAATTTTAAGATGTAATAATATTTATACTATTTATTAAAGTAACAATTTGATTTTAGTTCTCCAACATAGATGCACTTCTATGTGTTTATTTTAACTTTCCAATTTATTTTTCATATTCTCTTTCTTCTATCTATTTTTATGCATTTTTATTTGCACTTTTTTTTGTGTCTTCACCGCAAGAATCCCGCCGCATGGCGACTACAAGTGACAACAAATCCAAAGAATCTCTAGGTTTGTCATCTCCTTTCTCGTCTCTCAATATGTAGTTGTCTAATTTGTCTCAATGAGACAGGTGATGAAAAATCCAGACTCTTTGAGGTCGCCATTGCCCATATCATAAAGACAAGTTTGGGGACAACATATCTAGAGGTTCTTCAGAATTTTTTTCACCTCACTCACTTGATGAGACAAGTAATGCCAAATCTAGAGAGTCCTTGGATTTGCCGTTGCATCTCTCGTCAAGACATTAAAGGCAATGAGGAATTTCTGTTGTCTTTCTTGTTGAGACATCACCTAGCAAGAGTCTAAAACAAGTGATGTCGAGCTTCACATCATGATGTGAAGCTCGATGAAGGCAAAAAAAAATGAATAAAACCCCTCACAAACCATCTCACCCATTCTTCGCACCTAAGAGACACTAGAGATGCATAGTAATTGCACTCAAGTGACCATAAGCCTCAAAATCATATTTCATTATATGATATGTTTCATTTAATTAATAGTTATAGTAATCCATATATTTGTGATAATCATTTTGCCAAGTCATTAGGGTTGAAATCCTAAATTTCATGAACGAGCATGTAGTATGAACATGAATTTTAAATATCTTCCATACACTCAATGTTTTGGTTGTGTTGTTAGATTTTGTTAGTATATTGATGTTGGAATATTGTTATGCAGTATTGGGCTATTGATTTCAGTGAGGGGTGTTTGATGATTTTGCTAGTTGAAGCTTTTGATGTGAAGTGCCTACTAAATGCTAGATAAATTGTCTAAATGAATTTGTTGCCAAAAATGAATCAATGTGAGGCGTCACAATGGTTTCATAACAGGGTGCGAATATAAGGCATTATTTACCTTCACATCAAACTGCTCTCCACCATTTTAGAAGAACAAGACAAGTTGGGCATCAATTTAGGCATTTCAACACACATTATGTATGAATTTTAACACAACACAACTTGATTACACATTTCACAAGATGTTATCACCTCTCATATCAATTTAGGCACGAATATAGGACACATGAGATTCTGTGGAACAACACCATTTCAACACAATTAGTAGGAGTTTAGGCACAAGTACAGGGTGAACCTTTGTGAGGTATTGTTGAGATTAGTATATGTTAGTTGACCCTCGTATACCTATTACACATGTTTGATATAATAGTTAGGACAAAGTGAGCCACTCCTTGTTATGACCAGAACAGATATGTCAGTGCTGATACCGTTAACAGCCACAAGGGGACCACACGACATTGGAGTCTTGTGCTCGAGCGTAGGCTAGCAAATGTGATGAGATGTAGTGATTGGATCACACAAATATTAGAGGCAAGGAGTTGGGGTACATTCACAACACAACTCACAATCTTGGCAGTGGTGCCTGTAGTTCATGAGTTTTACGCGAATATTGTAGACAAACTATATGCAAACTTTGTTTATGTATGAGGTTGCCACTTGGATATAACGGCGTGGAGGATCAACCAGTTTTCGAGCATGGGAACTATGCCCCATAGTGTTGAATTTGTATAGTTGATGGAGAACCTAAGGGCCTAGTAGGTTGTGGTCGACATAGTTTGCCTAAATACTGAGCATTGGAACAGCTCTTAGATGTTGGCCGATTTCATCACATCTTTCAACATCGCAAGCCTGACTAACATAAAAAAGACATGGTGATACTTCATTGCCGCATGAATAAGGACTGTGAACTATCATGCTACCAATTCTCAAGAGCATGCGGTCATTTTATATGCCACATTGGAGAGGTTACACTTCAATGTCAGGGAGTTGGTCATGGAGGGCATACAACAATGTGCTCATAACTCACGTGAGTCCCTTTGATTTGTTTACCTTATCACATAATTCTATATGGTTAACGGTGTTTGAGTAGGGGCCACTAAGCAGGCTAGGCCACGAAATGCTACCATCTACTTCACTGTACCACCACAGCCACTATCAGAGCTGCCTCTACTAGATGACTAGCCTTAGGAGATAATGGACGACCTTGTGCCATAACATCCACTACCATAACCCTAGCCTGGTCTATAGTATAGAGATGGTGCTCTACAAGTCTAACTAGATGAGTTGAGACATGAGCTTTGTGATCTTTGTGCACAGATGGGTCGGATACATCAGTTCATATTAATTATAGAGGCCAAGGATAAGGCAAAGGATAGGGTAGAGAGTGCACAACCTTCCCATCCCCTTAAGCTTGTCAACCCATATGTTATCCAAATTATAGGCCATCTACTTCTTTTGATCCAATTGAGAGACTCGGTAAGTCATTGATGGAGGATTAGTTAGGATAGCATTTATTGTAATTTTTTAATTTGGTTTACAAACTATATGTGATGCTTTGTCTATGTCAACTATGAAGAAAATAAGATAAGCTTAAGAGTTTTGATGATAATGTCATGTGTTTTTTCATTCTTGCTTTATCATGTGAGATGTTAATGATTAGCTATTGATTTTACGCACAATCATGGCACTACTTGTATGCATTCCACAAATGATATGGTGTTCAGGTGCTATGTATGATCGTTTTCGTCATAGACATTATGCATGCACAAAATATCTTTAGTATACATTGAAATAGTTTTACATGAACTCATTCATGACCTAATCTATAGCTTTCATTCGAGGTGCTCGTGATGACCTTAACTCTGACACCTTTTCACTGGCATAATTGAGATCCTCATAGGGCCAACATGTATTTGTATTCCATTTAAGTCATGAAGAGAAGGTACTTCTTATGTGGTTGTCCAATGTTGGGTTAGATACTCTGCCTTAGGTTGACATGATGCATTTTCCCAATGTTTCTCCACAACTGATTTAGCTTTAGTTTTGCAAATTACCTATTAGTTACTTCTTACCACCCTTATTATGGGAACATCAATGTAATATACTTGTACTGCTTGTTGTGCCAATATAAATAGTTCATTCTTCCCGTAAACTTTCCCATGGTTCACTTCTAATATTTGGTACTTTGGGTGTACTCTTTGTCCTCTTATAATGTCGACTCATCGACACTTGAACAAGACTATGGTCATAACGGGCAAATCTGTGTAATCTTGCTATAATATTTCTTTGATTACTCCATAGAAGTCATACTTTGAGTTATCATAGGATGAGCTATGCACACATACACACACCTTATAATTTTGGGTTGGACGTCCTTATCCATAAAAAATGGTGTGAAACTTGAACCCATTTAGTGTATATGATACATATTCATCACGTGGCTAGATGGTCCCTATGCTAAGCTACAGAATATAGGGTATGAAATATTATTTTTCCACGTTCAACACCTACAGAAATGCCAACGCTTATGAAACCATTTACTTTGAAACTAAATCAATAGAACCATTAAACATCCATGTAAGACTAAACTTATGTAGTCTCTAAACCACGCTTGGAAATGATTGGCTATAACTTCATCTATGTCAATAGCTGAACCATCTTATTAGTTAATAAACATCCTAATCTTAACGAGGCAATGGATTAGTTGCGCACAACAAACAATTGTGATGTAGCTACATAATATATTAACACTACG
This sequence comes from Avicennia marina, assembly GCA_019155195.1. NCBI lineage: Eukaryota > Viridiplantae > Streptophyta > Magnoliopsida > Lamiales > Acanthaceae > Avicennia > Avicennia marina. The sequence continues at coordinate 9,447,379 of CM032780.1, forward strand.
AAAAGGCTTCACACCTATAAAATGGCCATAATTTAGGACAATTGAATAATACATATGTCTCTATAACGTGGTGCTCCTCACCTATAAAATACCTAAGGGTTAACTTGCCGACTACTTTCCTCGAATAGCTAAAAATGGAGAATTGGAGTGCCAAATTTGAGTTAGTGGGAGGTATGTTCCATGGCGGCCTCATGCATATAGAAGCCATGTTTGCTTGGAACTAGAAGCTAGCAAAGGGGCCTATTTCTTCCACTATGTAAGCTTTTACAATCAAAGCCTCCATGTGTGTCTTGTTTTTCACTTTCTTGTTTACATTATGCAAGAACTTGCTACAAGGACAAACTTATAAAAAGTACGTAACAAGCATCAAGTAACAATCCAACACAAGTCACTTACTAACCTCTCAAAAAGATAAATCTATTTATATTACATAGGGCCACCTACAAGTGCCTCTCATGACAATTGTATTATCAAATGCTATATGAAGTTAAAAAAAAAAAAGTAAGAGGAAAGATTTTTTCCAAGTTGCAAATAATTAACGCTACATTTTCCTTCAAGTGATGTAAAATTTTGAGTTTAAATAAAATTTGTATAATAAAATATTTAGTTTATAAAATTTTTAAATTATGATGAATAGTTATAAATTAAAAAACAAACAAAGCCTATATACATGTAACTGGGAAAAATGAGACTTCACTCAATATTTCGGGGGGAACTTGAAATTATTACTATTAAATTATATTATTATTATTATTATTATGCAAAAAAATAAAAGAAGATAGGGTAACTGATTAGAGTAACAGTGCATTACATCTTTTAGGATGACTGTCGTATCCGCAGATGACACACGGGAGACTTTATCCTTCAAAAAGACAACGCTTCTTATGTTACATATTGCAAAACTCACCGGGAAAGGACAAGCACTCGTTTTTTTTTTCTGGCGATGTTTTCGCTTTGGTACTTCTAATCTCAACTCAACTGTACTGAGTTCTACTCACTCGGTGAAAACCCCCAATTATCCCACCGTTTCAATTTTACGAAGGAAGGCTCCAGTTCAGGCAATCTTCTTTCACTTCTAAGAATGCTATTGCCCGTGCTTTCATGATTACTCTCAGAAATGCATTTCTTGCAAAATTTTCGACTTTAAGTTCGTGTGTGTTAGATTATTTCTGCAATTAGGGTTTATGTTTATGTAATTCTGTTTGGATTCTTTTGAAGTTTTTAGTCCTTTGTCCGGGGTTATAAACTTAAAATCTTGATCTAGAAATCTTAATTATGGAAGATGAGCAAGGTGATGTGGGTCATGGTAGTGGTTCTGGAGTTTCGGAGTTGCCTTTGAGTGGTAATTTACCCGGCGAAACTCTTTCTGAAAATACTGGTGGTGGGGATCAGGTCGAGGGATCTTATGAAGAGGGGGATGGGCGGGAAATAATGGTGGAGGTTGTGGGGTCAGACGTGTTAGTTGATGGGGTTAGTGGCCACAAAGGGAGTGATGTTGGGTTAAGGGAAGCTGGAAATTTGGAGGGTCATGTGTGGGAGAACACAGAAGAACCTGCTGTGACCCTAAAGGTTTTGGAAGCTGTGGATACTTCGACCGAAGCGGATGGAAATGACACGGGAGAAGGCCATTTGGAGTCGAGCGATGTAAAAAGTTGTGTTGTTGCAGACGAAGAAAATGTCAGTTTTAGGGAGCCTGTTTATGTTGATGGTGGTGCAGTTTGCGCATTGCCATTGGAAGGGGTTGGTATTTCTGGTGATGAGGCATGTAATACTGGAAGTGATGCAATTTCTGTATCATCATCGGCTGAGATGGAGTTCCTGCCTGTGCAGACTGAAGAAATTATTGAGAAAACTCCTTTTAAGATTAGTGAAGAGAAGACGGATAAAGATGAATCAGTCAATGATAGTGCTGAATATGTGAAACCTGAACCGTTGAACCACCCTGTAGAAGCAGTTGTTGATGGAGAAGTCAGTATTACAGGGAAAGAAGAGGTGTTGCCCTCAAATGATAATGCCACAAGTCATCACATGGGTACATATTCTGAAGCTTCCCATGAGACAGCAGGACATGGTGGTCAAGTTGCTTCATCTAAGGTCCCTCTCAACCCTAGCCATGAGTGTCCTGAAAATGTTCATGTTGATAGGAGTAATAGTGTTGTTGGAGAAGTTCGTTTAGTTGATACTTGTGCCAGGCAAGACATTTCAGCCATTAATAGTTCCAAAGATGGTAGTTTTAGGGCCAATGGTGAAAATGCAAGCACTGATGTTGCCTGTGGCCCAGAGGTGAAACTTGTTGATGGAAAAGAAGTTCTTACTGCAGAAAGTAAGGACTTGATTCTTAATTCAGACACCCTAGTCTCTAGTGTCCTGGATAAGAATCGAGGTTACTTAAATGAGTTTCAGGGCACATCGTTTGAGTCAAATCATGGGAGTGATGGTGTTTCACATGGTAGTCCTGCATCTCTTGATAAGAAATCTGTTTCTTGTGAATGCTTGGAAACTGTTGGTGTGGAATTTGATGACTTGCATAATTTCAATGATGGAGCGTCAGATATTAATCCTCCAGATTTAAGTTCTGTGGGCTATGATGAATGCTTGAAGATGGATAAAACTGGTATACTTCATCAAAACCATGCTTCAGCAACTCAACTTGCTGATGAAGGTCATGCTGCTGCAGTGAACAAAGAAAAAGGCCTCAATGTTGTGATTAAAGGCAATTCAAAGGAAAATAAGACAAATTTGACGTTGAATTGTCCAGTAGATGATGAAATTGTTCAAGTAGATTCTAGATTTGATGAAAACCGACATTTCATTTCCACACCAGTGAGTAAGGTGATAGATGACCAGAATGTGGCTATCTCTGAAGTGGCAGTTGTGGATGAGGATGGATCTAGTGAAAAGGGTAACAAACTTGATTCTGAAATGCCAACTCTGCCTTTAGAGTGCCAGGGAAAAGCTGAAATTTCGAAAGTTGATCCATCTACTGGAAAGGTAGATTTTTCAGCAAAAGGTGCATGCGCAGAGGTTGAGACAGCTGATGTCACTGGGACACATGATTGTTCTACGAACATTCCTGTTGTCAATTCTCAAGCTGTCTTTGACAATGTTTTCAGTGACTCTGGTTTGTGTCCAAATAAGGAAAAACAGGTTTCTGTGCAAATAACTGAAACACCCAATTATGGGATTGAAAAGGTTGAGAGTATAAATTTAATGCCAAAGGAAATTGCTAGCATTGCATTGGTTTCTGATATTACTCAAATGTGCATATTGCCAGAGATTACTGAAACGGCAGAACTGCCTTTATCTGACATCAAGGAGAATTCAGAGTGTGATGTTGCTAATTTTAGTGACAAAGTGAATATTTTTAGGGAAGCAGATGATAGTTCCGGCAAAACAAATGGCTTGTGTTTCCAGGAGGTTCAAAATTCTGAGGCGAAAGTCATGGGTTTGGAGGAGGAAAGCGACTCTGACAAAACATATCATGGTGGAATGGCAGAACTAGGAACTGAAGAACCTGCTTCTGAGACTGGAAAATTGAATTTGTCCCATGAAGAAACGACGAAGTCTGTGGGCTCCTTGAGAATGAACCAATCAGGTTATCTGTCATCTCCAGAAGGTGAGGGTCATTTTTCCATATCAGATTTGGTCTGGGGCAAAGTCCGTAGTCATCCATGGTGGCCTGGACAAATATTTAATCCTGCAGATGCTTCAGAGAAGGCTGTTAAATATTATAAAAAAGATGCTTATTTGATTGCATATTTTGGAGATCAAACGTTTGCTTGGAATGATTCATCTGTATTAAAGCCTTTCAGATCTCATTTTTCGCAGATTGAGAAGCAAAGTAATTCTGAAGCATTTCAAAATGCAGTTAACTGTGCCTTGGAAGAGGTTTCAAGACGGATAAAATTAGGCTTGGCGTGTTCTTGTATACCAAAAGATGCCTTCTGTGAGATTGAAAGTCAGGTTGTAGAGAACACTGGGATACGTGAAGAATCTAGCCGACGGTATGGTGTGGATTGGTCTAGCCAAGCTACTTATTTTGAGCCTGAAAAACTTCTTGAGTATGTTAAAGGCTTGGCACCTCATACTTCTTCTGTGGTTGATCGAATGGATCTTGTGATTGCTCGAGCACAGTTGTCTGCATTTTATCGTTTCAAAGGATACCGCCCTCCAACTGGATTTCCTTCTTCTGAGGAATTGCTAGAAAATGATGCAGATACTGAACAAATAAGTGATGAAGCGGTGGCTTCCATGAAACACGAACACACGACAAAGGATTATTTGCAGTCTAGGAAGGAGGGAAGCTTCTCAGAATTAATGGGTGAAAGGGAATCCCCAGATGATGAACCAGCTGCTGAAGGTCTAGGCAAATTGGTTTCCTTGTCTTCTGGGGTAAAAAGGAAACCGCTTGATCCTCTAGTTGATGGGTCAGACAAGAGGGTGACTACCAACGCTGCTAAATCTTCCTCAATGAATCAAACTCCAAAGCCTTCCTTTAAAATTGGGGAATGCATCCGCAGAGTAGCCAGCCAGTTGACAGGGTCCACTTCATTGGTGAAGGGAAACAATGATGGAACGGCAATTGATGGTTCTCCAAAAGTGTATGACCACTCAGAGGGAGGAAGTGTGATTTTTCCGGCAGAATCATTTTCTTTGAATGAGGTGCTATTGCAACTTCAGTTGCTTGCACTGGATCCTAAAAAAGGTCAAAACTTTCAAAATAGTTTACATGCTTTTTTCCTGGGTTTCAGAAGTTCAATTGCGTTAAATAGACGAGGTAGAAAGAAAAAGACTGATCCAACAGTCAGTGGATCTGGTGAAGAATTTGAATTTGATGATGTGAATGACTCGTATTGGACGGACCGGATTGTCCAAAACTATTCTGAGGAGCAACTTTTGAATAATAGTGAGAATGGTGCGGCTCTTCAAGTAGTGCCATTTGTTGCAGAAAGATCTGCGAAACAAGGTCGTAAATCTAGAAAAAGATTTTCGAGCATGAACTATCCAGCGGATACCACTGACATAGATGAGAATGCCAAACGACGGAAGCAAGAGACCTCACCAGCAGAGCTTATATTGAACTTTGCAGAGAGGAACTGTCTTCCATCAGAAATCAATCTTAATAAAACGTTTAGACGGTTTGGGCCATTGATGGAATCTGAGACCGAAGTCGATCACGAATCTGGTTGTGCCAAAGTGATATTTAAGCGTGGGTCTGATGCAGAAGTTGCTTGTGAGAGTTCTGAAAAGTTCAAAATTTTTGGTCCGGTTCTTGTTAATTACCAGATAGGCTACTCGCCAGTGATCTCAGTGAAAATTTCACCCCTTGCCATACCTCAGATCCAGGAAGATGTGACTCTATTGCTATAGCTCTGGTAATTATCTACTTGTTACTGAAGATATATTTTTGACTGTACTACCCTTATTACGTTTCACGTTTATGGTTTATGATGTTGAGAAGGCTCTTCACCATTTGCAGTCCGATTCTTATTTTTCTTCTTCGAGTCACTGGGATGGTTGGTGGAAAAGAGGACGAAGACATGTCTTAAGTGTCTCGTCTGGTATAACAGGATGATAGATGGGTTGGGCACTTGTTACTGTAGCCCAGATGAGAATATGATACAACCTACATTTCTTATGATCTGTTCTAGATTTGCTGTGTTTGCTAAGTTATTCTTTTAGGCACCTACTCTTTAATAGGTTTTCCCCCCTTTTTTCCGAGTTTTCATGGTTTGACTGCTTTAACAGTCAGGCAATCAAGAACTGTGTAGTAAAACATGCTTCGATGACTCAGATATACCCTCCCCGGTTATTTTTGTCCTTTACCTGCCACTGATCTGTCCTACTATTGTTCGCTGCACTGTAGTTGGGAACTGTGCGGGTGGAACCGCAGAGACAAAGCAATGGTGTAACGTTTCCCGGAATCGACTGCTTGAAGGAGGTAATCCGAGCACCATTTTCTGGTTATCAAATTGTTAGTCTGTCTGTACTAAGAAATGTTACCTAGAATTCAAGCAGGAATTCAGAGGAAGGTGTATGATGTTCCATCCCTAGCTCTTTTTCACATATAATGCACCAGTTATGTTTGTAGATAATTATATGTTTTTTCCTATCCATCGCAATTGCCTGCCCTCCAATGCCATGTTGTGTGTCGGTGTGTGTAGCAGTAAATTATGATTGGTCTCGTATGGCTGTTGTCTAAATTGAGTCCAGGTAGGTAATGGAAAAAATGTAGCTCAAGAAACTGAACTTTGTCACAATGCGAACCAAACATACTTTTCATCCCTATGCAAATCCCTTAAATTATTCTCCCCCATGCTAATTGGGAGACAAACATAGTCTCAACCAAATATAAAGAGACCAATTTAAAGAATCATCAACCAACTGAAAAGCTCTACACAACTAAAGCAAAATGATGACAATGATGATGATGATGATGATACCCGATTTTAATTATTTATTAATTTCAAATCATATATACATATATATGATGTTGTTAAAGAAGTAACCGAAATTGCAATTTTTAAAGTGGTATGCTTCAAATTTAATTGAGTGGAATATAACTATATTTTTATTTTTAATGATTATGTATTTAAAGGACTTGTTACAAGAAAAATAAACCAATTTGTAGTGAATTGACGCTTATATTGTATTGATTATTTCATGAAATAGATATTTTAAGTCTATGCTTGCTTCAGCACCCAGCAAGACTCAAACCATCATTGCACTTGATTGATGTTATCCCGCCACTCCACTGATGCGAGAGAGTGCACTATATGAGTTATAAAGTGAGTGGCAAAGGCTGTCAATAGGCAATGAAAGGTGTACGTGCCTTAAAGGAGTTGCAATAAGATGAGCTTTGTGGGCTGTCTTTATGGCAGAGTCTTGCCTTTGATGGGAAATACTTGCGAGTGTGGGAGCCTTTACTCTAGTGCAATGCGAGAATTTGTTGTAATATAGGGTAACACTTGGGAGCATTGCTCCCACCACTCACATGACAGTGGGGTCACATGCACATGGGTCCACACCATAATTTTGCGAGTAGACAGTAGCCTACCCTGTGAGAAAAGAAATGGGGTAAAGAGCGGGAGGGATAGGAAGAAATTTTTTACCCCCACTTTTAGATGGGGGTAAAATGGGAAAATTTATCCCCACAAACCCTCTGCATTAATTAAATAATATATATTTATATCTATCTAATAGATATAAATATATATTATTTAATTAAAATAAATCATAAACTAACAAAATTATATTTTTTAAACTAAAATAATTTATAAATAAAAATTAGTTATGTTAAAGGTCAAATAATTCAAATTTATATATAATTTTAAGTTTGATTAATTTAAAAATTAGTTCACTAAATTAGTGATTTGATCATTTTACTTAAAATAGAAAGAAAAAAAAACCTTGTAAAAAATTAATTTTGAATAGCCTAAGTTTTATTGCATCATAAAAAACATCATTAAATTTTATAATATCCCACAGTTTAAGAAAATATGCCATGTGTGTGTTTGCATCCTCACGTGGAGCTGTACCAAATTGGTTCAACTGCATCATGTTGATGAGTACAGGCTTCAACTCGAAGTTGTTGATGATCATCAATGATCTAACCATGCTCATCGTGTAAGGATTTGTCCCTATGACATGTAATCTCAAATTGCTCTCTGGTTTGGTAGAGAAGGAAGTTGCTCCAAATGCTGTGGTGGTGGTGTCATCTCTACTTCTTCTCATTCATGATGGAAAAGAGCTATGTGCCTTCTAGGTAATGTCCTTTCAATCTTCGAATCGAAATCAAATTCCACGTTGTCACTCTTTCGCATACAAGAGTTCTTCAAAACCAAAATGCAATCCACTAGAGCAATAATTTTATCTAGAAAAGCAAAGTAGAAAATAAGAGAGAAAGGAAAAAGCGAGAAATAACAAAAGAAAAAAAAACTAACCCAATCTAGTAGTCTCTTAAAGTGTTTGATAACACTCGTTGCCCTCTCTAGCAATGGCACTAAAATTTGATAACTGTTGTCACCATACCAAAACTAACTTTATAAAAAAAAACCAATACGGTGGTGAGTTTAGGTGTTGTGTCCACAAGGAGAGAGGTGTGTGTTTATCAATCTAATTACAATCCTATTAGTTAAGATGCAATGATGAAACAAGACTAAAATTAATAAACCAAAAATGAGTAGTAGAAAACAAAATCTCAAGTTGAATTAATGAAGTACCAATAATTACAGAGTCTTGCCCTTTGCGTTGTACTAATTTTCAATATATGTCAAATTATGTCAATTATCAATAATTGTGGTTACAAATCGCTAATCCTAAAGTTTATAGGATATTTTTTCGAACTCTCCTATAACTTCGACACTAAATTCTAGAGAATTTTCTCAAGCCAAATTGAGTCAAGAAATTAAGTTTAGTGATTAACAATGTTTATCCGCACCAATCAGGGTTTCACTCTTGTTATTCCTACAAATTTAATCTTCAAAAATCATCCGTTTAGCATGCAGGTTCACTCTTGTATTCCTTGCATAACCACAAATTAATTAGAGAAGTGGCTAATTTCTCTAATTACTATTCAATTTCACAATTTCAAATAACTAACGCAAGGACAATTGATTAAAAATTCATGCACATATATTCCACTAGGCACATACACAAAGGATTATAATAGAATTTAGTAATTCATATTATAATCAAGAAATACCAACATTAAATTTTTTATCATCCAAAACAACTCAAAACTAATAGAAAAAGTGTAAGAAAACTTAGTTTATAAATATTGCATTGTGTGGACAAACGAATTCTCTCCAATAGTGGTATGAATTCCTTCACCTTCACCTCTTCAATTTTGTGTTCTTGTGTTTCTCTGTGTTTGTAATGTAAAAACTAGGCAAAAGGCTTTCTCTAAACATGGAGAACATGATTTTATAGGTACATGAATGGCTAAGGTTGAGTACAGATGGTGAAAAGACGAAACAACCGTTAAAATCCCATCTCGCATAGTTGTCGCGCTGTGTCTCGCAGTCGTGAACTCAGCTTCCATGGCCGCGACTCTCCTTCTCACACCCATGAACCAATCTTCACATGACATTCACTTCTCAAAACTCGCAGCCGCACCATCCTGCTTCATTGTTGTGAACCTAACTACAATTAATTTTGACTCCTAAGCAATGTGTATTGCGGTCCCACCCCACACTCATGATTCCTCCTCTCATGGGCATGATGGTTCATTCCGCAGTTATGAATACAAAATGTAGTCGATTCTAGAATGTCTTGTAGTTGATATCTACAGTTGCAAATCAATCTCTCACGATCGCAAACCTACTCCTTCTGGATGCAAGACTTTCAATTTAAGCTAATAACTTTTCTAAGTGTAGGAAATGTTCAAATTCACTTCATTACCACGACACTTAAAACACATTTCAATCATCACAATTAACATATTAACACTCATGTGAACATAATATAACCAATTCATACTCAATTGCATGCAAAAATTATGCAGAGAGGAATACATATACACTTTAAAATCATAACATATCACCATCCCACTATCACTACATTGCCATTCCTAGACCTATCTATCAATAAGGCTTGCATCACGAATCAAGGTAGTAACTCTCTCAGCTACTCAAGCATTGCTCTTGAAATAGTGACACCTCAACTATCATTTTTCATTTTTCTTGCTTGTCTATATAAGAGCTATGAACCATGCCATAATGTTACACCCAACATGTGACAACATTATTGGCAAAACTATCAAGAACTAGTTCGCAATCAGTCCTTAAGGCAAAGGTAAATTTTCAAAACCTAATCACCTTTTAAATTCACATAGAGGTGCATTATCTTTTTATGAAATGTCTCCCATCTCCTTCCCTAAATGTCTTTCTGGTATGGTACTATGATACAATTGAATCATTACACATTGAAGTTGATAAAACCTTTTTGAATGCATTACATTATGTCAAATTCTCATGTGCTTAATAAGATTTCATATGTTTTGCATCATTTTGTCAATTGGTAAGTAAGTTGACCTGAAAGGCTATGTTTGTTACCTAATTTTACACTTCACATTATCACATCAAATTTCACCTTATTAAACATTTTATGCTAAAAAATTTTCATCTAAATTCAAATTTTTTGTCTTATATATATTACTAATTGATTTTTTTAATTATTATATATATTCACAATCAAATCAATATTAATATATATACACACATCACCCCCATTTATATATATATTTATACCCTATAAACTACTTATTATTCCTACATTCCATCATATCATTTAATTATTATTACATATTTTATACATTTATAAAAAATAAATTCAAATAATCAATAATATTCATCTTATTAAAATCTTCTTCTAAACATAATATTTATCCCAATACAACTTTCACCAACTATCATTCATCGCCAAAACACTGCTACCAAACATAATATTTATCCTAACAAAACTCTCACTAACCATCATTTATCACCAAAACACCTCTTCCAAACATAATCGAAGTTATTTTTAATTATTTTTCTTGACTTTTTTTTTTAGTTCAGTAAAATCTAAAATAAGATGAATATGATGATATGTTTAGGGTTCCGTAGGGTTTTAAGATGCTCACGTAAGTCATAGTCAAATTTCTTAATCAGTAAAATTGAACAAAAAGGTAGTTAATAATTAATTTGATACATTAGAAGCCTATTTTGTGACGTGGGTTACTCATATACTCATTCGAAGTCCGATGTTAGGAAAAAATTTTATCTGACGACCCAGGTAAGAAAATAAATTATGCCTGCTTGTTTAGTTAGTACAACGTGAGTACAATTGAACATTAATCGAAGACATGAATTAATTTTTTTTGTCAAAATGTTGGAAAACATATCCATGGGTAAATTAAATATAAAATAGATAGACAATTTCACACTATTGCAATGGCATATAATTTGGACAATTGCAATTGATGACGTTATTTGGTAAGTCACTGGTTAACATGACTATTTATATATTTTTTAGTCATAGTTTTGCTATCCAAGTCCAATTAGGAATGGAAAATTAAGATGTCGCTAAAAATAGTCCAATATTTTGATTATTTTATTACATATCTTAAGTAATATTATTTATTTTACAATTTTCTGTATTTAAACCTGACATTTGTATTATCAATACTTTAATATATAAAAATAAGACATAATTTTAAAAATAATCTATCATATATTATCAATTATTGAAACGTGATGTTAACTTATATTCTTAAAAGTTCTAATTTTCACTTATTTCTTTTTATTCTTATAATAATCAATATCTTCTTAATTTATTTTTAAGTTTATGTTTTGATTTAAATTTATTAGTTCAAAAAAATTAGTAAGTGTTTGGTATATTTTGTCAAAATTAATTAGTTGTTATTTTAAAATTTAAAATAAAATTGCCATGTACAATTTACCAAAGAACATACTCAAATAGAGTAATTTGGTGTGATTTAAGGCAGTTTGGTGTTACTTTGAGACTTTATAACATAATGAAAATAGGTGGAAGTGGCACTTATTGACATGGAAATGAATCTTTCTGCTGACAAACAAAGAAGAATGGAAGACAGGTGCTCAACACACTCAACTCTCTCACACAAGTTCAATGACCCCGGAAGATATGTGAATGGTTAGATGCAACAAAAACTTAAACCCAATCTTTTGTACTTTCAACTAAACTCACCTCTCGGCCAATTTTTATCACTTACAGGAGTTTATGCACCATAATCTAACTTTCAATCAGCACATAGATAAATCATACTTTCAACTAAAACTCTTAGCTCTCACACAGATGATCTTTTAAGGAGTGCACTCTATCTCATTCTTAGCTTATTGTATGATATTTATAATTGATAAATCTCAAATGCCTCAACCCATAAGTCTCTTCGGATCAACTTGTTTGTCCTTCAAAGTTGGTTCTCGATCAACTCCAATCTTTGTTGCAAACACCAATTACAACAATTTAGGATACACTCAAACATCTTGATGTTGGGCCCCACTAGTAACAAGTATAAATTTTCGGTCTCATCACCAAATCTCACCAAATCTCTCAACAAAGCCATACACCAACAAAATTGAGATACCTATCAATAATAGTTGCACAGCAAAAACATTAAAGAAAGGTAAACCACAATCTATTGGGCAAAAAAGCCACTGACCACTGGGCAAAAAGTGAATAAACAATAAATAAATGCGTGTAATAAATAATGACACAAAATTTCAATGTAGTTCACCCTTCGATGAGCTACGTCTACAACGCAAGCTCCAATATTGTTCTACTACTAAATAAGTAGGAGTACATGAGAGGAACTTTTCTAAAAACCTTTTAGGTGCAACCCAACAAACGATTTAAAATCAAAATAGTACCACCTAAGTATTTCCCAAAAACATCCCCAACAAATTCTTACTGTTTTGTCACTTACAAGAAAAATTCTCACAATTTCTTTTATCTCCTTCTCCCTCTAACAATTTTTCAATAGACCAAAATCGTATCATGTTATTACTTCTAGAGCCTTACAACCTTGCATTAGCTTACTTTGCACGCTACATTGCCCATTTTGTTGCCTTGCTTACTCCTCTATATACTGCGGAATTTAGATTGGTGGATCATCATGATTTCACCATCCGTACTATATTTTTTTTATTTTTTTAAATTATTTGTTAATGTAAGCCCCATTTAGAGAGACTCACATCAAATCTCCTCCTCCCAACAAATGGGAGGTGCATCAATCCTACTGCTAACTCTTAACATTATTCAACTAGATATTATCTTTACTACTAGAGAGAAAATTTTGTCAAAGTTTCTTTCTTTTCTTTAACTAAATATCTTGACAACAATCTTAGCTTTAACTGTGGTTGGAAGGTGTGTCCATACCACTTGAAAATTTACCTATTTTTCAAAGTCATCTTACCCTTTGGTAACTTCATTAGTTTAAAACTCTTTATGTAAGAACTTCTTGTATAGTTTCTTAATGTTCATCTTTCAAAACTTCTTCAAAGCTTTCTAGTCTTCCCCTGTCAATCAATAACATATACTAATTTTCAAGAAATCTATTAAAATGTTATTAGAATAGTAAATCTTCTTATCACTAAAGAACCCCCCAAGAGCTGGCTATTATGCATGAACATCATCATCATTAGAATCATCTGATATGGGACCATTGATCCTTTGGTTAGCTTCCATTCACCATTGAAGGTGTTGCAAAAACCTTTGTTATTTAACCTACTTATTGAAATCAAATTCAAGCTCGTGTCTAGAATATGTCTTCAAGACTAACTACATACCATTCTCCATATTCAAACATACATCTCCCATACTTGCAACTTTTGAAAAATTCTCATTTCCCATTCTCACTACACTAAAATTTCCAGATGTTTATGATGAGAATAACTCCTTTTGATATGTCGTGTGAATGGTAGCACCACTGTCAATCACCTAATTGGTCTCTGGGGTAGCTAGATAGACAACATCATCATCATAGACAAGGTTAAACCCATTGGCAAGACTTATCTATTTATCATCACTACTATCTTCTTCTTCATCTTTCTTCTAGTCCCTTTTGAAGCTACGACAAAATATTTGTATATAACTTATTTTCCTTGCTGTAATGGCACTGAACTTTAGCATATTTATTTAAACTTCCTCTATGCCTATCCTTTGATTTTGGTCCTCTAGACTAATTTCTCCCCCTCAAATTCACAACTAAGACATCTTGCTTTGATGAAGAAGCACCTTGTGATGACCTTCTTATTTCTTCATTTATGACTCACTTTTAACAAATTTCACGGTCACCACACCATTCGGTGCAAAATTCATCAATGAAATCTTGAGAGTCTCCCATAACTCTGGCAAGGAGGCTTGCAACAATAAAGTGAGAACTTCATCGTCAAAATTTATGCCCATTCTTGACTACTGCTCCACAATTCATTATAAATCATTTAGGTGATCGACCATCAACATATCCTTCTGGTATTTCATCCAAACTAATTTTGTCAAATAAAACAATTTGTTGTCAATTTTGGAAGCATAAAACTCCTTTAACTTGTTCCATACAATCCGTGCATGGGTCTCATGACAAACATGGTTATACATATTATCCTCAACGAATTGTCGTATAAAACCACACACCTGCTCATGCTCAAATTCTCATTCCTCATTTGACTTGCTCTCTAGTTTAGCAGTATAAAATACTGGAAAATAAACTTTCGTCACATATAGGAGGTCGTTCATTTTACTCCTCCATATATTGCAATTTGTACCATTCAAACTATTCATTTTGCTTGTTCTCGCTTCCATGGTCCTCAACTAGATATCAGGGCTTTGGTATCAGTTGTTGGGCCCCACTAGTAACAAATATGAATTTTCGGTCTTGTCACCGACACTCCTATCAAAGCCAAACATCAACAAAACTGAGATACCTGTTAACAATAGTTGCATAGCAAAAACATCAAAGAAAGGTAAGCCACAATCCGTAAAGTACAAGTTAGTTACAGAGTAGTGGGCAAAAGAACCATTGACCATCGAGCGAGAAGCGAATAAAAAGTAAATAAATAGGTGTGATAAATAACGATATAAAATTTTAACATGATTCACCATTCAATGAGCTAAATCCGTGGGAGGTTTCGAAATTATTCTACTACTACATAAGTAGGACTACGAGAGATAAACTTCTTTAAAAACCTTATAGATCTAAACTAACGAGTTAAAAGCAAAATAGTGACACTCAAGTGTCTTCCAAAAACATCCCAACAAATCCTTACTTTTATGTTACTCACAAAAAAAAAAAATCACAATTTTCTTTTATATCACCCTACTGTAACAATTTCTCGAAACACTAAAATAGCATCATGCTATTACTTGTAAAGCTTCACAACCTTGCGCTGGCTTGCTCTGCCCGCTACCTTGCTTACTCCGCGCTATATATGGAAAAGTTAATAGCAATGGATCATCATGTTTCCACCACACATATAATGTTTTTTTATTTTTTAATTGATGTGGACCCCATTTGGAGGGGCCCACATCACTTGATGCTTATCTATAAGTATATCCAATTTTCTTCCAGGTCTCTTCCCCATTTTTTCAAACTCTTTTGTGTTCTAAATGTCTGAAAATATTTCTTTATAGAAAATCAACTCGAATTCCACCCTTTTCTTGAATTAGGCTATCAAAAAATATTTAACAGAGAGTCATAGGGGCAAAACACATCTCTATCAGATTTTTCGCTTTGGAATGCTTCATATTAAAATATTCTTCTGGTGTCTCTAGTCGACTACCATGGAATTTATTAAAGTAATATCTTTACCCTCGAAATAAAGTAAGAAATCCCTTGCATTGCAGTATCCAACATCCTCCAAGTAATAACAATCTTCATAATTAAATCACATAAAAAAATCAATGATTTTTAAAAAAGATAATTGTAGTAGAATACTAGATATTTCAATAATACATATACCTTGTGGAATTCTAAGACCATTGGGCCTAAAGATAGCACTTCAAAGCACACGACTATCATGTGTAGAACCTTCCCAACCAGACAATACATATATAAATCGCATATTGGGAGAACAAACTCCTAATACATTTATTATAATACTTACTTTTCTTATTTGATATCTTGATTTCTAATCACTAGGTGATGTCATTTTAATTAAACTCTCGTCTAAAGCATCAAGACAATTCTAACGTTGGACCAAACTATCAAATTAGAAACAAAATATTTAATAAGTTAAATTAAAATATTATTAAATCAAAATATTTATTTCAATTTAAATATACAATACTTTAAAATATTTCCATGTGTCATCTGTGCAACCATCAGTAGTAAGCTTAGGATTCTGAAGCTGCAAGCTATGTAATCTCAATATTGCTAAGAGACAAAAGATTAAATTGACAACTCACTGTTTCTTCTCTTCAAAGAAATGTAAGGCCAATCATTGTATTTTTTTCGTGATGAACCAAAATATACACAAACATGGCAACAATTTCGTCTAAACTTATATTTTGTGTAGGTCTCAAACCCCCAATATCTCCAACCATGTCACATAATATACAAAATGTACATCTATCTATGCGAAGTATACTCGCACAATCAATGTCACTATCTTTTGTGATTCCAATTAACCACTGAATTCTCTCCTTTTTCTTTTCCTTTTTAGACTTTATTGAACATCTTATACTATTTAGATACACTAAAGTGACATGTTTCCACACCATAAAAATCACAATGAAAATCATAAGCATTGCAGGCGTAATCCGAAAATTGCACATTTGCTTCTATCTTCAATTTGTAACAAAAAGACGTACCATTTATCTACAATAAAAATACCGCAAGAATAAGTAAAGCTCTAATAATTTATTTTCTTTAACAAATATTATATAACAAATATTTTCACTAAAATAAACAAGGAGTTTTTACATCACCTAATCATGCATTCCTTCTTTACATTTAATCAACAATGTTTTGTATACCCTTTGGCATCAATAACGAATTAAAAATAAATAAAAAAACAAAACTCAAACCAATTGAATCTAAATTTGCTATTCAAGAATATACATATATATATATATATATATATAGAGAGAGAGAGAGAGAGAGAGAGAGAGAGAGAGAGAGAGAGAGCTACTAGAGATAAACAGTGTAACAATAGACAACAAAGCCTTCGGTGTCAAAGTGTGATGGGTGTAGTGGAGATCAAAACAAAAATTTTCATTGCAGTAGTTGATTATTTCTAATAAGAACCATACCCTATTAATTGTTTATTATTAAATAAATTAAACCAAACTTTACAGACCGTCTGCCAGTGGTTGATTATTTCTAATAAGAATCATTTCCTATTAATTGTTTATTATTAAATAAATTAAACTAAACTTTACAAATCGTTTGACATCATCTCTCTTTTGTGGAATAAAACCCAAATTAACATTCAAAAATAGGAAGGTCGGTGCAAATCATATTATGAAGAAAATATAGTCTACAATGAATCGAGAAATTTAGAAGAATTCTTCTGTATGGAAAATAACAAAAAATTTGACCATACCCACACCAGAAACCCTCCTGAACAATTTGATTTTTGAACGGCAACATACTTCTGCAAATACAAAACACAATAAACCTAAAAATGAAATTTGATCACCAAAACTCGATGAGAGAGGGAAAAACTGATGAGAGAAGAAAATTCATTGATCGTAGAGGAGATGGAACCAAAGAGAACAGAAGTCATACCTAAGGGCACCGATGTGTCTTTAATGTTTTGAATAAAATGGGTTGGAATGAATTAAGGATGCATTGAATTGATGGATTTGAAGAGATGTATTTAAAATGCATAATGATAAATCCATCATATTTATTTGGATAGTTATAAATATCAAATTCTTAAATTTTCTTTTTAAATTATAACTTTAATAATTTAGGTGGATTTGAAAAATTTTTTATTTAGAGTAATTTGAAATTCTTCCATTTAATTTTTTTCTCTAAATCCAAATCCTTTCATCCAAATAAGCCCGAGGGTTTTGTTTAAAATCCTCAAAGTCACTTTGGCATGGAGGAAATCCAAATTTTTACATTTAATTCTAAAATTCCAATTCAAATACTATTAATCTAAACACTAAATATGGGAATTATTCCAATTCCCAATTCTGAAACCCTTTTACCAAACAACCTCGTAGTCGGAACAGGATTCTACCATAATTGAGATGTTATCAAAAAATATGTCAGTAACATAAAAATTAACACTGTCCTTCTATATTGAAGATGCTACACATTAACATATTATACGCACATACATAGAAATTGTAGGTGTGAAATATTATCATGCAAAATATTGGTATTACGGCTGGAATTTATCCATAGAGATTTCAAAATGCAAAAGGATCATCATCTTGGGATCCAATGAAAACTGATTTAAAATATTGAGACAGAGATGAGTTTTGTGTGAGAGCCTTGAATCACGCGTCCCTTAAATTCAGATAATGGGGTGCAATTCAATGAGAATTGAGGTGTAACACAAAGAAGAAGCAAGAGGACACAATGGTCTGAGGTTATTCATCTTTGCTGCAAATGGGAATTATGGTTGGGGCTGATAAAGGGATGTGTTTTATGTTGATCATATTTATGTGTTTTGACCAGCATGCCCAAACTGGACTTGCTCTCACAGATATCCACAGTGAGACTTTTGGGAAAAATCAGACCAAAGTAGGGGCCCTAAAACATTAACATCATGTTTGATTCACGGACTTTGGGGAGGAAAAGAAAAAAAAAATGCCAAGGAAAATGATTTAGTTAATTGGTTAATAAGGAAAGTGAAAAGAAAAAAAATTGGAAGAAAATGTAGTTTGAGTGAAGAAATTCATTTTTTCACAAGATGACGAGGAAAGTGGGAGAAATGCTAATTTAACGGTCTATTTTTCTTCAAAATGTTAATTATTTTTATTTTCTCATTCATTTTCATATTTCTCTATTTATCAATCAAATAATTATAAATTCTTTATCCTATCTTTTTGAAACAAGTCATTCGACTAAATAATACATGAGATTTTAAATATCTTGTAAATTTCTTTTCATTTTTCCCAACATTTTCTTTTCCAAACGAAACATGGTGACCGCCCTCTTTCTCCATCATTTGCGCTAATTTCTCTACATGGATTACACCTTTTGGGTGTTCTGGGATTGTCATCAAGGATACCGTTGGAATTTGTTGTCCATATTTTTTAGTGAAGATGAAAGGAAAATATGTTTAGAGTCATGTTTTTGGTAAACATAAATTTTTACCTTAACCCCAAAAAAAATATCCTAATAAAGACATTGTGTTAACTCCAATCCCATTTCAACTAGAAAAAAGTTTATAGACTAACTTATAAATTGGGTTATCATTCTTCCATAATAACTGATTTTTCGAAATTGATTGGAGGAAAAGACATGTGTAGTATTAAATGGGATCTCATGTGTAGATGCATATTGTCGGAACCCTACAGGTTGCAGGTGGACTTCGTTGATGGATTTGCAAGTGTGTGATTCCATGTGCATCACTTTGGTTATTGGAATTCATAGAGAAAAGAAAAGAAAATGTTAAGAAATTTTTTTTTTTTTTTTAGTTAATAAAGAAAAATCTTATGAAAAAAAAATTGAAAGGAAATTGTTGTTTAAGAAGAGAAAATTCGTTTTCCTTGCAAAAAAGTGAGGAAAATAGAGAGAAAATTATTGTAACTCTTGCTTCTTTTTCAAAATTTCATCAACTCTATTTATTTTATTAACTTCTTCATTAATTTTTCTCAAATTATAAAAAAAATTCAATTCTAATGTTTTATTAGTTTTATTTCTTTTTTTTTCTAAAGGTTCTTTTACTCATTGAAATATTTTTAATTCAAACAATATATGGAACATTGAATTTCTTTTATTTTTTTATCTTTTTTTTTCCACACTCATTTTCTTAAATCAAACATATTGTAAAGAACTAGCTATAAATCTATCTAAAACAAGGCCCAAATAACATCATTGTGAGGATTTATCTAGGAGACAAAGGCTTGTTTTAAATTTTGGCATGATTGTGTATGCTTTAAAAATAATTTCATCAAGACTGACTTCTTTTTTTTTTCTTCTTCTTCTTACTTTTATGTTGCACCTATTTTATTCCACAAAAAATAAAAGCCAAAATAATACTAACTTGTATTAAAAAAATTGTTTGACCTAGATTTTTTAAACATAAAAAAATTAAATTTAAATCTATCAAAATTTGGAGTTTGATTTTAGTCACTCAATTATTAACACTATGTTTGGTTCAAAGATTTGGGAGGGAAAAGAAAAGAAAATAGTATAAAAAATAATTTAACTTGTTTGGTTGATATGGAAAATGAGAAAGAAAAGAAAAGTTGAGGAAAAATAGAGTTAGAGTAAAGGAAAATCATTTTTTTCACAAAATGGTGAAGAAAATGAGAGCAAAACTATTCTAACCATATCTCATTTTTCTAAAAATTTCATTTTTTCTATTTTTTAATCTATTATTAAATTATTTCTCTTAAATAATAAAAAATAGTTATAAAATTTGAATTTTTATCTTGTTTTTTCTATTTGTAATCATTTTCTTTTCTTCATAAAAATTATTCTACTAAACAACTTATGAAATTTTAAATCTCTTCAATTTTTTTCCTCTAATATTTTTTCTTCTTTTCTAAAATCTTAAAACCAAACGTAGTGTCAGTGTTTGGACTTGTCTTGCTTACATAATATAAATTCACACACGCACACGTGTATATATTCTTACTTTAAAATCTTTTTTTTTTCTATTTTTTAAATATATTTTCCATTTGTATTTTTCTCTTTAATTTTCTTGCCTTCAATTTCTTTTGTCTTCTTTACTTATTATTTTAATTATTTTTTACACATTTAATTTTAAAATATATATATTTTAATTTTTTTAACTATAATAATTTTCTAATTTATAAATAATTGTGCGCATTTGACCTGAAACTCGGCGACTCTACCCGTCCGCCTCCAAGACTTGAACTGAAGAAAGAGAAGTACCAATGCACGAAGAGCGGCGGAAGCAGAGCTGTTGAGAATTATGAGGCTCATAATTCTTACTTCCCGCGCCAAAGCCATCTTCACTTTCCCCACTCGCACCTCCCCACGAAGTTTCTCCACCGTCCGCCGGAAACCTAATCCCCATCATCCCAGTTTTTCGTTCTTAGTTGTTTCACGCCGCGAAACCGGTGCGTCCCTGCCCACCCGCTCGTTGAGTACCTTGCGTATGGCGTCATTTTCTCGGGGGAGCTCCGGTTTCGCGGTTTCGAGGTGCATTTCCCAGGTTCCGTCACCCGCTGCCGATACTGTGGAGTGGAACGACGGCGTTTCGGGCTCGGAGATTGGCGGCCGAGTGGAGATGGTGGGGTTGCAGGAGGGGGAGGAGGACGATGTGGTTAACGATGCTTCCAGTTCTTCTATTCCTGTTAGGGCTTTTTTCTTCTCCACCAGGTTTGAGTCGTTGGTTTTTCTCATTTTTTCTTTTGGATATATTTTGGACGACTAAATCGTTGACTATGGCGGTGGCGATTGTGTCGCAGCGTGGATTTGAGGAGCTTGGTGGAGCAGAATAAACAGATTTTCATCCCTCCATCATCTAGAATGACTAATTATGTAGTTCTAAGATTTGGGGACTTGAAACCTGACACTATTGTAAGTTTTCATTTGAAGCCAAATTCCTGCAGCACTATGGTTGGAGTTTTGGTTTATGTATTTCTGTTAATTTTTGTTAAACTGCATGGTGTATTTAGACTGGCTGAATGACCCCCTAGTCTACCTGCTAGGAAATGGTTGTGCATAGAAAGAAAGTTGCTCAACAAATAACATTAGTAATTTGTCTTCGATGATTTTTTCTTTGTTGAAACTATAATTTCGATGGTAGCAATTTCGTAAATTTTAGTCCATTTATGTTTTGAGCCCAATCTCTCAACAAAATTCACATAAAAATTGTATTGTTTGATGTTTTTTTGTCCTTAGTTGTATCAATCATGAAACTGGAATTTTCAAATTAGAATTATCTTATTAGGGAAATAGGAACAAACTGTTACCAAAGTGTCTTATTGAAGTAGATTGACATTAGTGATGTTTTGTTATGTCAAAAATCCTTGGATGGGCAGATAACGTTTTTAATTTTACAGTATTTGAGCTTAGGTGAGTTCATAACCTTAGCTATACACAGTTTGAAAACATCTCATTGCTAGGATACTCATCAATTTTCCTGCTCTTTAAGTAATTTTTGAACTCATAAAAACTTTATATGACTCTAACAACAATATTGTAGGGAGAGGTAATGCCCATATGATTTCTGGATCATCTACTTAGTCATTTGAGCTTGTTTTTCTGACTTGTGGCCTAGAAGCCATCATCAATCTGCTAAAAATTGTGAATCCTTGGTTCTGATTATGCATGCTAATTGTTGTGCTTAAGTGTTATTGTCATAGAATGATGTCTTAACATAGTTGAAGCTGCAAGGAGTTTTGTCATTGAGCTTGATTAATGCTAGATGTGTTTTTTTTTTCGAAAATTGGGTAAAAGTAAGAGAGAGACGGGGATAAATTTTAAAAGTGGAATGATTGTGGTGTGTGTTTCAAGTGTGAAGATGAAAACAAACATTTCCATCAAGTTGTTTAACATTTCCTGTGGATTCTAAAACTTGATGACTCACAAGGTGTTCACCTGTCATCCAAGAGTAGAATGCTTTATCATGAATAAATGGGATGGTTCTTGTGGTTTTCTCTTGACTCCTACATGAGGGGTAGGCTTGCATGATATGTATCAATTTGTTCTGTGCATTTTTCATTATTATTCAAGGTAAACGCCCTCTGCTTTATTTGGCTTTTGTATGGTCTATTTAGATCATACTCTTAGCCTTGTTTCTCTTTAACACTGAGTAAGAGCAACCCGGTTTTTTTAAATTTGGAATTGATCTAAACCTTTATTATGCCATATGTGTTTTTGGTTGGGAGCTGCTATTAGTATGTTTGATACTCTGCATGCTTCTTTTTGATGCCTATGATTATATATGAATGTTGTTGTTTCAGGGTTTGGGTTCCAGTTTAGGTGGAAATGACTGCTGTTACATGGTAGTTTTCCAGTATGGCTCCATTGTCCTATTCAATGTCCGTGACCATGAAGTTGATGGATATCTGAAGATTGTGGAAAGGCATGCCTCAGGATTGCTTCCTGAGATGAGAAAGGATGGTTAGCCCATTTCTAAGTTCATACTTGGATTTTTAAGGCCATGAGTTCCTCTTTTGTTTGATCCTATTCTTCAAGTACATAACTTCATGGATTGTAGAATGGTTCAACATATCATTTAAGTGTGATATACATGACTTATCATTCTATAAAATAGAATCTTGATGATCTTCAATATTGTTTATTTTGTCTCATTCATAATCTAGTCAATTTGCCTGCCAGAAGAAAGTAAAAAATCAGTACAATTGGGTATACTTGTGGAAACACTACTTGACATATACTAATTAAATGGTGCCAAATTTGACCAAGCTTCTAACAAGAATTTGTACTGATGCAGTTTAAGGTGAATAGAGGCTTAAAACCTTGTCTAACTAATAAGGGACTCTTTCGTTTGTGGGAGCACTGTTGCAAGGTGATATGTTACTCGTTTAAATAAGTGATAGTGGGGCCTTGGCAGAGATGCAAAATTAGAAGTTTGTCAAAAGCTTATTCTTATTTACTTTTCCCAGACTTCTTGTTGATGGAATTTGAAAGTTGATATGTTAATCACAAGTACCATATTAAACTGGCTAACAAATTCAGAAATGAACCTGTTTATAAGCAAAAGTAGTGGAGAATTTATTGCATTGTATTTTTGTTGTAGTTTTGTGTTTCATTTGCTAGTTTCCTTGTGATTTTATATTGTGTAGTAGTGAGTGCCATGCGTATAACTGCACGCATCACTTTATGGTGCTGCCCCATTTTCATGCCTACTTCATCCTTTCAAGTTTCTGACTTTGGTATGAAAAATTAGAATATGAAGTGAGAGAGAAACCAGCTTTGAACACATGGATGCAAGGTGGACTTGATTACATAATGCTTCAGTATCTAAACATTGATGGGATCCGCACAATTGGTAGTGTTCTTGGTCAAAGTATTGCCCTTGACTATTATGTTCGTCAGGTAGGTGCCCTTTGTACTTTCTCATTTATCTTTTATGGAGTAACCTTTGATTTTGAGAACATCCTTTAACACTCTTTCTTTCACTTTTAGGTTGATGGAATGGTTGCAGAATTTACTGACATCAACCGGGGGATGGAGAAAACTGGAACCTTTACAATGGAACGGAAAAAGCTCTTTCAGCTGGTTGGAAAGGCAAATTCTAATCTAGCTGATGTAATTCTTAAGCTAGGACTTTTTGAGAGGTAGCAATTCGAACTATTTTATGTAAGAATTTGATAGGTCCATTTGAATTCATTATGTGTGGTATGAAGTTATAAAAATATTATTTTCCACTCTGTGGACCTACCAAGATAACTTGTAAAAGTGTATCTCTTAGGACCCAGATAATTTGTTTTGGACATTTGTTATTTTGAATATTCTACTGTTGGATAGATTGTTCCATTTGCCTTGAGCAAGAAAAAGGCTCACCACTTGTTAATGTACAGTTCAATGGTGTAAACTGCTGCCCCATGTTTTTTAACAAGCATATATTCTAAGACATGGAGCTAGTGCTTGCTTCTATTTCCATCATATTTTCTAATGAGAAAATGAAATATCTGCTACTTCTATGTTTAGTATGTTACTACAATGCTACCTCAAAAAGTTTTTATTGTGTGAGTGCCTTGGCTCTTCAATATTTGAAAATGAATTACAGCTAACTGTTTGGCTGAAAGAATGCTTTATTTTGCGATATACTTCTCTACATGTAGTACTTGTTTGCTTCTCCTCCAAACTTTGAAACTGAATTAAGCCTCATACATAATTCAGATCAGATATTGCATGGAAGGATGCTAAGTATGCTCAGATTTGGGAATACCTGCGAGATGAATTTGAATTGACACAGAGATTTGCAAGCCTTGATTTCAAGTTGAAGTTTGTGGAGGTATTACTTCTTGGAGGTCCCTTAGGGTGTTACACACATACTAATTAGCACTTATACTGGCTGTTGAATTGTTTTCCTTGTTGCAGCATAATATTCGGTTTCTTCAAGAGATTCTCCAGAACAGGAAATCAGATTTCCTTGAGTGGCTGATTATCATCCTAATAGGTGCTGAGATCCTTATATCTGTTTATGACATTGCTCATAAGTCATCAATTACAGCTTTATAGGACCTGCCTTTGATCATTTCAACAATGCAAACTATGCCCCGTCATGATTGTGGATGGACAAAATGTTTATATGTCGGTAAATTTAATGTGTTTTATATTCACTTGGCCGCAGAAGTTCTTGTCGTCGTAAAATTGACCAGCAGCCCACCATATTTTAATCACCATGAATTGTATCCCAAATTTTGGAATTTTGTAGTTTATTTTCTGCGTTGCGAAGAAAGTTGAATCCTTTCCCCTTTGTATCAACAGCATGGAATATGCATACACCCATTTCCCTCTTTAAAGTCTAAAAAAATCGTAGCTGTTGGTGACATTTTCTTGAAATGCATAGTTGCAGAACAAAGGATGTATGACAGACGAAATTTTTGTTTTTGTTTCGTTACATTACATCTGCTGCCTAGTTTGTAATGGTCAATTTGCAACCATACTTACTAAATGTGCATGCTTATATTGTACCAGAACTGTCTTTTGGTTTTGAGTTATTCTATGAAATAAGTGGGGTTGTACAGTCGAGGGGTTGGAATTGGTTATTTTTGGGTTGTATGTTGAACTCCAGACTGCAACATGTTCGCCAGAACTTGAAACAGCATTCTCTGCTGCTTGTGCTCTCATCTTTTGGTATGTCTTTGTTATAGTTTGAATGCCCACTATGCTAAAGTCTTGAACTATAGCAATGCCTTTGTGTCGATTGTGGGCTCTCATATCTGGTACCACAGGAATGAACCACTTGCTTGTACCATTCTTGAAATATTCGACTTTTAAATGCCGCAATACTGTCTGATGTATAAGCTGCCTTATCACAGATCAACCTGGAAAAACATTAAAGATGTTTCTTGAAATAACTGATAAGCAGATTTCAGACCAGCTTTACAAGTTACATGAACACGTAACAATTTTTATGTTCCTTCGTCAAAAGTTGTTTGTTTAGAAATGGATCAAAGCCCGCTAATGGTGGGCACAAGGCCCAGCAACGAGTCTGTTTGTTGCATGTTTCAAGCTATTTTTAAAAAACTAGCTATTGAAGAAGTCTGATGATTTGTAAGTTGGTTCAGAAATATCTGTGATTGATTTGGAACAAGAGTTGTATTGTCTCTCTCACCTAAACTTGCAGACGCTCTTGTACGGACGTTGTGCACTCCTTCAGCATCAACTCAAGCATGCTCAAATGTGTGTGGGGACTGGTCCTCAGACACTATGTTTGGTTCAAAGATTTCAGGAGGGAAAAGAAAAGAAAATAGTAAAAAAAATAATTTTACTTGTTTGGTTGATATGGAAAATGTGAAGGAAAAGAAAAGTTGAAGGAAAATAAAGTTAGAGTAAAGGAAAATTATTTTTCTTATAAAATAGTAAGGAAAATGAGGGTAAAATTATTTTAATCATCTTTCATTTTTTTTAAAATTTCATTATTTTTATTTTTTCCATTTATCATTAAATTATTTTTCTTAAATAATTAAAAATAATTATAAAATTTGAATTTTTTATCTTTTCTTTTCTATTTTTAATTATTTTCTTTTCTTCATGAAAATTATTCTACTAAACAACTTAAAGTCGTGATAAAATGATTAAAGTGTTATGATTTTTATAAATAATTTAAAAAGATCATTTTAATCTTATATTGTTAATTGAATTATTTGCATAAGGTTGTAATAGAAAAATAAATAAAATCACCCTAAATAGTAAAGCTTGCTAAACATAATTGTCAATAATTAATTAATCCATTTATATATTTTTTTCATCGTTTGAATAATTTTTTGGATTATAATCGTATTTAATAAAGTGAGCATATTCTAATGTTATTAAGTTATAATGTTTAGTTTATTTTTGTTTTGTTAATTTGCTCATAAGGGAGCATATGGATGCAGTGTACATGAAATCACTTTAATTAATTGTCCTTGCCACTCTTCTTACTTGTTAAGAGAGATCAATGCATTTTGACTGTGGATCACACTTAAATTGAATACTTTATCAATGAAAAAGTAACAATATGTGAAATCTTTGGATTATAGCTTACACAAACAAGAACAAATTACTTAAAAAATTAATCAGGATGAAATCTTAATTGTGTGTAGATTCAATGTTGTTTCAAGTGCTTGCTATGTATAATTCAGCAGTGAATTCAAATTAGAATTGGGGATAACCTAGTTAGAAGATTAGAAACAATATTTAGAATAACTGTCAATTAGATTGATAATTAAACAAAAAAAAATGCAATATAGTTATTTTTAAATTATATAAAATAGAAATCTTTTAATTATAAAAAACTATAGAATTTTTAATTAATGATTATTTTAAATGTAGAAAATTAATATAGTCCCAACTTATTTGAACTACTAATACATGTAAAATAGAAGTATTTAAGTAGAAGGAAACTAATAAATTATAAATTATTTATTGATTAAATAAAATTAAAAAAAGTAATAGAATCTTAAAATGTTTAAAATTTTTATATATTTAAATTCATAGCAACACTAAACTTTAATTGCATAATTGTATTTTTTTAAAAAAATAACAATGAATTCGTTGGAGGGCATTGACTTTATAATTATATAACATGATAAAATAATTAGTTATTATAATAATCTAAACTTCAAAAAATAACTACTTTCACATATAAAACCATCATTGTAGTGAAAACAATATATTATAAAATATTTAAAACAAGTGAAACTTTTATCATCAAATTTTTTAAATAAGAGGTGATTCATTCTATATTATTATTTGACTTCATGGTTAATTATATTTAATAATTATTATAGAGAACAAAAAGAAAGAAAAGCATAGTTACAACAATATGCTAGAAAAATAAATTAATATTCTTATGAAAAAAATAAAATATTATAAAATATTTAAAATAAATGAATTTATGACTATCAACTTCATTAAATATGTTACTATTGCACAATTATATTATTGAAAACATAACACTAAACTTGTTAGAAGATATCAATGTCATGATTAATCACTTAATAAATATAACATAAAACAATTTTTTAGAAAATTATAAATATACATCAATTGAATTAAAATATGAAAGAAAGATAGATGGCAACATAAATAAAGTTATAATAATAAGATAAAACTTTGAATTAATAAAAAAATTCATGGATTATTGATATCAACAAATATATAATGGGTTAAAATTTAAAAAATAAAATAAATTTTTTACATGGAGAGCATTATTCTGATATTATAATTTATAAAATATCTAAAATGAGTCAATATTTGACCATTGGTTTATTAAATATGTGATAATTCTTTGGACATTATTATATATATTACATAGTTAATTATATTTCAGAAAATATCATATAAAACAAATAATAACAGAATATGATACACTAACGTGCTAATGGATTAAAAAACAATATTCTTATCATACAAATTATGAAAATTTAAATTATAAAGACTGAAAATGTTATTTAAAATGTCAATTAGAACCATATTGATGGAATATTTTAGATTCAGAAAACAAAGCAGAAAAAAAAAAGGAAATCAAATTTAGTAATGCTTAGACAAAAAAATTATATTAGGAAATTTAAATATTTATACACAAGAAGGTAGTGAAATAATAAATTGAAATTCAATCCTATTAATATTGATATAAATAATAATGTTTAAAATCAATACAAAACAATAAAGAATTAATATAAATAATTTCAATAAATTTATTTAAGCAATTAATAAATTTTTGTTTATAGTGTATCAATTTAAAAATAAACTATATTGGTAAATAAAACTAAAAACAAGAATTAATACTATAATAAGATTAATTGAAACACCACTTTCCTATCAAGAGTTAGAAGAACATTTTTTTTATCTTTATATTAAATTTTTCATGAACCTTGATTAATTTTTTCTTAACATAAAGTATTTTTTTTTATAAATTATTAACTCTTACTACTGAATAAATTAAATTTTATTATATTGTCATAAAGTTGAACAAGTAATAAATACAAGTGTGTATTTGAATTAAATGGTCAATATATTAAATAATAAGATAAAATAGTTTTGATTTGATTTATTTCACCGTAATGTCACGTAAAGTTACAAATTCTAATATGATGATTGTCAAAAGTTTTTGCTTTTTTTAAGAAAATATAACGAGTTTGTATATAATTGTGTAATATTAAAGTTTAAATTAAGATATAATTCAATAGATGTGAATTTGTTTTGACCAAATATCATTAATTTGATTGTTGTATTTAAAAAGTATATTTTGTAAAATCAAATGTACTTTAAATGTAAGAGATATTAAATTCTAAAATTATTTGAAATATCTAGCTTATAAAAAATTATTATTATAATAAACATAAGTGTAGTTTTCTCATTTATTTGACATAAATCAAAATTTAAATAAGAAGTTCCTTGTCTTTTTTTTTTTTTACTTTAGTTACTAAATTTTAGATGACATATATGATCTAATAATTTTTTTCTCATCATGAAAAATGTAATATAAAACCTAAAATTTAAATGACACTTTCCTTTATCGTTATGTGTATTTAATTAAAATATACTACTAAAAATTAATTTATTATTGAAACCCGTGATGTTAAAATCTAAAATTTAATTTTTTATTAGTTTTATTTAATCTATTAAACTTTTTAAAAGTAAGATAATAATATTATCTATCATATGATAAACAAAAGAAACTAAATACATGAACTCAATTTCAAAAAATAACTTAGCTACATAAATACAAAATTAAAATGAATAAATATTTTAAAAATTATAATTTGATATACTTTTATATTATTTGATTTTACAATATCATTTATACCATCCGTGCAAAGCATGCTATATTTTCTAGTATTTAAGAAATGTTTGAGATATTCAATTATTGCCAAACTATCTTTCAGAAGTATTTCAGAGTTCATTATTGATATTTCATGCATATTAGGACAGTTTATAGAGAGAAGGTTGAAGTGGTCGTGATGATTGTATTTCAATCTCTTAAGCCATAATCACAAATGTGCAAAATTATATTTAAATTAATCATATTTTTCTTTTTAACATTTATTAATTTTTATTAGAAAGAGTCATATATGAGTATTTCACATCATGAAAAGATGAAAAATAGGACCTGATAATGTTCAACAAATTGGACTCATTGATAAACTTGCTTAGTTTGTCCATTAGTGGTTTTTCCTAAGGTGTTATCCATTATGCTTTGGACTTTACATGTTTCTCATAATCCAAATTTGTTGGGCACACTTGCTCTGCATTATTACAAAAATTTACTTAAAAAAAATTAATTTAAGCAAATAAATTGGAATGAAGTAATATAATTATTGCAATAATAATTAAAAGAAGTAATTTCACCTTACATTATCTTTATTGTAGTAAAGGTGAAAAATTTAATGCACAAACTAGTGAAATTAACACGTACAATGTGTGTGTAAAATTATAAAACAATTATATTTTAAATAATAGAGATAATATTATTTAAAATATAAAAAATATTTAAAAATAAGAATATAAATAAAAATGAAAAGAAATTGAAAGTGAAAAGCTTGAAATGAAAATACAAATAAAGATAAATTAAAAGAAAAAGGAATTAGAAAATGACAAAGGATTAAAAATAAGGACATATGTGTGATTTTAAATTAAACAATTAAAAAGATAAATATGTAATTTTATTTTATGTAACGAAAATGGAATCAAACACTTATAGATATCAAATAAAAGACTTACACAAAAATTTATCAAATAAATGCAAAATATCACGGATGTCACATTAAGTGGAAAATAATCAATTTGAAACTAACAGCTTGATTTTATTTGCATAGTAAAGCTTGGCCTGTGGTTTTCTGCATTTTTTTCTATATTCTTTAATTGTAAAAATCACATAAATGAAAATGAAAACGTATGTTTTTTTACAATTAATTCTTTTTACGACGTTCTTTCTTCCATTTTTTAGCCAAATGATCAAATTACTAATCTAATTGACTAGTTTTCAAATTAGTCGAATATAAAATTAATACAAAGTTAATAAACTAACATTACAAGCAATTAATTGTGAGATTATAATTTATTCTAGTAAAAATAGTGTGCGTGTGTGTGTATATATGTATATATAATTATTTGCATATTATAATACTAATAAGGGTGATGAGATGGGCTGTTGGTGGAAGTCTACTTCTCCATCCTCGTCCCACCACTCAAAACAATCAACCAAACGTGGCCTTAGTAGCTCCCGTCTTTGGTGCTTTCTTTCCATGCAAGTAGCCTACAGTTTCTTCAAAAGTCGCTTTTTAGTGGGGATTCTAGTACATCAGGTAATAAAATAAATAATAGTGGCCACGGGCCGACAGATTGCTTTGAAGTCGCATTGTACCGACAATTCTTGCCCCAATCCAGTAGTAAAAAGCAAATAATAGTACAGGGCTATGTAAAATCCTTTCAATATATAACTAAAAACAAAATAAATGTAAAATATTATTTTTTATTTGTAAACTATTATACTGCATTTTGAAATAAAAGTAAATGTGGCTTTAGATAATTTAAATAATAAACACGCACACACACGATAAATTATGTTTAAATTGAAACTGTATTTTTTTTTTTAATTTCAATATATACAATGTTGGATTTATTTCAAATTTTTATTTTGAAAGAGATTTTTGTCCGAACCTTGACTCAAAAACATCAAAACTTTTAACTATATATTAGATTTTTTGTTCGAATTTCAACTTCACGACTATTACTCGATACTTTTAAATTAATTAGATTATTAAAAAAGAAAAAGGGAGAAAAAGACAATGATAGAAAAATATTAGTGTTGTAATAAGTTTATATAGGGACACTTGTAGGGATCACACACTTAACAAATTAAAATTTTATAAAAAGAAAAAAAAAGGAAAGTAATTATGAAAGAGGTAAAAGATTAAAAGGTATAAAAAGGAGAAAAGAAAAATACCTTTTATGATTAAACTTTTATTGGTAATTTTAAGAGATGGTAAGATCAAGATCTACAATTGTCCATGTTTCAATGTTTATCTTAGCTGTTTTTTTTTTTTAAGTAGGAATTTGGAATGTATTTATCTTGTGAACTTCTTTATTAAAAATAAAAAAATATTTAATTATTTTTAGCAAGTAATTGTCACTTCCTAAATTGTATTTACTATCCTACATTTTTTTCGTTATTTTTATTTTAATTATAAGAGTCAAGTCCAATTGATCACTCTTCAGGGAATTGAGAAAATCTAAAGAGAATAATCAATATTTTAATCGAGTCTTAACTAAAAGGATTTATGTATGATTAAAAATATTAAGATTGGAAGAAAATTGTAATGACCATTTTTTTATAGTACAATTTAAAAAATTTGAACACACTTTTTTGTTTAAAAAAATTATTCTTTCTGGTCAAAGCTGCAGAATTTTCCCTTACTTCTTATTACTATTTTTATTGGCAATTACTTACTTATAATGTCCAATCTCTCAACGCATTGTCGATTATTTTATTTAATAATTAATTTTTGTTTATATTTTTTTTATTATATCAAATGATACAGATGGGAAATCTTTACCATCATTTCATTAATTTAATTGAACTTAATCCAGACCCTATTTGAATATCAGAGCAATAACTAATAGTTAGAGACTCAACCTGAATTATTTATAAAAAAATTAAAATATTTTAACCAAATTTTTTTGAAAAGAATAAAATAGAGATGAAAAGAGAAAAAGTGATAAAGAATAAATAGTCAAATAAAAAATATTAGAAGTCAAAATGAAAATAGTAACGAGAATGGTAGTAATTTAACATTTATGCAATCATGAGGCAAATATACAAGTATAGATAGATTAATAGTAGTGATACATTCCACGTATGCATACATTTTTTATAAATTATAATATTTTATGAAAAAATTTAAAATGAGAAAATTAATAGATATAAAAGAAAGGTAAGAGAAAAAATATAAAATTATATCAAAAGAAAATGAAGAAAGATAAAAAAAAATTTAAAGAAAGATATTACAATAATTTAACATGTATGACTAAAATTATGTCTCTAGTCTCAATACAATGAAAGAAATAATGAAATTTAAAGTAAAATGGAATACACTAAAATAAGTAAGTAGATGAAATAAATGAAATTTCAGAGAAAAGAGGGAAAAGTAATATGAAAAAAATTAGAAATATTTTAAGTAACTCCAGATTGTGCAATCAAAGTTCTTTATATATAGATTTACAAACATAAAAATTATTTAAAATAAGAAAATAATATAGTATAAATAAATAAATTGTTTTCAAAGTTTACATACAACACAACCACAATGAAAAAGTTCTTTCCAATTATGTTTAATCACCATTATATAATAAAAAATTGCGATATTTTAAATAAATATATATATATATATATTTTATAGAAACAGTCAATTACATATTCAAAATCAGATAACAATAATACATGAAGACAAAAATTCAAATAAAAACTCACATTAAAGGAAACAAATTCTCAAAAATAAATAGTATAACTTACTACAAAAGTAGATCAAAATCCACAATTAAATGAAATTTGAACCCACAACATTTAATTATCTATACAAGATTCTTGAATCCTAAATAGAAAAGTGTGTTGAAGGCTCAATTCTAGATTACTTAAGACAAATCTCAAGGAATATTTCTTATTCAATTACAAATAAAAATAAAATGCAAAATAAGAATAAGAGTGACTTCCTCATAAACCATCCAAATTAACCCAAAATCACCAGACCGCGAGATTCATGACCGAGACATGTCACCACGTCCACACAACTAATTTTAGCAGAATTCCAGAGTCAATGTGGAGTCCCATGAAACTAAAACAAAATTAATAATTACTAATTAGGACATGTTCTGATTTAATTCACCTCTCGACCAATCAACATCCCGTATTTCTCCACGCACACGCACCCACGTGTATGTGTGTGTGTGTGAGAGAGACAGACTTTTTTATTTATTTACTACATAAAGTAAATATTACAATATTAATATTTTTTTTACATTATTATAATAGTAAAAGGCCATCCTTTAAAAAAGGTGTCTTAATCCTTTGGTTTTCAATCATCGCTTTGTGGTGTGCCGTACAGACTTCCCCGAGTTGGTTCTCGCGTCTGTCTTTCTCTCTCTATACAATTTTTTTTTGTCTGCTTTTCTCTCTGAATCGCTGCCTTCCTTCTTGATAAAATCTCTGTAAGTTTCTGTTTTGGTTGGGGAAGGGGTTTTCTTTTGAAATGTAATCTCGATGTCCTGAATTTGTTGTGCATTTTGTGCATTTGGCCACCCTCTATGTGTGTTCGCGTGTATGTGTGTGTGTACGTCTGTATCTGGCCGTACGTGTATAATGTGGACGATTTCTGGGGCCGTGCATTTGTTTTTCTGGGTTTGTATTGGAAGCGAAACGTGTTTCTGATCTGGGAAACTGAGGAGATGTGAACTTTCTTGGCGTTTTTGCTTAAATTTTCGTGAATGACACTGTACTTTCACATTAGGGTTTGTATATTGTTATTTTTCAGTTTTGCTTTATGTTTACTTTGGTGCTGGGGGAGGGAACGTTGTTTGCACGTTTTTATATGGGTTTGGGTTGAACTTGTGCTCTTTATATTGAACATTTATTGGTTTAACTAAATAATTGATTGGATGACTTCGTTTGCTTATTTTGTTTGTTTGTTTCTTTTTTCCTGGCGTTGAAGAATTTTTTGTTGGGACTCAAAGGCAAGGATGAGCAACGAAGAAGAGAAGAGGTGTCCGCTTTGCGCGGAGGAGATGGATTGGACGGACCAGCAGTTCATGCCTTGCAAATGCGGTTATCAGGTATTGATGTATTCCCCATGAAATGTTATTTTCTTTGTTTGTCGTTGTTTAATTAGCTGAAGTTGATGCAAAGCATTTAGCTGACTTTTTCTTTGGGGGGGAAACTTTGCTGATTTCTATGGATGAGATTTAGTCTAAAACCTCGATAATTTTATTTTTCAAAACCATTTTCTTGGTACTGAATAGTATGCTTGCTATCGCTTGGACATGTGATGGAAATTGGTCCTAGAGACGATATGTCTGAAATTGTTAGATTTATGCTTCGCTCATTGCCCAGGTGGGGTTTGAAGTGTAGTGTTCTCTTATGGTTTTTATATTTCTCTGTGAGAGTTTAGGGTAGGTGGCCTTTTTCAATTTGGTGGATTGAGATGTAGATTGGAAATGGTGGTGGTTACCTTTCCTTAATGTCCCCACCTTTGACTTTGATTTTGGGATGCACTCGGGCTTCAA
Source organism: Avicennia marina (assembly GCA_019155195.1). NCBI lineage: Eukaryota > Viridiplantae > Streptophyta > Magnoliopsida > Lamiales > Acanthaceae > Avicennia > Avicennia marina. The sequence continues at coordinate 9,482,450 of CM032780.1, forward strand.
CTTTGAAAACCTGGATGCTTCAGACTTTTGGTCTGGTGACTGCCTCAAATTCCATCCATATGTTTGCCAGGCAAGCGAGGCTAGGCTGCTCGTGTGTTTAGCTGGGGTTTTGACAGGGACGTTTACTAATTTCGCCATGCTGCTCTGTTGCTATCTGCCTTCTATCATCATTCATTTGATACTTTTCTCCAGAGAAAAAGTTGTCTGTATCCATGTCAGAAATTACTTGCCTTGGTTTTTTATTGTTGCATATGTTTTCGTGAGGAGTAAGGTTTATTTGAATACTCTGTCATCTTAAGAAAAGTTATTACTGAGGTCACACTCCTTATTTTTGTTGATATTTCAGGTCTGTGTTTGGTGTTGGCACCACATAATAGACATGGCAGAGAAAGACAAGTCAGAGGGGCGATGTCCCGCATGTCGCACAATCTATCAAAAGGACAAAATTGTGGCAATGCAAGTAAATTGTGAAAGGTTTTTCTGTTTTAATGCTTTTTTATCCTTCTCTGTTCTTTGAACTGGAGCTCTGATTTTAACAGTTTGTCAACTTTTTTGCAGGACAATGACGAAAACTTCTAATAGGAAAACAAAACCTCCAAAGGCCAAGCCCAAGGCTAATGAAGTAAAGAAGGATCTGACGAATGTTAGAGTGATTCAACGAAAAATGGCATATGTGATTGGACTTCCACTCACTCTAGCTGATGAAGATGTGAGGAGCTCTTTTACTATTTCTCTTCCTTGTTGGACTTTTGTCTTCCATCTCTCATAAAGAAGTTGCCTGTATGCCTTATTGTTTGGGTGACATCAACTCCAATTTACTTAGCAGTTTTCTACTTTATTTTCATAATTACTTGTAATAATTTTCAACAGGTATTGATGCGGAAAGAATATTTCGGTCAGTATGGAAAAGTGACAAAGGTCTCTCTCTCAAGGACAGCTGGCGGGGCCATTCAACAGTTTATCAATGACACATGTAGCGCGTGAGTTTAGATCTGTTAACTAAGTTATGTTTTGTATGGGTTTAGATGATTATTGTATTTTTAAAAAATATCTGATTACTTGATATTGAAGCTGGTTGTGACCAGATATTTATACCTTTAAACGTCAATGTGCTGCTTTGGTTTGATCTAAATATGTTTGGACCAAGGTAAAACTATACATCAAGCATGGCTGGAATGGATTACTTTGAAAGTTAGTGAGTGGTGAAATCAACTTGAATGAAATATTCATTCGTGTAGCTATAAAGTAACTTGGTGGTATGGTTCTTTCACGACTGCCATTTTATTGACCTTGAAATTTCTATTTTGTTATCTGTGCTTCATTAGATACAAGATTAATGTTTTTGTGCCTGAATTTCTAAAATTAGCAATCAGTTAATATTGCTCCTGCAGAATTTCGTGCATTATCTTTATGTACTGTGAATATCTCTCACTTGGACTAAATTGGAACCTGTGATAGATCCAGAGGTCAACTGGAGAGTGAAAAAATTGTTTGTGATTTGTTTTATGTTCTCAAGCTCCGAAATCTTTATAAGAAGCTCCAGTTATTTTGCCACTAAAGTGGTCTTTTAAGGACTGGAATGCAACATTTTATTGGAGGAAGTATCTGCTTGTGGTTTTACTTGACGTGATTGCATAACTAAGATACAGAGGTTGATGGTGTTGCACCACACCCATTTTACTTCTACCTCACGAAAAAAGTGCTAGATTGTTCATATAGTTTACCTTCAAATGGAAATATGATAGAGTGGTGCATAAATAAGATGAAGTGTTGAGACAGCAGATGCCTAAATTGTGGTTTTGGTTTTGCAACCCAAAATTTAATAATTTTACTGAGGGATTGTGGAGGTTGTTAAGACTGAGGAAACCACCATGGCACAGATGAAGTAACTAACTTTTTACAGTCGAGCACCATTATTTAAGTGGCTCTTCAGTGTAAAGTTTCATATTAGGTTCTCTGTGCATAGTTTCATGCTAACCCACAACCCTTGGACATTTCGTTCAATGTCTGTTTCTTGCCTCTGTTTAAATTTTGTCTAAATTGTAATCCTCCAGATACATAACATATTCAAAGGAGGAAGAGGCCTTACGATGTATTCAATCAGTTCATGGTTTTGTACTGGAAGGTAGACATCTGAGGTAGGCGCCCCTCATGTTCCCTCCTTGTCATTTGAGATACTATCTTGAACTTGTTGTAATGAGAGCAAGTGGAAAATTACTTGCGCAGAGCATCATTTGGAACTGCAAAATATTGCCATACTTGGCTGAAAAACATGGTATAGTTTTATTATATTTATTACTGCATTTTTTTGCATTCAGTCCTTCAGCCAATTTCTTGTTGTGCTATATGATAATGAGTGGATAATTGTTTTCTCGTTTCAGCCTTGCAACAATCTTGCTTGTTTGTATTTGCATAGTATTGGGGCTGATGAAGATAGTTTTGGAAAAGATGAGGTTGCTGCGGTTCACACTAGGTATCATGTGTACTACCTTTTTGAATTAATTCTTCTTTATCTTCTAATTTAATACTTTTGATGGATCTGTCTTTTGAAAATTTGCTGAATTTGTGTATAGCCCACTGAATTAAGTGCTTGTGATATAATGACCCAACTTATGTTCCAGAAACAGAAATGAGTGAATTTGTAGGAGTGCTTGCTTATTTTTAGACTTGTAAAAAATGATTGTCGTGTATATAAAACCACATTCAGCCAGATTCAATTTTTGTAATATTTTTGAGCCAATATTTAATTTGTGCTAAATTATTTTGAGCCAATATTTACTCTATTCACTGTTAGCATGTGTTTTGGAATGGTTGCTGTATGACATCAACGCCATGGTCAGAATGTGGATTATCATTGATTTTCTACTAACTTCTGTTTGTCTGGCTCAAGTTTTTGAAATTGTTATTCATGTTTGTGGTAGAGTTCTTTCTTAAAGTAAATTGGATGGTTAACTTGTGTGCTATATATGGAGAATTGGCAAATTGCTTTCATATGTGGATATCCAGAACATGTTTAGATATTTTATGGAGTAACACAATCTTTATTTGACAAATAGCAATTCTCTTTACCTTGCTCCTTTTCTGTTACTTTCTTTTGGGAGCTTATTTAATCATGGCTGCATATATAGGATCTTCTTACTTGGGTTTGACCATTGATTTTAAGTTTTGGATGATTCTTCACCATCTATGCAATGGAGATTATAAAAAATTCCATGCATGTTAGTTGTTTAGATTTATCCACTCACACAAGGCGTATATTCATCAAAAGCTCGTGTGGGGTAAGTGCTCTCTCTACTTAATCCTTTGACCCTCTCTTCTCGTAATTATGAAGGAGTAGAGTTCAACAAATTGTTGGAACAGCAAACAGTGTGGTAAAATGCTCTGGCAATGTGTTACCTCCCGCAGAGTTACCTCCTGCAGATGGTTTTTGCAATAGTACCAATACTATTTCTGATAAATCTACCTTGAGAAGTGGCATATCAGTAAGTAACTTTTACCAAGTGTCATTTGATTTTAAGATTGGTAAAAACATAGGCAGAAAATATCACAAGTTTGTATTCATCAATTGGAAGCATCTTTCTATGGATTACTCCTAGCATTTCATCATTTTTATATATACATTATTCATCTTCACTGTTTTGTCTCTTGATGAAGCATCATCATTTTTTCTCTGTTTTTATTGTCCAGGATGCAGCTCATTTTTCTTCTAATAGCACTTCATACTCACTCCCTTCTGAAAAGAAGGAAGTAGCTATTGGATTACCCCACAAAATGACAAGTTTTGTAGATATTGTTGGACGTTCTAATTGCGCTGCTATTGAAAAAGATGAAAATATTTCAGAAGATAAAAGGCTTCTAGATCTATGTTCTGAATTATCATCAGTAACAGTTAATGGAGATATTCATGCAAAAGAACCATCTTCTGTATCTACCTTTAAATTCTTCTCATCAGATAGCATTGGGAATGGTTTATTTAAAAATATCCCAGATGAACCCCTGAAAGCAGATTTATTGTTAACCGGAAATCAAGGATTGAAGGACACCTGTGGTTCCGGTCATAGGGATTTTTTACTTCATTCGTCTTATCTGGCCAACCTTTCAGACAATTCAGATGGTTTATTACCCAAGAAAACACATTGTGTGAATGATTTTGCTGTGGATTGCAATCCCGTGCATAATCATGAGGATGAGGCTTCTTTACCTATCAGATGTGTAAATTCCATAAATGATTCTGGCCAGGAGGTGAGATTTCAGAATTCTGCTAAATCTGATACAATTTACAGAAGTTCTGGGTCGTTTTCCAATAAAGAAATAGTCGAACACTTGCGAAGAATAGATGATGATAAATTGACCAATGATGAGGAAAATTCTGCTTTAGATGCTGTAGAGAGCAGTATAATTTCCAATATCATGTCAATAGATTTTGATTCATGTGAAGATTCTTTGACAATGCCTAATCATCTATCTGAATTCCTTGACAAAACCTATGGCTTGGGCCGTTCTTCCTGGAGTTCCCTAGATAGTGATCAAACAGGCTACTCATTCATCAAACAAGATGGATTTGCAAGTCAGACAGAGTATGGGGATAGCAAGGAACAGTATTTGTGTAAGCCTCAGTATCCAGGTAAAGGATAATCTAGATTTTTTTTCACATATATATGTATATATATTTAGTCTTTTAATGGTTTTTCTAAATTTCACTTAACTAATTATCTATACTATACTATTAAGGGTAAGGGTGACATAATGACTAACTTTTGGTCATTTAATGTATTTTTTTTTCAAGTTACGCTTGACAACTTTTTTTAGTCTTCCCAATTTTATTCAAACTTTTTTTTTAAAATTAATTAATTAGTATAAAATAAGTTCGAAAAATAATTTATTTCTATCAAATGAATTTTATTTTTCATGCATTGATTTTTATGTTTTGCCATTTCTTTTTTAAGATTTTTCTTTCCAGTACCCGAACACATATATGGATACATTATATATATATACAAAGTTATAATTTTTAAATTTTATTCAAAAAATAAAAAATCATGTTATAAATTTTTCTATTATTGTGGAACTTAGGTAAAATAAATATAATATTTATAAAGTATCTATTATTAAATTGTTCATAAATTATTATTATTATTATTAAAAGAATAATAATTTTATCTAATTTTGCGCATACGTAGAGTTTCGCAAAATTGCTTGTATTTTAGAATGTGAGTCATTCATAAGAACACCATTAGGGTTGTTCTCTAAGAACTTGAGGAGTTTCACGATAAAAGGAAATAAGAAGTCTATGGATGTGTAGGTATTTGAGCATTGTGGAAGGTCCAACCGCTGATAGTTTCATCATGTATATGTTGTTAGGTTTTTTGTTTAATCTGCCTCTAAAATGTCTGTTCTCCTCTTTTTGGTCCTTACAGATTATTCTTTTCTATGTATATTTTGTAAGTATCTGCATGCATTGTTAATTGAATTCAGTCTTAAATTGGAGGCTACTTACTGCATAAGAATGCCATTAGGGTTGTTCTCTTAGAACTTGAGGAGTTTCACAATAAAGGGAAATAAGAAGTCTATGGGTATGTAGGTATTTGAGCATTGTGGAAGGTCCAACTATTGCTAGTTTCGTCATATTTATGTTGTTAATTTTTTTGTTTAGTCTGCCTCTAAAATGTTTGTTCTCCTCTTTTTGGTACTTACAGATTATTCTTTTGTATGTATATATGCATCTGCATGCATTGTTAATTAAATTCAATCTTAAATTGGAGGCTACTTACTGGTTAGGGAATATTGCCCACTTGGACGCTTTACAGACTAATACTCTTAAAACACTTTTATAATTGTTTTGATGGGAAGAGAACTTCAATGTGGGTTTGATTTATTTATTACGATTATTTGCATCAGAATCTTGCCTCTTAAGCATGGATCAGGTATCAAGTGTTATTGTAGTTTTTAGCCTGAACGGCTCAGAAAGTTCAGATGCATGCATAACTGGATGTTGCTAAGGGCTTTATATATATTCAGATCTATACATTTGCAGGCTGGTTATTATTCTATCATATTGTTTTTATATCGCTTGGTTTTGCGCAAGTACTCATTTTATGACTTTTCTTACAGTAAGTAGGGCTCAATATTTGGCACCGCCTGGCTTCTCAGTGCCCTCTAGAGATCCACCTCCTGGATTTTCTACTAGTGACAGAGTAGGCTCTTTACCCCGTGCCTCATCAGGTTTGTGCTTTCGATCCCCCAGTCATCCCTTCTCCTGGTGTCTTAATGCTACTTTTCAGTCCTAGTTGCTAAACACTCTCGTTTTACTCCCATTCCTTTTCAGGTAGCCTTTTGGCTAATGCCCCCTCCTTATCCAGCACTTTACTTCAACCATCTTCAACAAGACTCAGTAGTGGCATTGAAGATGTTGATTTATTTGATCCAGCCATTTTAAGTTATGCTAATGACAGACGAACAAATAGTTTTAGAAATCCAGGCTTTGGAACCAGGGCAATGGGTACTCCAAGGCCCTGTTCATACGAGGATGAGGCAAGACTTTGGCTTATGATGCAACAGCCAGCATCTTCACATCAGGACTCCAATTTTTCTCAAGTGTTTGCTTCCCAAACTCTTTCCATGCAGCAGGAACCAAGTTATACCAGTCGTCTAAGTAGTGGGCTGTCCAGGTTAGACGATATATATGGTTTATCTTCAAGACTAGTCAATGAACATCAAATCCGCGATCCATCTTTCTTCACACAAATGTCTCAGCAGAAGTATGCAAATGGTCAGATTTCCAATATCAATAGCTACAGTCATGGTTTGGAAGAGGTCCAACGCAAGGGTGAAGCTGGCACAACAGAACTTCAGAGAAATGAGAGATTAGGAATGAACAAGTACTTCCCGGGGTACGGGGATCTAATGTTTAGTTCAGGGGATGTGTGCAGTGGAGTGTTCGGGTTATAGCTCCTATAACTGCTGGGCTTCAAACTATCCCTTATCAAACTCTATTGTATGTGCAGTTTGAGTACGAGGCGAAATATTTTAGCTATCAATGTATGTATTGGGACTTGATGAAAGGGTTTCCTTTATTATTTAGGATAACTGCATTTACGCGCCTGCAAATAGGGTCAAGTTCGAAAACTACCTAAAGTGGTTGAATATTCACACGGACAGCTTGTCAATTGGGTGCTTTTAGTACTTGCATCCTCGTTGTGTAGTGTAAATATCATTTGTGGGAGTTGTCATAAACAGAGGATGAAATTTTTAGTAGATTATGGTGAGGTGTATTAGTGTTATTATCCCTAATAGTTATTTTCTTGCGCTCTCTGCATGTATATCCGTCAATACTCCACGTCGTGTGGGTGAATTTGAAGCTCTTGAGGTGATGAATGGTGTGTCAAGAGTTGGGGTGTGGTACGTACAAAAATGATCATACACGACGACAATTATGGATTTGCTTCATTTAAAAAATAATGTGCAACGGAGATAAGGGGTATGCTTGGTTCCATGTTAGAGTGGATAGGAAAATTTTGATAATTTGGATGGTGGAAAAATTTATGTTTGGTATTAGAGGTTGGAGGGGTGAAAGTATTTTAATATATATTTAATATGTAATAATAATTGAATGATGTGATAGAATATAGTTTTGTATGGTATGAAAAATGAATGAGTAGCAAAATTATAGGGATAAGTGTTGATTTTGTTGTGAATATGTATAATGATTGAAAAATAATTATTTAATTATCAAAAATAAGGAACGAATTTAAATTTGAATTTTAATAAAATTTGTATAATAAGATATTTCGTTTGTAAAGTAAAGGTGAATAGTGATTAATAAGTAACAAACCAAGCCAAGCGGTCTCCAATGTCCAAGTAATATAAATAAAATATAATGTGTGTGTGTGTGTGTGTGTGTGTGTGTGACATAAAGAAACATTAACTCATCACAGAGATTTCAAGTTGTGACAGCTGAACAAACGACCCACTAATTGGAATGGTACTAAAATGGTTTATATTTCACATTTCAATGAATATGGCTGACAAACTGCAGGGTTCCGAGGTTTAATCAAAATGCGGGGACCTCCCATGTGGTTTGTCAAATTACAAACAAGTACCTTGGCTGAAGTTTGTCCATTTATATTTAAAGCCATGCTGTTTGAAAAATATTTGACATATCCTAAATATAAAAATACACCTTGAATACAATGAGTAAAATTATACAATTCGAACTCGAGCTCGCTAGGCTTGGTGGACGAGTACGAAGTTTGAGCCTGAGCCCGAGCCTATTGAACTCTGTGTGTGTGGGTGTAAATTTCTTTTAATTTAGGGGTGAGTATTTGAATATTACATTAGTTGATAGGGTAATCAACATCAATTTTACAATAAAATTTTTAAATTCATTTTATTTGAATTAAGATAATCACTAGTAATCACTTATTTTATATCACAACCTATACTTCCCCTTTGTTTGGTAAAAAAATAGATCTCAGCATGCGACATTATTTTTGCAGGTACTCTGGTGAATGTGATTGTTCCTCAGTTAATTCCTAGTGGTGACATTAGATCAAGACTCATGTGCTATAAAAGCTCGTCAGGGACTAAATGGGAGAAAATTTGAAAGAAATCAAGTTGTGGCAGTTTTTTATCCAGAAAAAAAGTTCTCTCGAGGAAGATACGATAGATAATTGATCCAGAAAATCTGTATGTTCCCATGCTCAAAGGACATACTCTTGGAATCAGATATTGTGGACTTAAATATCTATTAGTGTTGTGAACTTATGAATATGTTAAATGGACTTGTTGATGATGGTGTGTTGATGAATTTAGCACTATTCAGGTGTCATTATTTTCTCTGAACTTTCTAATTGGATAATTTATAATTCTATTATATTTATCCATATAGTTTTCCTTTTTAGAAATGGCATCCTTTGAAATGAAAATAATTGAATTAGCATGTTGTGAGTCACTCCTTACACTTGTCTTAAAATTTGATGTTGACAATTTATCTACATTGTTGGTTTAGTAGTATTACATAGTAGAAGATTGCCTGCAAATCAGAAAAATACAATCCAATGGAATAAATTAGAACAAACTACTAACTTTAATTGATATCTGAAGCTAAATCATCCAATTCAAATTAGTTTAGAATTAATATATCTAAAGTACAATTTTCTGCTCATGGCTTGACAAATGCATGTTTAATTGGAAAGGCCACTTCCCCATCACAACCATCCCAAATTCAAATTCCACATTTTTAACCAAAGGAAAAACTATATCAAACTTGACAATAATCCCACAATTACACAAAGATTTCAACAAAATCCTTCTCAAACTAAGCCTAGAGACCTAACACTCTTTATGATTATAACCAGCCTACAACATCCTTGAAATAAACTCCAATAGATAGCAAAACTCCACTGTCTTGCAACAATCCATCACCATCACAATCTTCTACTTGAATTACTGTAACAATTAAACAAGATAACACTACAACAATTAACCAAAGCAACATTGTACTGTAGTTGCAAATCTGCAACAAATCATTCCCATCACAATCCTCTACTTAAATTACTGCAAAAATTAAGCAAAATAACACTATAACAATCAACTAAAGCAACACTACAATATGGGCAATAAGAGCTCATTTTTAACTACCAAGATTACATCATAACAAAATATTGAAAGAAAAAATAAGTGCTCATTTTCATCAACTCAAAATATTATCTTAATTTAATAAACTCATTTCAATAAAAACACAGTCTCACTGTCTAACCAAACTAAATTAAATGATAAACATTGTCATCTAACACATGTAGCAACCCCAACACCTAGAAAAAATGTAAATGTTTATGTTATTAATTAAATAACACAATAAAACAAAAATGAAAAAATAGGTTATCCATTGAAATACTCACATATTTAATTCTTCATGAAGTTGAGTTTGGTGTTGGAAGCTCGAACTTTATGGGAGTTTTCTTAATCCACATAAATAAACAAACAACTTTATAAATAATAATCAAATTAAAGTAGTAAATATAATAACACTTTCTAAATAATAATTATACTGAGAGGTAAGATATTTAAAACTTACTTTTATTTTCTTTTTCACTCTACGAAAATGCTTGCACCAATCACCCTCACACAATAGTATCTGAATAGTTTCAGGAGCTAATGAAACTCGGTAAGAATCAATCACTCTAATTCCAGTACTAAAGGTTGCCTAAGATGCTACTGTAGTGATAGTAATGGCTAATATATCAGTAGCCATTAAAGACAACATGGGGAAAGAGGCCTCATTTATCTTCCACCACTCCAGGCAATCGAAATTTTTTGGATCAGATATAAGTCTAAGTCGAGGTTGATCAAGATAATCTATCAATTCAGATCTCTAGGATTGACTGGAGGCATCAGAAAGCTCTTGCTCTTCAAGTGAATCCCAATATAATGATGGTTCCCTAATTAGAACATTGTGGCTAGAAGATGAAACTGAGCTTGCTCCTTCAGAAGTAAGATTCATATTCAAATATTCTTCAAATAAGTCAAAAATGGCTTCTTTTACTTTGATTAGGTGCTCCTGTGCCTCAAGTGAAGAGTATATCTTCGCAAAAGAAAACTCTACTCCTTTCATCTTCTGTCTTGGATCCAAAATAGCAGCAACATCTATTAACAAATTGCATTCCTTCCAATATTTGTCAAATTTCATGATTATTTTGGCCACCATTCTTTGAATGAACTCATCCTCATCATTTCTTCTAGTCTCCAAAGTCATTCTCACCTTAAAAACCTTTAGAAGGAACAAATTACTTGTTGGGTATTCGCTCCTTGAAATGATAAGCATAGCTGTGTAAAAAGTTTCCAAAATAACACATACTTTTTCCACTTTTCTACAATCATCACGTGATGGACAAAAGTTATAACTAGACTCCATATCTACATACCATTCAAAAACCTCTTGAAACTTCAAAGCACAACTTAGCATATCAAAAGTAGAATTCCACCTTATTTTGCAATCATGTATCAACTTTTCCCAAAGACTTGAAGTTGTTGAGCAATATGAGTAAAGTCTAGAGCTCTCTTATCTGTGCGAGTTATAAAGTTTACACTATCTCTTATGTTGTCACAAATGTTGCCAATCTCACTCAAACCATCTTGAACTATAAGATTCAAGATATGTGTATAGCAACGGACGTAAAATAGATTGCCACCACCCAAAAGATTTCTTATTTTTGCAAGATCATCTCTTAAAATTCTCACAGCCACATTATTTTTTGAGACATTATCAACAGAAATTGAATGAATTTTTTGTTTAATGCCCCATTCATTCGCACACTTAAATAACTCGACTGCTCTCTCAACTCCACAACGAGGTGGTATAACTTGAACAAAGTTAAGAACCCCTTTTTGAAATCTCCATTCCGAATCAATCCAATGTCCAATCACAATCATGTACTCAATCTTCTGGTTCTTTGATTTCCACATATCAGTTGTAATACTAATTTTATTGATAGTCTTTAGTAACTTCTTCAATTTCTTCTTGTGGACATCATACACATGAACACAGTCATCTTTTACCATGTGTCGAGATATTGGTCTCCATTCTAGTATCCCATTTTTTTGCATGTCATTGAAATCCTCCTCCTCCACAATACTAAAAGGATGCTCGTGCATCAAGATTCAACGAGTAGCTGCTTCTCTCATTTTCTCTATATCAAACTTACCATCATGCAATGTTGATACTTGTGTGGAGGTCGAACCAACTGGTTGAAAATTATTTTTAGTTTGTTGTGCCTCTTTGCAAACTTTGGCTTTTCTAATCGAACAATTATTGCGATGCCTTAATATACTTGAAGTTTGTCTTGTTGGGCCTTGAGCTATTTTAGTGTAGCAATGCAAACATATACCATAAAACTTTCCATCCTTTTTGATTTCCTTGAAATCCTCCCATACCTCGGATTTCTTTCTTCTTTTTGGAAGACGAAATTCAAGTTCTTCTTCATGTGCAACTCTTTGCTCCGCATCATCTCTATCATCATCTTCATCACATCTTTTTATATTTTCAATGGATATAGATGCACGTGAATCATCACAGTACTCAAATGGATTAAAATCCATTTTTATAATAAAAAAGGAAAGAACAAATTATAACAATTAACAATTAATAATCAACAAAATTTTAAATTAGACTTGATTTAGCATAACCCTCAATCAACTATTAACAATAAAAAAAAATCCACCCAAACTACACTATCTTAGTCTCAATTTATGAAGTTGAGATTTGAGACGATGTTAGATTCTGCATCCGGCCTTCCTGTAACATATAAATCCTGTGCTTTATGGACTGCATTGATTGATGGCTTAAGTTGGCTTGTGAAATCCCTTGAATTTCTTGATCCCAAATTCCTAATAACCATGGACAATTTAAAGTCAGCAGTGTTGAGCAACTTCTTGTTCAATCTAAGGTCTATATGATTGTTTAATGTACTATTTGTTTATGTATCCTAAACCAATTCCTTTCATTTTAATTGTTTTCCTCCTAGCATTCTGTCTTTAGAACATATATGCTTAACACTTTGATGGTGCAGAAAATTTTCCTCTAAATTATGTAACTATTCATGTTCTTCCAAAACACAAATACTGTACAGGCAATTACCACAAGTTCCTAAATCACTGTCGAATGATTAAAACCATACAAACAATTACCACAATACCATACAGACAAAACACGAATACCATACAAACAATTATTTAATGATCAATAACAATTTCTGTAAATATTATAAACAAAAGACTAAGACTTGGAAAAAAAATACTCACCACCGTGAACTCCTCCAAGCACGCTACTCGCTATCGCTGATGATGGTTTAGTGCTAATTTGGTGGTCCTCCTCCATTCTCGTTCTTGCTGAATCTTTTTGGAAAGATGGGCTATTGTGCTGCTTTGCTCTGCTCCAACCACCAGCTCAAAGGACAATGACAGATGGGGGGTTGATTGTTGAAATTGGGGATTGGGAAAAGAGGATTAACTGATTAGGGAATAGGAAATTAGGGGAACGTTGTGGGCTGCTCGAGAGCTCGAGTCGACGCCTCGACGAGACACGCGGGAGATTGTGAGGGAGAGTCGGGACTTGGGATCGGGAGATTGAATTAGGGAATGGGGATGGGGAATTGGGGATCAGGCTGTGTTTGGGGAGATAAGACCACAAATAATTTGAGAGTGGGATTAGGCTGTGTTTGGTTGGGGATGAGACAGTGGAGATCCGAGAGAGTGAGAGTGCACTGCAGAGTGGAGTTTGAAAAAGTAAGGCTTAGGCTGTATTTGGAGAAAATCGAAAAGAATAAAATTAAAATGAAGAATCGAGCTCGAGCTACTCGATCGAGCTCGAGTATCCTTATGAAGTGCTCAAACTCAACTTTGTGACTATATCGAATTGAGTCGAACTTTGATCGAGTTGTTCATCCGAGTCGAGTTGAGCAACTCGGTTGGCTAACACCCTAGGTTGGAATCGGAAATCGAATCAAACATTGTAGATTCAACAATTTGCAATCATATATCATATATAATCTACGTGCAAGGGTGTTTTGCTAATCAATTCATGTAATTCTGACTAACTTCTAGAATTTTAAGGAAATTTTGATTTTCTTAAAAATATTTTATGGGATAATGCATATTCATATTTGTATATTTTCTTAAAAATATTTTATTGGATAATACATATCTATATATCTATATCTATATATTGTTTTAAAATTATTTTATTGGATAATGCATATCCATATTTATAGCACGACAAAAAGAAATAATGTTATATTTTGGTATGTTTCATTAAGAAAAATATTAGTTTTACATAGATTAGCATAAAAGGCAAATATGCAAGTTCAGAAACTGATTCAATAAAGAAAATAAAAATTAAAAAATATTACAAAAAGTTGCAATTAAAAACATACATCATGGAAACAATAAATGCAAATATATATTGATTGTCATTTTGTTGATTGAAAATATATAATTATGTATCAATTAATATTGTTGACCATACATTTTTATAAAATACTAAAATTAAACGAGATGTACCACATTCAAAACAAGATTCTTGTTGTCAAAAACTCTATGTAAGTTAACCTATCTGGGGCTTGTGGATTTTGGAACAAAGAAGAAAGCAAACGTTGTTGTGTAAATCCTACAAGTAACAAGTGATACTCACTACTTTGTTTCAACTTTATTTAAATGTTACTTGTACTAGATGTATTTTTATGAGACCTTCAAGTTGATAAGATTTTGCTTGAGGAATTCCCCACCCTCTAAAGTGAGAAGTTGTATTCTCATCCATGTTCCGAAGGCACTTAACAATGGTAGGAAGAACTAAAATATGTATTACAAAAGAATGCTTGATCTCAATTCATGAGGCTAGTACAATAATATCAAATATAAATTTAATGTTACTATAATTCTAATCTTTATTAAATAGGTAACAAAATATATAAAACAAGAAAAAAGATACTACTAGATTTATATATTAGATTCTATGCAATTATATGAATTTTTCTTCTAATGCTCTCTATCAAATTGAATATAAGTAACTTGACATATATGTTCAACGTTGATACAATTGGCTTACATGTAAACACTTACACAGGCATAATAGTATTGAACATGTAAACTCGTAACAAATAACTAACCAAACAACGCTGTTACTAAACAATTGGACAGTCACAAGACTGAAAGAGATGCACCTTGGTTTTTGCTAGCCAAATATGACTCAGTAGTTTAGAAAACAATTAAGGTATGGCATGGTTTAATATAACACAGAAGACCGGAAACAAACCAAACACGATTTAACTAATAGTTTAGAAACATGTGTTTTTTTTTTTCTTTTTGTTGAGAAAATAGTGAAGAAAAAATTGAACCCACTTTGATACAATGTTAAATTTAAAAAGAGTGCAAAGAGAAACAATAAAACTATATGTACACGCACATGGTTTACTAAATAATTAGTATTTTATATTTTCACGTATTCTCTCACATATTATATTACTGAATTTATAATTCTACTATCTTTGTTTTTTTATATTATACATCATATGCAATTGGATCAAAATTGCGGTAACATTATAGTCATATTTGATATCTTAATACTAATTTTACAATACAAATTGAGGCTAATTTTATATTGTCATATTTGATGTTGTAAAACTAATCTTAATAGAGTTTTAATTTTTTCAATCATTCAACATGGTATTATAATAGGTTAATTTGCCTTTATTTTACTCCAAATAATTCCTTAAACGCTTTTGACAAATTACTTCCTATTGGCTTATAAAAAATTCTCTTTGTTAGTCTTACAATTTCCCAAGGAAACTTTCAAATTGGATCTCAAATTTCTTAGATCCATCCATTCTCTTCCAGAATTTTGATTTATTCTCAATGAGACGAAGAAATGGATTCATCATTCCACTTTCGAGCTAATTAGAGAGGTTTGCTACATGAGTTTTGGACTGAAATTTGAATTCAACTTGTATTTATCCATTTTATTCAATTTTACCATTCCCCACCTAATAACCGAATAGGCATTAATGGCACAACAAAAATGCCGTCTTTGCTATTAATATGTTTGCTTGTAGCAATTGTAAACTATTGGGACAATCGATGGCCACATCAATGATGTTGTGGTTTTAATAATATGGTCATGATCTATAATTACGTGCAAGTGTCTTTACTCTATGACTTAAAAGTTGTCATGTAACAACTTGACTACTGTCTTTTGGCAACTAATTGACTCTTGCCTCACGAAGTCTACACGACACTTGCCCCATTGTCATCATCTCATGACTACTATTTGTTTGCATTCATCGCCTTCTCAGTCTACATGGTGCAAGTTGAATATTTTATAAGATTTTCACGTTCAATTTGAAGAGAGTACTCGAGAATCAAAGATTAATTTCTTATCTTAATTACCAGATTACCACCATGTACTAAATTTTCTTAGTTTGTCAATATCGAAATACCTAGATTAAATATTAATTAGAGATACGATTTGTTATAATTTATGTGATATTATTCTTTAGTAATCACACATAACTACCTACTTAAATAGAGTCCTGGTACTTTGAAAGTAAGAGAGAATAATAACATATGATTTTAGTCCCTTGACCATTTATTCGTGGATGTAGTCAAAATAACCGAACCACGTCCTGCTTTCTAATTTCCAACATTTACGAACACGTACTGATCCATATATTGTAAAAATCATAGACAGAGTTCACAGCATATCACGAACAGCAATCCAGTTCCTTATAATAGTGAGAATCTACACAATCTTAAGCGTCAGAACTCTCCAAGCGTCTAGGGAACACAGTACCAATCAATACACCATATAACTTGGTAAACCTTTATTTGTAGTGTATATTTCTCTGACTAGGAGATAAATCTCATTATGGTAGCCGATCTTGAACAGATTGTTCTAGTGGGATTCAGGGATTAGTGAAGGCTGCGGTAGCAATGGCAGGAAACCGTGCTCTAGGTGTCAACGACATGAGGGAAGTATGGAGAGGTAGGGGAAGAGAATCCTGATGATGCTGCAGTAGACAAAAGCGGCAGAGGGGTCACCGCACCATGGCCTTGCACTTTCCATTGCCAATTTGAGTATCCAGTCGCAGGAACAGGAACAGCTGCATTCGTTTCTGTTTCTCTTTCCTATTGGTCAGAAAAAATAAATTGTGAGCACTGCAGCGAAACAGAAAATGCAATTTTTATATTAGACATGGCATTTCCTTCCATATTGTTTATCTCACTGAAATGAAATGGTTTGCTGTTACCAGCTTATGCCTTTCGACAAAGTGTTCAGAGAAGAATTCCTGAAATTGAATTCTCGTCAAATTATGGAAATTCACCAAAGGAGGAACTCATCACCGGAAAAAATAATGAGCAAACATGAATGCAGGAGTGAACTAGTTTCTAGCTTATTAGTTGCTTGCAAGAGACAAGATTAACAAGACAAAAATGAACGAGTTAGAATTAAGCACAACAAAAGAGCATAAAGAAAAAGTTCACAAGTGACCCTGAGAAGATGGATGATGATATTCTCGGTGGACAGAATAGAGCAACTTATTTGTGGCAATTCAGGCTACAAGTTACAAGTTAGGTCATTTTCTGGAAAGAAATTTATCCAACTGAGGAAACAAAGGCCTCAAATGTTGTTCTGCAATCACAAGTCTAAGAGAGCAAGGTGTAAGAGCATATGCATCTGGGCTTCACTTGCAGTCCTCTTCTAATGCCTGCTTAGTAAGCTTTATAATTAAATTGTCTTTAGAGGCAACCTGAGCATGGCTGCAGTACTGAGTTGATAGCTTGAAATGTAAAAATAACAATCACCTTATTGTTTGGGGCAAAACCACAACATTGGCCGGCCAACATGGGCGCACATTTGCTTGACAATACTAACCCCTGCAGAGAAGTAGAAGTGCTTTCAACCTGACAAAATGCACAAAAATATCAGTTCTCGCTAGTTTGGATCAGAAGTCTTAGAAGAGAAATGGTAGTGAGTAGTGGCAAAACAATTGATCTGACATAGGAAGATAGAGTTCACTGGCATAATCCAGCAGTAATAAAAACCCACCAATAAAGTGAACCTCTTCAGCCTGTTGGCATGAAAATTGAGAATGAATCTTTACTTTGCAAGAGCTACAAAAAGGCAAGTATTGAAAAACTAGAGCAAGTTCATGCATTTTATGAAGAGATTTGAGTACCTGTGATCTCTTCCTGTCAGGCAATTTGTGAGATGCATCAAGAAAATGCAGATTTGTAGTTCCACTCCCCTCTGAACCATCTGCGGACAAAGAAATCCCAAGGTTGAGATCAAGACTGCTTCCATTACCTGCATTCATAAGTCCATACATTGAAACATACCAAGTCAATTGTTTGTTAGTTTATCTTTCTAAAAATATCACTAGAAAGTGCATAAATAAGAATAAAACTAGCAAAACATCATTTATAGTATACCTCCATCTGTGGAAGTGATATCCATCTCCCTCTCATAGTTACTAGGCTCAAAGTTGGTGACAGCATCTCTGCCAATATATTTGATGGCTGCTTTATCATAAGCCCTGAATCAGAAAAAAGGAAATGGTGAGGGTCTATTGGATTCAGATCCAATCAAAGAAAATTGGCCCTAGTGCAACACTAAGTTTAATGAGCAGCATAAATTCATGATCACATGGACCTTGCAGCTTCTACTTCGCTGTCGAATAACCCAAGATACACATACCTGCAATAAGCCATTATAATCTTATAGATAAAATGGGTTCCACTCCATGTTATCAACTATCCTAACCTTGTTTTCTGAACGATAAGAACAAGGATTACTCATAAGCAATAGAACAAATGCATTTCAGGTCACCAGGTAAAACAAATCAAACTAGTTTTAGTTCACGCTAGCAATTAAATGAGCCCAAAAAATTTCAAAGTTTAGACTTACTTCTTCCCAAGGAATTGACCCATTTGCGCTTCCCACCGACCACATTTGTGCAAGGTTACCCCCCTGTACTTTGAGCTTCCACGAGAGAACCCATTGCTTTGGCGGCGAAGTATGCGAACAAACTCTTCTTTTGGCAAGTTCTTTATCTGAAAATGACCAACTACATAAGTTACATTGAACATAAAACAAAAAATGCCATCTATGGCTGCACACCTGTTTCATGTCTTCGTTATAATCACCAATAGTGAAATTGATGTCAGCATCAACTCCACGGAACTTAATTGCAGCGCGATCATATGCTCTGAACCAAGAAATTAAATGGATTAGATCAAACATCTAACACTAAGAGAAACCCAAAATCTGTATTGAAGTCAAATTCTCACCTAGCTGCAGCATGAGCTGTGTCAAATCCTCCTGAAAGGAAACCAAAGCAAATTGCTTAAACATTCAGAGATGCCCAGAGATTAGAAAAGAAAATACTCATTGCTTAACTAAATCAACTACTATCAGCAACAACATTTATTGATGACCACAAAACATAGAAAATTGGGGGAGGATACAAATACTACTATTCAGATTAGGAATAGGCAAATTGGTCAGTGTTCTTACCCAGATAGACTTGTTTACCACAATCCCTGCAGGCAAACGCTAAATTCAGTTAAAAACCATAAAAGAAAATGACCACAAACCCGTGAATAACTAGCCTATCCATAGAGTTAACACTTCAACAGAAATCCTAATATACATAGTCCAAAACTTGCCCAAATTAATAACTCGACATTCACCCGCAACATATACTAATTATATTTCCAAATTTGTAGGCGATAGGCCGATAGCTCTGGGGGAAATTTTGGAAAACAATAACTATAATACATCCAACTGCCAAAAGTGTACAAGTACTGCAACATAATGTACCGCAAACAATTTGCCTAGCCATAGAAAGCACCATACAGACATGCATGCGGTATATAAATGTTATACCAGATATGCGATTCCCATCTTCCCGTTCTCCGGTAGAAGGTGACCCCTCGATACTGCGAGCTCCGAGAGCGGGGGCCACGCCGGGTCTTCTTCACCTGAGGCTGCCGCGCCTGCACCTGATTAGTCGCCGGTAACTGCGCCACCTTGAAAACTCCCAATTCTGCCCCTCCGCCGCCTGAACTCTCCGGGACCGATAAATTCAGCCAACAATTAGGCCTGACGGTCGGCGGAGTCGGCGACGGAGCACCCATCGGGAAAAGCTGCAACTCGCTTCTGCTATCCGCGAACGTATCATTCACGTCGTCTTCAATCTCGACCACGTTCTTTTTGAGGATTGAGAAATTGAGAGTGGGCAGCAAGTCTTTGTCAGTGGAGCTGTTGCAGTCGACCTCGTCGGCGGCGCCGGATGCGGCATTGTTGGTGGCGGAGGTGGTGGTGGAAGCCACAGAATCGGCCGTGGCCGTTCTATGGAGGTCGGCCTCGTCGTGGCAAGAAGCGGAGTCGGCTGAAAAAACCGCATCGACATTCAGATCCAACATCTCGCTCTTCAACTGCGTGGATAAGAGAATCAAGAAACAGTTAATATATGTATATAACCGTGGTGCCCTGCGCACACATGTTTATGCACACAAAGGTAGTCCCAGATTTTTTTTTTCACATCAACAGAGCAAAGTCACATGAAAGAGATGAAGAAGACTGTAGGGACAGAAAGCGAGAAGGGATTACTGGATTATACATGCCTGTAACGTATACAATGGAAAACTGAAATCCAAACCCAGCAACCCAGAATCAAAAATGGAGGGAGAAGGTGGGTATATGGCAAGAGATAAAGGGAAGTTGGGCGACGGTCAGAGGAGTTCCATTTTAGGACTTGGGCGGTGGTTACTTGTGGGCTGCGTCGCCAAATACATATACATATACATACATCAAGATTTTTTCAGAAAGAAACAGAGGGAGAAACTCGTCGAGGATGAAGAAGAGGAGGAGACAGAGAGAGAATGATGATTGACATAGAATACTGTGATTGGGTAAATTGCTAATGTAAAAAGTAAGAGAGGGAGAGCAATAAGAAATTAGCAGAGCATATATATGGTTGTTGCGCAACGACTCCTGCTACGGCAACTTGTCTTAAGTTCCCCCATTAATCACCCCTTTGGCCTTTGCTTTTGGACCTCCAATTTTCCATTTTCTATAGGTTTCTTTAAGTGGCGTGGGGTGGCCTGCTTAGGAGCTAGGGTTGGGAGTTGACGAGGATTAGAGCATGAATATTATATTTGGGATGATAATATCTATCTGTACACATATGTCATAACTCGAACTCATCTATACTGTATTATTAAATTAATTTGATTATACAAAATTAAATATTATTCAATTATTTTTACTTAAAATTTTTTATATTTTACTTTTCTTTGAACTTTTGTTTATTTGTAGTCTCTCTCATTTTTTTTTCTTTTCAAATTCTTTAATTTTTTTATTTCAAATAATTTCATACTATTAATTTTTAATTATTTTAAAATAAAATAATTTTATAATTTATGAATAAATTTAAACACATATATAATATGTCAATATCACTAATTTATAAGAAATTAACCTTGAAGGTGCCCCTAAGGAATCCATCTTCACAGAAATAAATTTTAACTATTTTATTATATTTACTAAAATACCTCTCTTAATAAATTTATTTATACTATTTAATGATTACTTTTAATTTAAAATATTTAATAACTACTTTTAGTTTTAAATATTAACCTATATTAAATTTACGGCTTTCATCCCTATACAACCAACTTTGGTCATTTTAACAAATTTTCAAAAATACGTTTTTTTATTATTTAATAGTTACTTTTGATAAAAATATATAAATGAATTAAAGTAGAATATTTATCTATCCTCTTCATGACCATTATTGTAAATTCTTTCTCTCTTTTTCAATTTATATTTAGTTTGTTCTTTCCTCATCTTTTTTAAAAAGTATATAATTGAATTATTTTATTTTATTGTCAAACTTTTGATAAATTTAATTATTTTATAGTTTATTATAAATATTAAAATTATATAATTTTTTGTAAGTATGTGCACACATAGTAGATGCATGATTATTAGTTCAAAATTATTGTATGCATTTCTTAATAAAGAAAGGTTAGGATATTGTAAACTTGAAGCAGTTATCTCAAGTTGATTCAAAACTATTTTAACTAATTTTATTTTATTATTTTAGTGGGAATTGGAATTTTACACAATATTTTATTAATTTGAACTAAAAAAATAATTAAAACAAATTTTACGTGAAAAAAAATATCAAATATCTTTCTAGGCGAATACAATGTTAGTGGACCTTTATATAAGTTAATTTCAATGATTACGAGACCCTTTTTTTTTTAAATGGAAAGTTTTAAATTGCTAGAATTGGAAAGAGAGGACCTTCATATAAGTTAATTTCAATAATTTGGGAAATCTATTTAGCTTAAAATTCAAAAACAAGAAGCATTTGTTATATCAAATCTCAGTTTTAAGTCAGAATATATTTACGAAAAAAGAATATTAATTTGAGAAAATTCTGCAAGTGGCCTAATACAATAGAAAGAGATTCATAGATTTAAAATAAATTAAATAATACTCAAATATACAAAATATTTCTTCAAATAAATATTTTGAAATGTAGTCAAACTCATACATAATCTTTAAATTGAGTAACACACACACACACGAAATTGGCACGTTTTTAATCCTACCATAACAAATTAGCTATGACAATTAGTCTGGACAGATGGGGCCCTTGATAGCTGTGGATTCATCTGTGGACACCATATAATGCTAATAATATGATCACCCAAACAGTACTCAAAAATAAAATAAAATAAAATAATTACCATGAAAATTTGATTTTCTGTCATTGGAATAAATTTATTAGAGGGAAAAGGAGCAACAGCATTATGACATGAGTACAAATCACAGCTGTTATAACTTATAAACTATGAAAAAAAACAAATAAATCAATTCCTAGGTTAGAAAAGTTCCCAAACTAGTTAAAATAATGCTACTAAATTGTTGTTCAAAGTGAAGTACATAATGGATTAGTGAACGATTAACAATAATCATTATTTATATCCCAATAAAACCCCAATCTTGGTCGATTATTATTAATCTCGAGAAAAATAAAAGATGCCATTTGATTCCCTTCAAAATCAAATCAATAGTGACAATAATATAATATTTATATTATTATTATTGCAAGCGTTGTTTTTATTTGCTGTTATTGTTTCTTTAACACCAAATTTAAGAAAAATATTCACCACGATAAATTAGCCCCAAACAAAAGAAATTGCTAGTCGAATTATGGGATCAAAAAAATATATATATTGCATCAATATCTAAAATATCCCATTTATTCATTTGAGTAAGGTTCGTGGTAATATGGAATTTTGGCATTAGCTTGAGGAACTTTGAAACGTGAAATGGTTTAAATCATGTTCTTTTGATTTTTAATATTGAATGCGTTTGGCATGCTAAAACTTAGTTTGGAATACCTTTTGTTTTTTTCAGTCAACCCTATTATAAAAAATTAACAATCACTTACTGCATTCTAGGAACCAAACGCTGTCATATTCTTGACTTCATACGTTTTCCACATAAAACAAATGTTTCCAAGTCAAAGTTACCAAATTTGTTAAACTGACAGGCTTATGACCAATTGATTAAAGTCGAGAATACGGACAATTTATGAACTTTAGAGATAACTACTATTGCTTTTACTTAAATTGATCTTTAAATCTCAATTCTCGATTTTATACTAAAAGCCCTTCTTTATAGATAAGTATAACTCACTATTAGTTGATTTTACAATATCATTTTCTAAAATTCAGAATTTTAAATCGAGATTTCTATTTTAACTTGGTATTCATTTTGTCATTTTAATTCATATACATAACAAATACATATAAAGTATTTTCTAAAGACACAAATAGTACAAATTATTATAGACACGGTGTGTGTGAATTAATTGTTAAATAAAATATGAGTCTAAAATATGGAAAACCTGCAAATTTTGCAATAATTCTTGCAAGCTTGCAAACTAACATTAGGTTTGTTTCTTTAAATTTATGAAGGAATAGAGAAGAAAATATTAAAGAAAATGATTTTGATTGTTTGAATAAGAAAGAAAATCATATGAAAAGAAAATATTAAAGAAAAATTATAGTTTAAGGAAAGAAATTTTATTTTCCTCACAAAATAAAAAGAAAACTATTTTAAATCTTATTATTCCTTCAAAAATTTCTCCAATTCCATTTACTTTATTTATTTCTTCATCCTTTTTTCTCAAAGTATAAAGAATTTTAATTTAAAATTTTTATTTGATTTGATTTTTTTATTTTTTCGTTTTTTATTAAAATACTTTTAACTAAACACTATATAAAATTTTAAATTTTTTTACATTTTTTTTTTCTCTCTCTGTCATTTTACTTACACTTTAAATTTCTAAAACCAAACACACTCTAAAGTTTATTCAGAGTCCTTTAGCTCCAATCTATAATCATTATTATTTTCAGTATGCGTGTATGCATTTTCGCACACGTGTTTTCCATAAAAAGAACGAAACAAATTTGTCAGGTTCCGCGTGGCTTCTTCCCATAGGTTAGTAACAGTCAAAACTGGACGGAGATGTCTGTCCATTTCGCCACTGCACAAAACGCTTACTATCGTGTGGACTGCGGGACCGTCCGTATGGCGCGCCCTCCAATCGACGGCCACTACAATTTTGTTGTTATATTAATTACACCAATCTTCTCTTTGCGCTAATAAAATTAGAAATTATACTTCTCCTCTTTTTGATATTATAAAAATATCTCACCATATTTGATATGTCTACATTTTTCTTGTCTTCTTAGAATTTTAGATGAAAATTGTTGATGTGATAAAAAAATTTAATTATTTTTTCATTTTACACTTGACATTTATTTCTATTTTATTTTGTACTTTTATGGAATGAATGCCCTTAATAAAATGTCAAATTTAAAGATATTTTACTTGTAATAAATTAAGATTGTAAACCAATTAACTATAATTGGTAGCATTAGTGCATACATTTTTTTTAGTTTTTTAACGAAAAATTAGAATTTAGGTATCATAACATAAAAAAATTATGATACTATCAATTTCCATCTAAAATCATAATACAAAAGAAAAATGAAAACATATCAAATATAAAGGCAAGGTTTTTGTAGTATCAAAAGGAAAAAATGTATAGCTTGTAATTATGAAAGGAAAAAATGTATAGTTTGTAATTATGCAAACTTAATAAATGAAGCATATATCATAAAAATTATTAAAATTATTTAATTTTAAGGGACCCTCTAAAAATTGCAAGGTATAAAAAATGGTGTGGTTCTCTTACTCGACATTTCATTTTATTTCATTTTTGACAAAGAAATATTGTTATGTGTGTATTAAAGTGTTTCCTTAACTTTAATTGAGATCGGATTTAATTTATTTTATGTAGAACTTGATATAAATAAAATATAGAGCTTCAATATGTTGACATGCAAATAATCCACGCAATGCATATAGTTACATTAGAGAATGAACATTTGAACATATGGAGAATGCATTAAATTATAATGTTTACTTAATTTTGAAAGAGTTATAAATTTCAATTGATTTGAACTAAGTAAATTTATTTTTTGTAATTCATTAATCATTTGCATCTATAAATTATTTCTCACTATGAGAATTTTTAGTTTATGCAAAAAGAAGAGATAAATGGCCCTCAAAAAATCAAATAAAGGATTCATTACCAGTATAGAGATGGAAATTAGAGACGACATTTTAGCTGTCTCTATCTGGGACAGATGAGAGATAAATTTGGAATGACAAATCAAAATCATCCTGAAATCATCTTAAAATCCATGACAAAAGCGTAAGAAGCCAAAGCATCTTTAATCCATTTCTATTTGCGATGGCTACAAGGAAATTGTCTTAGATATTAAGACAGTTATGGAATCGTCTCTAGAATAGAGATGTGGATACAGAACCATGCCCATTTGAGACAATCACATAGCTGACTCAAATAGTAACAAACATGTTATGCCATCTCACATTTTTAGACGGCAATCTCTAACCGTTTCAAATTTTGAGATAATTGTATAAAAAGTGTCCTATAGTTTGAGATAGTTGTTCTTCTATTGTTATAAATTGAGATACGTTTATTAGTTGGAGACAATATTTTTAGCTGTCTCAAGATTTGTGATAGTCTTTTGGAACTATCTCAATTGAAGACAAATTTGGAACGGTTTTTGGTCGTCTTAATTTGCAAAATTATTTATAACCTTTTCTAATCATTCATTCCAATAAAATATGATTTTCTCTCACCTCATTACCCCCTGTCAAGTTCTTCTTCCGCGCATGTATGACCTTTATTTATATTTAGTTTTGTCATTAGTATTATTTTAACACATTTTCATTTTATACATGAATAAATATTGTTTCTTTGTTCTTTTAATTTTGCCAATTAATTCAAATGCTCCACATACCAATTTCTTTTGTTGTGTAATGGTAAGTTGCTCATTTCAAATTATAGAGACCTCTCATTTGCATTACAACATGTATGGTGTGTGAAATGTGCATAATGACATTTACACATATATAATTAATATATATTTACATATATACAGAATGTTGGAATATCCATTTCCTATTTATATTATATATGTGTGTGTGTGTTGGCGCCTTGTGAAACAAACGATAATTTCTCATTTTATATGTGAAGTGGTGTTGTAGATAGAATGAAGAATGTTAAGAGAAATAAGGTCGTAGATATACCACAAAATCAACTGGGTCGTGGGGAGAGAAATAAGGTCGTAGATATACCACAAAATCAACTGGGTCGTGGGGATTTGAAACTAGAGTTTGAATATAGTGTAAATAAATTTGTGGATTGGGCAAGCATTTTGTATGATCATATGGTTGGAAACAAGATTAGATGTCCTTATTTTCACTGTAAGAATGGAAAAATTTTGGATCTAAATAAAGTGAGAGTACACTGGTTTAGAAAAGAATTCTGTAGCAACTTTTTCAATTCGACAAGCCATGGTGAAGCCCTGGTTTATGATACATTAGCACAATAGAGGGGCACAAACTTTGGAAATTTAAGTAGCAGTGACATAATGTTAAATTGGGAGCATTCCATGGTCTATGATATAATTGGACATCACACTACTATGGGAGCAGAACATGCCTGTCCTTCATGGCAGCCAAATGTGTGCAAGGGCGAAGAGTTGGGGGAACAAAGTGCAAGTGATGGAGATGTGTCAAGATCGAGATGTCAAGCTTGACAACAATCCCAGAATGTTTGTGGATTTGTTGTTGCCTTCCTCATTTAAACATCGAGGTCGACAAGAAATACAGAATGTTTTTGGATTTGTCATCGACCTCGTTTAAACATCAAGGTCGACAAGAAATCCAGAATGTTTTTGGATTTTTCGTCGACCCCTTGTCGAGAAGTCAAGGAAGACATCAACTATAGGATGTTTCTAGACATGTCGTCAACCTCCCCGTCAAGATGACGAGGAAGACAACATTGAGGATGCCCATCATCAAGATCGGCATCGCGATGTCAGGCACGACAGCGTGCTAATGTTTTACAAATTTTCATGTCCAAGGATGGGTACTTGTAATTGGCCATCTCTAATCCATCTCAAGTTTTCTTAAATTAAAACTCATCCACCTTCTCCCCCAGCACCAAAACCCTTCATGCCCGTTGATGACCACCCACGCGTGCCCTACTTAGGATTTCTCAATTCCAACCATTCATATCTCCAATCAAGGTTAGTTTTGAGATTTAAAACATCAATTATTCTTAATTTCTGCACATTTTAATTTTTGGTTTACTGTGAAATTGAATCATGCACTTTTTAATTGTTGTATCATGTTATTAGAATAAAATTTGTAATAGAAGTTACCATTATGCATATCCAATATCCCTTTCTCATTAATTGATAGTTCATATTTATATAATGCATTTCATGGAGTATAACTTTTTTGTAATATTTTTTGATTAGGAGACACTTTTAGTAGAATAACACTATAATTTTATAGCCATTGATCATTTTTATTGCAAGAAATTTTGGCACTAGTGTTTGTATATACATGAATCTTATAAAAATAGTATGCATTTGAGTCTTGAATAAGAGGAATTGAAAAGAATATCTAAGCTAGTGTTTGGTTTGATTAGTTGGTGTTTATTGAAATGTTTGAGTGACTTTGTGATTATGTTCCTAGTGTAAGGCCTAGTTTTATATGTATGTGATCCAATGTTTACTGTTTTTTTTTTAAACTTATTTTCTAAGTATGACGAGGAGGTAACATAATGAATCTTGATTTTTTTTTGTCTTATTCTTCAAGTGGTCTAATGTTTAGTGTTTTTGGCCGCATTTTCCAAGTGGCATAAGTTTAAGCAAATAACACACAAGGATTAAGAAAAAAATGATTATGAATGAGTACAGAAAGTAGAGAATTCGAGAAGACAATCAATGGGCCATGATATTTGGAATTTACCACTTTTAAGGAGTGCTATTCTATTCCCGTTCATTGCATTCCGATGATTTTGGTTGTTTTCAATTATGTTCTAAAAACTAAGTATGTTTGGTTTTTTCTAGCCTTATTTTTTCCATTTTGCATGAGTTTCTGTCTAGCATTCATTGTTTTGATTGTTTTGAATTATGTTTGTTTTGGACCTGATTTGGTTTACAACCTTTCAATTAAGCTTCTTTCACATTTATAGTTTGGCTTGGCTAAATTTGTACATAGATGTATTTAACATTATATCATTTGGTTTCATTGTTTCAAGCATAACAAGAGGAGTATTCAATGGGTCCAAATCTCAAAGGGGGAGGGGCGGCTAGAGGAATTTAGAAAACCCTTCACAAGGGTGACCCCGACGGCCTAACACATTTGACTTCGATAAAATGTCGCCACCATCCTTAAGTTAACAAGAAGTCCCCTACCCTTTCACACATTACATGAGTTGCCCATCCACTTCGTTAACCCAAGGGGAGAGGATCATGGTCCCTAACAGCATAGGCGTCAACACATCATCTCAGAATACACCCTCTCAAAGCCAAGGCCAGGGCCAAGCTAGGGAAATAATTTAAATCACATCAAGCACGATTCAGTAAGTAAATTAGTTGCAGCATACTACAACTATTATGTGTCATTTCTAGACTTATTCTTGTGCCTAGTTCATGAAATGGTTTTTTTGTTGTGTCAGCAGTTATAGGGAGGTGGTAAATTGTATAAAATTTATCATCACAAGCCACTACAATAACACGTTGACTCTCTACACGGACATGCCACATGATGATAGAGAGTGGTGGCTACAAAAATTCAGAGTATGGTGTTATTTTCAATTGCAATTGTACGTAATTTGAGTTAATAATTGAGACAATTACACTTAAATTTCACATTTTTCTCGTTCTTTGTTATCTTCTTAGGAGAAATATACATGGGGTTCAGTAGAAAATGCCGCTATCAACAAGATCTAGAAGCTCCCTGCTCCCTTGTGGGTCGAACTCGCATACTCTATGTCACCAAGACACATTTATTTGAACAATGCCGAGCAAAAGCTACCAATTACCCATGGTTGCGTCCCAATTTGTTGTGCATTACTACATTGTGATTACTCCATATTGTTGCCCAATAGAGGAATGGACACTAGTTGAAGCATTCCTTTAGAAGTTTAGAATGGAGTGACCTTAGCTATGCTTCTGGATGACCTTTCCAATCTACCAGAACCCCTCGCAGAATGTTTCCTAGCATCCACACCTATTTCAAATAAAGGTGGTAAATGAATATATGAAAGAAATCCTCGATAGGCACATAACATAGCAGACATCTTCTGAGGCACTCTAGGTACAATAGTTTGCTTCCCAGAAGATGGGAAGGATACCCTTATTGTGCCTCAGCACATAGTTTTAACCTTTTTAGATGTTACTATTTTGCATAGATATATGTAAATTGTAAATTAAGTAATGATTATTATGTACTATTTAGATATATGTCATGAGGTAGAATACATAATTAGGATGGCGAAGAAAAATTTTGGTGATTTGAGCGTGGATGATAATTATATTTGGTTTATAAAATTTGGGTCAATAAGAAAATTATAATTTTTATATATTTCATATATAATAATGATTGAAAAATGTAATAGTATATAGGTTTATAGGATATCAAAAAATGAATGCGAGCATAAAAGTTATAGAATTTGTATTAATTTGATTGTGAATAAGTATAATGATTGAAAAATTAATAGTTAGTTATAAAGAATAAGAGAAAAAAAATTTTGAATTTGAATTGAAATAAAATTTATAAAGTAAGATGTTTGGTTTTTAAAATTTTTGGGTGGAAATGTGTAGTACAAAATGGAGAACCAAATATGGTCATAAATTACGTAAGTAAAGATAATTGAAAACACAACAGTAATGCTGTCATTGTTGTTGTAACAACACAACACACAAATGAGAACTATAAATAATACGATCACACGCACACCAACAAAATAAAATAATGAATATCAAGATTGTTAATGCAGTTCGGAACTTCACTCCAACATTTGTAGACACTATGCTAGGTTCCATTATCACTAATAATGAATAGTGAAAACAAAATGAACAACCATAACACCAACTCAAAAACATAATACCTTTTTGAAGGAATCCAAACATGTTGGATGCACTAAAATTTCCCCACGTTTTGCATTTCACTTAAACTACCTTTTTAAGCCTAACACTAACTCTCGATAAGTTTATATTAAAATAATATTGTTCACTCAACTAGACTCACAAGAATAAGTGTTTAAAACTTAATAACACTAACACTCTCGTAACTAGCTAAGGAGAGCCTAAGCTAATAATCTCTCATATCTGGCATGGCTCCTAATTATAGGTATTGAATCTAGATAGCCTATTCTAAGAAAACTACGTATTGAAAAGTTTTAACTTATACAAACTTGGTTGTAGATAATGTTGAACTAATGTTGCTACATCAGTTACAACACTGCCGTGGAATTTCAAATAGAGTGGAAATCTTGATTCATATCCATTAAGTTGTTGTGTTGATTCAAACTTATTGCATTCCTCTTCCATCAACACTTTCGACTTCTTCAGCAGTTCAAACTTCTTCCATATTGTCTATTTGGCAAGGGACTTATCTTGGAATCAGTTCCCAAAGCATAGCAACTAGTTCATCAAATTCGGATATCCACCTTTACGTGTCTTATTGAGTTTGAAAACTGTCATAAATCTGAATAGAGTTGTGTATGCCAACCACAGTTTAGATAACAATAACAATCATATAAATTTCATAATATGTAATCCGGAAATAATTATTTAACTTACACTACTAGGTAGAAATTTAAGTAATTATTTACAGCTACGTAATTAAATAAAGTACGAAATTATATACTGTTATTAAGATGTACTGTTATTAAGTAAATTATCAAGATACAAATAAACAGTAACAAATCAAATTAGGCAATAACTAAATATTTTTATTTATTTGCGTACAGCATAAATACCGAAAACAGCTTTAAATTATTTATAAAAGGTAAAAAGTTGAAACAAAAAATCAATTTCCTTACTTTTAATTTTTACCAAATATCAATTAAAAATTAAGAGAATCAATAGCAGAAGCACTTTTTATCAACTAAAAATATTTAAATTCAGAAAAAAATCGCGCTTCAGCGCTGCAAAACAGAGGCAATGAGTCACTGTAAATTTAATTTAAAGTTGTATTTTAAATTTAATAATTTTTACAATACATTAGGAATCCTTTACCTAATCGATCACAATTACTTGTTGATATAATGATATCATTGATCAAAATATCAAATCAACTACTTAAACTTTGTTAGTGTCGCGTGTTCTAATCTAACGTGTTTCGATCAAAAAGAGGAGACCCCATACTGTAAAATAAAATAATAATAATAACGACAACAAGCAACTTGTGCAACGTGTAAGTGTGGGATGAGAAAGTTGTCCCTTCCTCAGTATGGAAAGGCAACCATAATTGAGTCTCAATTCAATTTATTGTTGTACCTTCGTTGTCGGCAATCGACGTGCATATGACTTTTATCCTAGTACACACACACACGACAATAACGATAAAATACTAAATAATTAAAAAATGAGTTATATCTATACCATATGTTAAGGAGTTTGATTGGATAATACAAAATTACTTAAATCCTCTTAATTTTTCAAATATCACCCTTTTGTTTCCGCCTAATTTTCATTCATGCCATTCACCTTTAAGTTTCATATTTTTTTCAATTTTTTTTATCTATATTATATGTATGCTATATATTAAGATTGAAGACATTTTTTTGATTATATAATGTTGAATTGCTATAATATTTTTATTTGACTATTTCCTATTTTTTATTATCTGTTTTCTTTTAATATAAGGCTATTGTTTCTTATATATATATATATATATATATATGTATGTATGTATATATTTTATAACTTTCAGTTCACTCTTTCTTTCTTTTTCTAAAATTTTCTGCATGCTCTAAATTTTAAACTAATATTATTTTTATCATAATTTTTTATCAAAAATAAAATAGTACAATTTATATAAAAATGTGCACGCACATGAGTGTTGCCACTATTACTTGTAATATGTAGTTTCTCTTCAAATCTATTATTGCTATTGTTACTCTCGTAATTAATGTTTTATAATAATCAAGAAAGATGGAAAATCAAGAAGTTCAAGAACAGAAGAAATATAGTATGTTGGTGCTAAGAATTAAGAATACAAGGATGTATGGGTGGTTTTTTCGTTAGTTTTTAAATTGGATGAAATAGTTACAAAGAGTTGGTTAATTTTCAATATAAATTTATTAATTTAGGTTTTAATGTTTGGACAATAAATAAAAAGAAAGATTATTCTTGGTAACTATATATTGTGCAATAAAAAAAAATAATCAAGTTTTAGCAACAATAGTAGCTGTAAATTACTCTATAATATTAATATGGATTTGGATCTTACACTTTATCATTAAAATTATAACTATCGATCATGCTCTTCATTTAGGTGCTTATATATAGTTACACAAGTCAATTTTACACTAGGTCGTGTAAGCTATGTTTGGTTGCTTATATTCATCATCATTTATGGTGCCATTTAAATACACGCATTATCAACTTATTAACATTCAAAACTTATTTTTTTTTCTATTTATCTCTTTTATTTTTTATTCTATTTTCAAATTTTCATACCTAAAATCCACATGCATTGGCTTTACCCTAATTTATTTCTAATTTACTATAATGTAGCAAAACATTGAAATAACATTACCACCTCTTATATTGATAAAGTCGATTGAGTTGATTTAAAGACGATCCCACGTTAGCATTGGATAATTATTTTATTTTGAGTTACTTTTAAGGATAAGATAATAAACTTATTTTAGATGGTGAGTTGTAATAAACCGAACCATGTACATCATGGAGTCATGCAAGTTGCCTATGTAGAGAAATTAAATAATGGGATGGCTTATGTTTAGTTTTACCAACTTGATGCCAGTGAATTAATGAATACAAAATAAATATACTAAACGAGGTTTTGTTGATTATAGTAATTACTATAAGATGTCATGAGTGATGTCAAATACACTAGTTTAAATAATTAAAATTTTGTATGTATGTATTTTATTATATTCTTCTCTTCTCTGTTTGAGTGACATGAAAGTTCCTAAATTCCATTATCTACACATTCATAAGCCCATATTGTCAATTCTCTGCCTTACGCCCCCATAACATGCTATAATCTGTTGATTTCAGTCTAGCATGATAAGTCTTTATTGATCCATTTTTGAAAATGAAATTTTTCCATGTGTCCATCCAACGGCTACTCTTGGTTCAATTGCAGGTCTTAATGCAAACAGTTGACGCAGAACTAGAAATGAGAGGAAGATGTAAGTTTATTATTAATTTTTTTGGCCAATCATACACTCAATCTGATTGCACTTTGCATATATCATAGCCAATGAAAGCAAAATACTAGAATCTTATATTAATTTCATCAAAATTCTTCCAATTATTCTGACAATTGTTCCGACAACATGTCACTTGATCCTAACAATATAAACCGTACTAAGGGTCAGCTACTTCAACAAAAAAGATTCTTGGGAAGAAATACATCATGCATGATGCCAATTTGCAAGAGGAGGGGCATTCTTGTCTTTTCATTCTGAAATGGGCATCTTAATAAACTAAGGCCACAGTAGACCTTTCGAGTAGAAGATAGAAGAAAAAGCCTTAACGCATACTGGCAGTGGGGGTGTGGATGCGGGTAGGCCACGATGGTGACAACAAATCATAAAATAATAAAACACCCAATCACTCACTATCTCCAAAAAACGATAAAATAAAATAAAATAAAATGGGTCGACAGATCTTGGCCATCAAATAATTGTTTGCCAATTTCATCACTCGCATTGGATGCAAAAGCGTCATTTCAACGTCAACAATAATTTAAGGAGAAAGTTGAATTGTCTACACACACACACACACATATATATTTATATATAATTTGATACCGACCACAAGAATCTTGACTGTACCACCATCTCCCCTTAAGGTAAACCTTCTACCTTAAAATTCCCACTTTGGGTTAAAAATCACCATCCAATACAAACTCAATCCAACTAGCATTTATGGGTCTTACTATAATTAGTATCTGAATACACACACACACACACACACATATTACTTTATTTAGTTTATACATATTTACTCATCTTTAATAAGTTAAGCTGAATAGTAAGAGTATGAGTTTTGCGATAATTAGTATTTGAATATATATATATATATATTACTTTATTTAGTGTATACATATTTACTCATCTTTAATAAGTTTGGCTGAATAATTAGAGAAATTTATACTACCGACTTGGTGTTGTACAAGTGGGGAAATTGAAAAAAGAAGAAGAAACTTGTGTGGATAGAAATGGACATTGGATTGTTCAAGAATCAATTATTTATCAGTAGGGCCTAAATATTGGAAGACCTATGTGGTGCTGCAGCTGCATTGATAGGGATGGCTAAGTGGACCATGTCTATAATGCTAAATTACCTTTTTAAAAACATGTTAGACATCTTTTCCCTATTTTTTTAATAAATGAATAATTTTCTAGGGTTCTCGCAAGCTGAATCCTTTCTAATTAATTCCCTACTGTTGGGTTAAATTTCTTTGATTTGAAATAATTTAAACTTGTAAATGGGTTCGAGTTGGGTTTTGGTCTCGAATTTTGTTAGAATTTGATCAATTTACTACACACACATCTTTTTGTGCATTAAAAATAATTTATTAAATACTCATATAAAATAAGTGTTGATGTTAGAAGTACATGCAATAAAAGAAAACTAACTAATTTATGCTTCAATTTATTTAAGAATAGCAATAGCATTACAAATTTGTAATATTTTAAAAGGTTAGTTATTCTGCACCGTAGATTCGAGAATGATTAAGCCTTCGTTATAACCTTATTTCTTTACATTTAAAAAATTATGGTGATATTATTTTTTGTTGATATAAGGAATCTAAGTTAAACTCATTGTATCGGATCAAATTAAATCCCAAGTTCTTAACTTGAATTTTGACCAACCAACATCATTAACATCCTTGTGTATAATAACATGGTCAGTTAATAAAAAAGATTTTCATATTGTCTCATGGTATTACTTTGGTGAGCTTTCTGTTATTATTTGGAAACTTTATTTTAATAATGGCATTATCATTACATATTAAACATCCTGTTCAAAATATATTATTAGGCGACAAATTATATATTATTTATAACATAAATAAACCAAATTAATAAAAATGTAATAAACAAACAACTAATATAAAAAAAATAAACATACAAGCCACGTTGTTAAAATTTGTTGGTATTATGATATACTAGTACTTATTTAGTATACATATAGATTCAAAGTCAACAAA
The DNA here is from genome assembly GCA_019155195.1 of Avicennia marina. Lineage (NCBI taxonomy): Eukaryota > Viridiplantae > Streptophyta > Magnoliopsida > Lamiales > Acanthaceae > Avicennia > Avicennia marina. The sequence continues at coordinate 9,517,893 of CM032780.1, forward strand.
ATATTTGTCAAAATCAAAAGATTATGTCGTGATAAACTTCCCTAACAAATTTGTGACATTGACATTGGTTAGATTGCATAAATATTTTGCAATAATCCAATCAAGGAAATGAGGATTATTTGCCCAATGAAAGTCCACGAAATCTAGATAGAAAATCACCAAGACCCGTGTGATCATATCAATTGAAGATGTTGATCAAGCAAAATGAAGACCATTCAATTTAATATGGATTCTCTTGTAGCACATTTCTCTTACTCGTTTCGCTTCTTTTCTCTAATTTAATAATCTTCAAATGGAAATCGTTAGTCAAACACCTTAGATTAGCATAATAATCGCTCATGGGAAAGGCCGACAAACTCAAATGGACAATCCAATGATACTGTGATAGTCAATTGCTATTTTTCAAATTAAACTAGTGAATTAATATAAGATATTAAGAAATTCAACACCCAATCAAATCATCAGAAACACGAAATAATCAACAATACAAAACCGTTGGACCATAAAACAATTCAAAGTTTCTTCTATTAACCATAAGGAAATACAATCTCTCTCTAAAACATTTAATGGCAAGTCAAAGCAATTCAAGGGGATATTGAAAACAACACTAAAATCGAAATCCTCACTAACAAAGTGGAATTAATAATATTTCATCAAGTTGAAAAAAATTCTGGACGATAAAAGCGATAATAATTGTGCGTACATTATAAGAATATGCGTTAGCAAAAAAAGATAAACCATAAGTAAATAATTAGTAGATATAATTAAATGTCAACAAATATATTATTAAGGAAAATATTTATTTAGAAATTAAGTACATGTGGAATGTTTTTATTATATATTAATTAATTTCATTGTAATTTAGAAAAAAATGTAAAAAACATTGTGTAGTGGAACTAATTAATAAAATAATATTTTTTATTAATTCACATTTTTTGAATAATTATTTGTGTGATACCATACCAAATAATGAAAACAATAATATAATGTTGAAAATTATTTGAAGGTTACAATAGATTAAAATAGTGTATGAATTTTTTAGTAATATTGTATTTTGGTGATTTTTTTTATTTTTTAAATATACCTAAAATATTGTAGTGAAACTATTAAATATTTGACACTGTATATATCAGGGGAAGTATTATTAAAATAACTGAAATATAGTTCAAATACTTTTGATAAAAATAATTAGGTATTAGTTACTACAATAATTTCTAACAATTAAAGAAATAATAAGAATATCCTACAGTATGCAAAAGAAAAATTATATGGAAAATATTTAAAAATTTGTATATGCCTAAAAAAAACTTTATTCTGTATTAATTTATGTCTTTGTTACTAAGAAATAATTTTTTTTATATTAGGTATTAGGAAAATATTTAACCTCCTTATTAGCAAGAAATTAACGAGGGAAAAAAATTAAACATATCGTTTAGAAAAATTGAAATTTTTATAATTACTTTTTATGGGAACAAATAGTTATTCGGTAATGAAATAATTTTTAGCAAGTAAAGAAATAGTAAGATATCCAATAAGCGTGTAGAAAACATTTTGTAAGGAAAAATAGATATTGTGATATTTTGTATGCAAAATTTAAAAATAATATATTAAATTATATGTTGAATTCATACCTAGATTTATGCTTGGATGCAATTTATATCAAGTTTGAATTCATAATGAAGCTATGTCAAATTTTAACATTTTTTGTAAAGACATGTCAATTGAAGAAGACTACGTACAGCTTGTGCATGATAGAAATTCTTATAATTATAATCAACAACCACAAGAATTTGATATTATAAATCGTGACTTCAGTCTACCACAATTATATACAAATGTGTATATACTAATTGGTGTTGATTATCATCAGTACGACTTGATACTGCATACTCTATTTGTATTTAGTCATGGACACATGTTTTAAAAAATGGTTTTAATAAAGCTTGATGACGAGTGTCATTTTCATGTTTTGTTGAACCTCATTAATGGATTACACTTTTTGAAATTATTTGTGGAGGTTGAGGCATTGACATGGAACTAGAGGGCTTGAAGCTTGTTTAACGAGGTAGATGAGAAACAAAATGACGATGCTAATGAATTAGCTACAATGACAGAAGCACTTATGACAATGGGAGCTCAAAACAATGTAGGAGTGTAGGAATGTGTTGTAGGACCCAATGTTCATGCTAAGCAAACTAAGGAAGGCGAGCTAAAAAATGTAGAGATAGAGCATTAGTTTAAGTTGACATTACAGGATAGCACCTGGTGTTTATGGGAATAGTTTTAATCCATATTGGGAAGCCACAGATGTTCCTCCAGACATTGATGGGGGTAATGGTGACGAGGTTGAGGATAAAGATGCAATTGTTATAGCACTGGGGGGTCAAATATATGACAAGACGAGAGAGACCCTCCAGTCAGCCAGTCATGCAGAGTGGTACTATGCTATTAAGATACTTGTCAATTGAGTTCTTACAGCACACATCTAGGGTCAATTCTACAAGGAGAATAGTGGGGAGTTAGCTGTTGGGATGAATTTTAGGATTAAAGAGCATGTTATTACAGTTGTGAAGAACTACTCATTCAATATAATATAACGTAAATACAAAACTGTGAAGAGCATTCCTCAAGTATGGAAAGTGCAGTACAAGTATAGAATGGATGAGGGAGGGTGCAGGTGAGAATTGCAAGCAACATTGAAACCAAATTTAGGTTACTAGAAGATTACTAAGTACGTGGGCTCACACACTTGTTTCCCTAACTTGATATTAATGCACCATAAGAATTTGGATATGAACAAAATAGCACAGTTATTTGTGGGGATGGTCTAGCGAGACCCGCCATATGAAAGAAAGTTCATAATATAAATAGTTAAAGATAGGTACATGTTTGAACGCTTCTATACTAAGGTATGGCATGAGTAGAGGTAGGCTTTGGATATAGTTTATAGGATGTGAGAGAGTTCAATGCAAAAGTTGCTAGCATATATGACGTGCTCTAGAAGTATAATCTCGAAACTATCATTGAGTGGCGGCACATCGAACGTGGCATAGCGCATAGAGCCATTACACATTGGGGTATGTATTTTGGACATTCAAATAGTATGGATTGATTTCAGTACTGTTGCAATGTCATTAGCGTTGATAGGACACATTTATATGTGAAATACTAACTAGTATAAGATGTTCATTGCAGTGGTTTTGGATACAAACTATAAGGTGTTGCTTCTAGCATTTGCCATTGTTGACGAGGAGAGCACAGACATTTAGTATTATTTTCTTACTCTAATAAGTTGGCATGTTGTGCAACAAAGGACCCCTGCTTGTTTGTATTTGATTAAAATGCTAGTCTGCTAGCTATTGTAGAACGTGTTCACGATGTGTATTGTATTTCGTTTGTGAAAGTTAGTATAATCATTTACATTGATGCTATTCCATGTATTTTATGTATTCCATTTGGTATATATAAGTTGGCATGGCTTCTTTTTCAGCTCTCCATCATTCACCATATAATAATAAGTCCTTCGTAATATACCCTTATTTTGCATCTCATGAATTTTCTAATGGTTCACTATATTGGCTAAAATAAACAAACATCATTTGACTAATAGGATATCCACTGGTCTTTAATTTTTTCTTCCTGTATATTTGATGAATGTTTTAATAGTTTACTATGTGACTTAACACAAACAAATATTTCTCGACTAATTGGATGTCCACTGTCCCTCATATGTACCTTAACCTAATTGATGAATCATTATTCTATTTGCAATCAAAGCATCGCTTAGAGGACATGTGGGCAAGATAGTTTGAAGACACATTAACGTCGGCCACACTCAATAGTTATTGGATATTGGACGGGGTTTCTATAGATTAACCTTCATGTATTGGTTTTGCTCCTCAGTGGCTTGTATGATGTTTATGGATATGGCACTATGTCATTGGATCATCTCATTACCGCTCTTATTGAGAAATGTTGTCGGGAGACACACATTTTCCATTTTATACCAATGACTGTTGCTTCAAGGATATCATAATCAGTTAGCACTTGCTGATCGGTAGGGAGCTAGTGACAAGCAATTAATTGGAGAGCACATAGTTAGACTAGCAAGCCATGTGCGAGGAGGCCTTAAGATGGTGTCTGGATGTTAGACACCTTTCGACTTCCTCTTTATCATCGAGGAGGATTTACATCCACCTTCGTGATTATCGTATACAGGTAGATAGCTCCCAATTAGAGGTCGAGTAGTGGGCATGGAAATTTGCTATGCTCATTTTAGGTGGCACTATATTCCTTAATGCGTCACTGACCCGGGTTAGCTTATTGTATCTGCATCATCTTATATGCTAGGATTGCAAGCCGTTATAGTGTTGAGGGAGTATAGCCTTAGCATGTCTCTACCGAGAGCTATGTGCTACATGCATGCTACAGAAATCCACATTTACGAGACCAACTTTATTACTACAGGTAAATTTATATATAATGATACACATATTGTTACTGCTTTTAGCATCATTAATATAAGAACATATTAAAATTTTACATGCAAATTTATGTGCAAATATGGGCTTGGTCACGTATCACAGGGGTGGGCCCACATCTATTGGTACAACGCTTCAACACAAGATTGTACTTTTAGCTATACCTTATGGTTCCATGTAAGTAACTAGATTCATATGTTTTATATACTAATTTGTAATCTCAGTAAATTTTATGTATGTGTACATAATTTCATTATTTATTTTTTTTTTTAGGTGGACGAGTTGTAGGCGACAACTAACGAAGACTAGGAGTAACAACATACGCATACTTCGGGAGATTTTAAACTCTGAGACCTGTGCCCAGGTATACTAGTAATTTCTGTGTAAGTACCAATCAACATTACATCTATTACACTTGTTGTTTAGCATTTTCACATTTTGCAATTACCTAATTTGAGTGACAGCCCTACACCCTCGAGACGTATGTATCGGGCACAATATGTGGACGTACTAATGACCATTGATATTTTACGATATGATGGAGATGCATCACATAGATTAAGTGCTATTGCAATTTGGGATGCTACAGACCATCCTAAATGATCTTCACTTTCAAGAGAAGAGTCTGCACACAATTCACTGCATAAGCACACGGTGTAGGGATTCGGGAATATACCATCGTAAATACATTGCTTTATGAATGGGCAAAGTTAGCATTTATGAGAGTATCCGTTGTGAAGATTGCGTGCTTTGCGTGGTTTACGAATATCCAAATTGGTACCACCGAGTCACTTAATGCATCATTAGTTGCCTTATTCTCACATTCATAGTGGCTTTCAGTAGAAAGTGCAGAGTCTTTAAGATTACATGGTATATACATATTTATTCCATTACATATTTATTTCATATGTATAGAAACTAGTAATTATTTTTTATATTTTGCTGTTATTACAAGATCGTAGATTGCGAGATGCTACTTTGACAGAAAACTTAAGCATAGTACGTGACGTCATTAGACATATCGATGACTGTTATGCTAGGTCCTTTAGTCAATACGTATAGGTAGATGCTTCGACCTACAGCCATCAATGAGCATGTCCGGACCATTGTTGAGACCACAAGACATACCATTGTCCTCGCACCATCCGACTCTAGACGATGTTTGTATTCCTGCACCTCTAAACTTAAAATCATACTAATTACATATTCCATATGCATACCCAGTAGGGACTACATACACTAAAGGACATAGAGTGGCCTCCTCGATGCAACAGTCGAGTATGATGTCCTATACATGGTCATTCGACAGGTTGCTCATCCCATAGTCTCATGAGGTATCAAACTCAGGATAACAGGATGGAGGCTAACTTTCATAGATGCCTTCACATTAGCATGATCAAGATGGCGTGCATGAGTGTGACAAGGCTCCTTCGAAACCTCGTCAAGTAGTGTGCTGCTGTCGGTGTGAGATTGGGAGTCATCTACATTGAATCGCATATTTTTTGTTGTATATATTACAATTATGATTTCTTAGTTTTTTAATGATTTTTTTATCCCATGTTGCATTTGTAAAATAAAATTTCGGTATTAATACATTTCATAAAGTATTCTACTCATTTTTCATTATGTGTATTACTCATACATAAATATTTTAAATACAACATAATGAAATATCAAAAGCATTTAACAAATGATACAATTTGTGGAATATAAATATAAAATTTATAGTTAGATAAAATGATCGAAAAGTGTTGAAAATTCAAAGTAATTAACATAAGGGTACTTGTATAAATTTATTTTTTTCAACCAAAAAATATTATTATAGTAATACTAATATAGAATAGATAAACAGGAAATAAAAATTTTTGTACTTTAAAAAATTTTTGAATAAAAATTAACTTTTAAAAAAAAAATTGGAGGTATGTCAACATAGATTCCGACTTTAAATATATTTATTTTTAATTAGTTTTACAGCTGGAAATTGGACTTTCAGCTTTTTGTTGCCAGAAACCCATTGTCTAGCAGGAGCCCAACAATTTAAATGCTTTAATTTTTGGGTCAATTATTTAATGGATTAAAAAAATGAATCAATGAGCAATGAGCAATGAATCAAATAAGATACGGTTCGGCGCGAGTTCGTTGAGTGGACCTTACTCCACTATTTCAAATTGCACTAGACTTTATTCGTTTTCAGCAAACGCGCTTTAACATTGTGTTTGTTCTCGAAATTCAGAGGGCGTTTGACTAAATTTATTTTAAATAGTTTATAAAATTAATATAATTTTTAAAATATTTGTAAAATTTATAAGTTTATATATTTTATTTTTAAAATAAGTTTATAAAGTGTTTAAATAGAATATCTTTTAAAATTTTGTTAAAATTTATAATTATAGTTAATTATAATTTTTTTAGTGAAATAAAAATAAAAATAAATTAATATTATTAATATAATATAATATAATATTAGATATTTATGCTATTTTTAATATATACAATGAAAAAGTTTATAATATGTTTAAAAATAAATTGAAAAAAGTTAAATTATTTTTAAAGAGTTTATAAACTCTCAAACATCTTATAAGATGTTTCGAAGAGTTTATAAGCTCACAAAAACACATTTTTTGTGAAGAAAAGAAAAGAAAAGAAAAGAAAATGTTAAAGAAAATGATTTTGATTGTTTGGTTAAAAAGGAAAATTTTATAGAAAAAATTAAAAGGATATTATAGTAATGTAAAGAAAATTTATTTTCCTAACTAAATGGTGAGAAAAATGGAACAAAAACTATTTTAACTCTTATTCTTCTTCCAAAATTTCACAAAATCTATTTCTTTTATTTATTTATTATTATTATTTTTTTAAATTATAAAAAATTTCAATTTTAATTTTTTGTTGGATTTTATTTCTTTTTTCTTATTTTATTTCTCTTTTTATTGAAATCAATTCAACCCAACACAGTAAATCATAATTTTAAATGTTTGGTTTTAAAATTTTTGAAAGAAAAAGAAAATATTAGAAAAAAAGAAAAGAAAATTGAAGAAATTCAAAATCTTATAAATTTTTTGGTAGAATGATTTTCATGAGTAAAAGAAAATAATTAAAAATAGAATAAATAAGATAAAAACTCAAATTTTATAATTTTCTGATTGTTTATGAGAAATAATTTGATGATGGATGAAAAAACATAGAAATAATGAAGATTTTAAGAGAGAAAAAAAGGTTAAAATAGTTTTCCTTTTATTTTGTGAGGAAAATTATTTTCATTCACCCTAATTATATTTTTTTTTATTTTTCTTTTTCTTATTATTTTTTTATCAAGCAAACAACTAAAATTATTTTCTTTAACCTTTTCTTTTCTTTACCATCCAAAAATCCTTGAATCAAACACTCTAATTATATTTACTTTTATTTTTCTTTTTCTTATTATTTTTTTTATCAAGCAAACAACTAAAATTATTTTCTTTAACATTTTCTTTTCTTTACCATCCAAAAATCCTTGAATCAAACATAGTGCAAAGGGCATGAAGGGATGACACCTAAAAGTTGTGAGATTGTCACACCTGAAATGTGATGGAGGGTGTAGATTTCATCCCTCAAAATGATTTTTGCTCTCTAACGTGCAATAGCGTTTTAAAAACAAACCTAAATTGAATGGTTGGACCGATCGCACTTCTGACCGATTAAAAAAAAAAGTCTAAGTAAGATTTAAAAATCCAAATGTAATAAAATTGAGTAATACTAAATAAAATAATAATTGAACTATTAAATCAAGTGAATTAATTACAGTGAAAAATAAATAGTCCAAATTAATAAATAAATAGATTTTTAAATTTTAATTTTCTTCTTCTTAATTTAATTCTATTTTTTATTGTAACTTATTTTTGATTTGTTCTCCTATATAAAGAAAATTTTATTAATTAAATAAATTATTTTTCAAAATGTCCAATAATTTTTGACTTAAACATGTATTGAATATATATATATATATATGATGTTATTATAATTTTATTAAATATTAATAATATTTTAATAAAATATATTTTTGGTATGCTTTTACATTTATTTGTTGAATTAATATTTATTATTTTTGTATAAGTGTTATTTTTATTGTATTAGTGCAACAAATTTAATTATTAATAGTAATTAAAAATGCTTAAAATTAGATTCTAAGTATTTTTCTTAATATTCATTATTTTATGTATTTTTAATATATTAATTAATATTTATAATATAAATATTATATCATCATTTTAATTACGATTCACTCGATAATTCTTGAATTGTTAAATTTTTTAATTTGACGATCAATTTGGTTCTCAAAACATTGATGTGCAGTTGTGTGGAGTTATTGTGAGAGACATGGTGGCTTCGTACGACTTCAATCAATTCTTTCGGTTAAATTTTAAATATAATTAAATTTTGAGACTTCATTTCCACGTTGTCCTTTGGTTTGGTTATAAATAATTCATTTATTTTGATTTAATATTATCATATTGTCCTTAATTTGAACAACTTAAGACACCCACTGAAATAAACAACCTTTTTATTATTTTATTTTTTCACGATATTTTTTCCTTCTTTTCTATTAGTTTTGTTTTTCTTCCCCTTCGTTTCCTAGTTTTATAGTTTGAGTAAAGTAAATTAAATCTTATTTTGATTGTTTTGTAGTCCATAAGTTGTTTCTATTTTACTTCAAAAATAAATTACTAAAATAGTCGAATAAAATAATATCTAAGAACTTATTAATTATTAAAAAATTTTAAAATAAAATTAATTAAAATTTTAATATTACAATAATAAACCATATTGTATCATTGATATAATATAATTATGAATATTTATATCATTTTATAATATATATAACATATTATATAATATACTTTATATAAATTAAAGAATTTATATTTTTAATGAGTTTAAAAACTCCAAATATATATATATTTTTAAGGTTTATAAGTTTCTTCCATGAAAAATTTATCAAATACTTACACATTTTATAAGTTTTCAAACATTTTGTATGTAGGTCAACCAAAAACCTTCAAAGATATTTATTTCTATTTTAATACATGAATTGTTAAAATTAATAATTACTAGTAAAAGTCGCACCATGTATGTATAAATTTATTTATGAATTACAAAAAATATTATATTTTAATTAATAAAAATTAAATTATTTAAAACTAAAAAGTATTAAAAAAATTTAAAATAATAAAATAATGAAAATTCAAAAGAAATTAAAAAAGAGAAAATTTGATAGAAATTATAAATAAAAATAAAAGGAAATAATAGAAAATCAAAAATAAGAAAATTGTGTGATTTTGCATCGTGCTTAAGAATTGTAAATAAGAAAATGAAGAAATATAAATAGAATTTAAAAAAATGAGAAAGTTTGAGAGAAAAATAAATATAATTACAATTCGTGTCAAAAGGTAGTGTACACTGTAGTTGTCGGCAGAGATACGAGGTTTTAATGCTTTGAGTGTCGGAGGCAACGTGGCCTCTTCCTCTCCTTTCGTATGCACTCTATCTACTTTTTGGGCTTTTATTTTTCCACTCGCCCCCCGAAATATCCTATGCTTTATTGGGAGCTTGTGTTATCACAAATAAAATATAGGTTTTGCCTGGGGCAAATATTTTAATCTCCCAGTATTTTATTAATTTTTAAATAAATTAAATATATTACTTAACAAAAAAATCTTAATCAAATTCAGAATTTTTTTCTTAAAAATATAATTAAATAATAATTATTATATATATATTTTAATTAAATTAATATATATATATATATTATTTATTTATTTATTTGGTTTAATAGATGTCACGCTTACGTCGCCGCTTTGGCAACACGAGTACTGAAAAGCGTCCTCTCCATCCCTTTCTCATTTATTTATTTATGTATTTTTCTTCACTTCTTCAAATTATTTTTCAAATTATCTTTTATTTTTTTAATTTTAGATTTTTCGTTTTTATCAACTTTTAAAAAATATTTCTTAACTTCTTAGAGTTTTGGTTATTTCTTAATTTTTCTCTTCCATTTTTCCCCCTTCTTTTTCATGGACTTCTGTTAAATATAATATGCACACAAATTTCCATATCTAATTAAATTAGTGTAATTTTTTGCTTTATTCATTTTGATTCTTTCTATTTTCTTTTTTCCGTTCCATTCTTTTTTTTTTTTTGTAGTTCTGCATTTTATCCACTTTTTCAAATTATTTTTAATTTTTTAAAATTTATGAAGATCACTCTCTTTTAAATAAATATGAATACACACACACACAAACACAGTTAATAAAAGTCTATGAAAAGAAGAGAAAAAAAAATGAAAGATAAAATTAAGAAATAATCTAAATCTTAAAAAAGAAAAGTTAGAAACGAATTTTAAGAAATTGGTAAAAACTACAAAACTGGATGAAAGACACATAAATAAAGTGGAAATTAATTTAAAAATTGCATTAAAAAAATACAGAAAATGAAAGTGTTTGTGCCATGTGTTGTTTTGTTGTCATTACGTGGACGCTTACTTGGCAGATGACTTGTCAGATTTCATTTATGGAAATTATGCGAAATATGGTAATCTGTTATATCAAGTAATGCAACGTATGCTATATATGGACTTTCCTTGTCAAGAGCACCAGTTATGGAAGTATTCTACATACCAAATCTGCAGAAAATTTCCAGATTTGTAGCTAATTTCCTATACATTTTTATGGTTATTTTGGGTGAAGATTCTTTCCTAATTAATGAAAATATACAGTTTCACCTTCCTCATCTGATTATATTCTGCAGATCATGAACTCTTTTGGATAAAGGAAATTGGAGATCACGAATCTATACTGACGTGTATTCCGACATAGAAGGGCACATTTTTAGATTTTCAATATATATATATATATATATGGAAGAATTGGACGACCAAAAGCTATGCTGAATTAGTGGAATCAAGAGTTCATTTATGTAACATTTTATTGTTTAGTATTTAGTACGAGTTAATTATTTCATTAAAAAAAATGATTAAAGTAACTTGGACGTAAGAGAATGACTCAAACTCATGCCTCAATAAAAATTAGGGTTGAGATGGGTTTTAGGCTTTGGAATGCACATTTTATGTGTATAGTTCTTTTCAAGTGTTACCCAAACAACGTGGATTAAAATTTTTAAATTTTTGTCTCGATTCTTAACCATAGATGCTACACTTTAATTCAATTGAGCTCTTTAGTTTCAAAAAGTTGAATCATGATTTGAATTTGTACTTGTTCGCTCCCAATGTCTATCTTACTAAATATTAAAATATGCCATTTACTCTCTTGACCTTTTAAATATTACGTACGCTTTTATTTATTTCATTCATTTCATTTTCCTATTTTATTATTTTCTTTACTTTTTTTTTCTTATTGAATAGTGATAATGAAATAGTACTATTTGATATTTATGTGCAATTTTTTTTCTATAATATAACATGTTATTACATAACTCAAAATATTGACATAATAGAAATATATTTTTAAGTGCAATAACAATTGATGAATTGGATTTTAGAGACGCGTCGAGTTTGCTCCAATTACTCGTATCTTTTCTTACTCATGTTCAACTCCTATTAGCTCAATTTGAAAGGGCAATGAGAAATAAGGAAGGAGCATTTAAGATATGTTTGGAACTCATTTTTAACATTCAATATACTATCTAACAAGTGTTGTCTAACATATTACTAAACAAAAATTTTATTCAAATTCAAATTTAAATTCGAAATTTCTCTTTTTAAATAATTAATTGTTATTCCATCGTTACACTTACTCCTAATCACATTAATACTTATACATATACACACATATACTCACATTTATATATATTAATACCCTATAAATTAATCATTATTTTTATATACTATTACATCATCTAACTATTATTATATATTTTATAAATATATTCAAATAAATAAAAAAATTTTAAAATATCAACCAAACATATTATGTATTTTAACACAACTCACGGCCAAACAATCAAACATTACCTTTAAACAAAACCCCACTTCCAATCATAGCTTTAGGGAATTAAACATGACAGCAAAAATTATTGAACATAGTATAGTATGAAATAACAATCCCTGATCTGATCAAAGAAGCTGATATATGTACCTCTGATCGGCGCAATCAGTCACCCAAGGATGCAATCAATCAAAGCCCCTTCAGCCTACTACTCCTTGTAAGCATACTATGGCGGCCAGCCGCCGGGACTAACCAAAGAAAAATGAAGGGGAATATGCACATAAGTTATCAGTATTAGCTCTAGAAAAAAGGGTAAAAGATGTAAGTAAATAATTGTTCATTCTTGCCATGGACGAAATTTCTTGTAAATGAATATCTATAAATAAGAAATTTATATAAGTATAATTAGAAATCAAATCGAATATAGTTACGTGGATATGGTGTTCCAATTCGATTATCTGATTTTTCCCTTCAACTTAGATGGTTTTAAGTGTTCTTACAACTTGCAGCAAAATTTGATGGTTTGATTTTCTTTGAAGTTTACTTGACACTCAATAAACGTTAATTTGTGTTTTGACATTGTAACTTGGAATCAAACAACAAAATTTGAAGAACTTTATTATAAATGGCTTAAATGATTTGAATCTTCTTTTAAGAATATAGTTGAAATTGGACAAAGTTTTGACTTTGGATCCTCCTGGAAGCCGCTTGAAATTTTAATTAAAGTTGATTTGCTTGTTTCCTATCCCAACTATGAATCAAATCTTAGGATTTAATGAATCTCCACGGAGAATGTCAAAAGTCATAAAACCTTTTTGAAGGATGTGGAGAAAAGTTCTTTGAATTCTTTGAACTTCAACTTGTGCAGTTTTGTTTGGGAGGACTTGTCGTATTTGGTGGATGAAGTGGGCCGATTCAATCTGTCGCCATTCCTTTGATTTGTCGTTGATTGCCACAATTGCCTGGTTTCCATATTTGAAGAGTCATGAATGTGGCTTACCACATGAGGGTCTTTCCACACTTGACGCAACTTGGTTTGAAGTTCCGACAATTGATGTAATTTGATTGGCTAGTCATATTTATATTAAAATATCAATTATTTTACTATTTAATTTTAGGCATAAAATTTATTTGACTTGCTAAACTACAAATAATTAACTTTTCGATTGATATTTAACATAAAAATTTCCATGTGTCCTGATTAGATTGGACATAAAAATTTACTTGTCTACAAATGCTTCATCAGACTCGTTCACGAATAATTTATTTTTGAGTGAATGAATTTTGAAAATTTTTTAAATAGCTCATAAAGATGGCCCAACATTTGGGTATTTAAATTTTGTAGGTGGGCTCTTTAATAAGCCAGAGCTTTAAAATTTTGGCTAGACAATGCCTGAGATTTGTCATTGTCCTTTCCTTTTCTGGCAACTCAATTGTAGACCATTACCCCGAAAGGCAAGATCCAAATCCATTTTCACATTGCACTGCAGAGCCCACGAACAATTTCAACTCCTTATGGCATGACAATGAGACTCTCTGTCTCTAATTTCTTGCCTTCCTTTGTTATTCCACTTCGGAATACTCACAGCCATTTTATCGTTTAAGTGAAGCAGCAATTGCAGCCCAATCTCTTATTTGTTTGCCACCCAAGTCAACACATTCTTTATGATCCTACTTGATTGATCGAAGTATTTGAATCTGAAAAAACAAATTTAAAAGGACTCTGTTACAATAAAATTTTTAAATTTACCATAATTACTAAAATTATAATTTAAGATAAAGTTTAAGAATTTGAAATGTATTATTATTCAAAACAAATATCATGAATTCTTAAATTTAAAACCCATTTAATCAAAATCTTTTTATCCCATTGGTCCTGAATAATTTGATTCGACTCTTTCTGCCATTATTTTAGTACGTGGGGCCCTTGTTTTTAATTGAGAAATGAGCTAGGCTTGGCCTCCTTTCCCTATTATTAAGGTGACAAAAACTTGGCAACGGTACACACAGCTTAATAATATTTAAAATCTAATTAAATTTGAATTTAAATTAAATTAATTTTTTTAATCTGAATTTTATTATTTAGCTTAAATTATAAAACATTAAATCTTTGAGGAAATGAGAAATGATGCGCCTTTACCTCTTCTGACCTGAATTAGTAGAAGTAGGGATTGAAAATTGTTGGAAAAATTTGAAAAAATTTATAGAAAATGAAAACAGGGAAGATAGAAGAAAATAAAGAAATAATCGATGAGATTGGACAATAATTAATCGAATAAGAATATACCTTCTATGTACCCTTGCAACAAATTAAGAATTGCGCAATTAGAAGGCCAAACACCTTGCGCGTAAATGTTGGCCACGAACTACCATAATACACTAGAATCACCCGATTTGACTTGAGTTTGGAAGTGTTGGTTTACTCACGTACTCTCAAGGAACAAACAATGGAAAGAAGAGAACAATTTCTTATATTAAATGAACTTAGTTGTTTGTACCATAAGTGATAAATGTATTTAAGGAAGTACAAGCCAAAAACTAGTTACGGAAAGGGAAAGTGACAAAAATTGTCTTAAAAATTGAGCTCCAAATGATCAAATTTCGCAAATGGCTCAAAATGAGACTTCTTGCCTGCTGTGCAACAATGTTTTAAAAACTAGACCGGTGATTGAACTGGAAAATCTATTAGGTCACTGGGTCACTGATTCGATCGGTTAAACCGTGAAAAAATTGATTATTTTAATTATATAATATTATATATATTACTATAAAAATAATTTACAAAATAAATGTAATCTAATATAACAATAAACTATAAAATAAGTTTTAGATGTAATGTTAAAAATTAAATAATTTAATTAAAATAAAAAATTATTACGCAAATTAAAAAACATATTAAATTCAAAATGATTAAAAGTATAAAATTGGAAAAATAATTTTGAAAAATAAGCAGATTAATTAATATGACCCATTTTAATTTTAAGATACAATAATTCAATTTTTAAAATATTAATTAGAAAAATAAAAGGATAAAAATTATTAAAAACAAAATTCAAAATAAAAATTGTATATTTAACTAATATTAAGGAGTTGTAAATGTAAGAAAATTTTGAAGAAAGTCTGAAAATTTATTTTTGTAATTTTTTCAAAAAAAATTGCTATTTTTTTTTAAAAATTTTTTAGATAAAACCAGTTTTTATTTGGTTTTGATCGGTACAAACCTATTTGGACCGATTTTGACCAATTTTGACCAATTTTGGATAGGTTTCATACATGTTTTATTTTTATACCTTAATCGGATCGGAAAACCAACTGATTCTCGATCGAACCGATTAAACCGACCGATTCGGTTCGATTTTTAAAACACTGCTATGCAATCAAGCACTCACTGTATCAAATCGAGTGTGTTGTTTTCATGCATTTTGTAGTTATACTCATGACATCTCGTGATCTATTGCATCCTTGGACGATCGTAATTACTGAGAGCCTATCTTCCTGCAGATGATTGCATCCCGCTCTAGCTCAATCAAGAACTCTTCAATATTGATCCAGGGTGGCCTAGCTCAACCTGCGTTGGTTCAGATCGTATTTGCAGAGTTCATTAACACCCAGATCCACCTTGCAAAATTTATTGGCATTTCTTGAGTTTCTCAAATCAAAATTTAGTTTCATAACCCATCTTTATATCCTTCTAACATGCATGGATAATTATCGAACTGCTAATTAAGGGCAATGGCATTTCTCATGACAAATCTAGGTGGCAACTTGAATGGATACGAATGTCCAAATCATCTTTTCATGCATCCATGGCAATTTGGCGCCCATTCATCCGTGTAACCCAAAGGTGTGATGTACTCTCTGGTCTCCCGCTAGTTGTTCATTTTGCACGTAAGAGACCTCCCTACTTGAAAAAAAAAATTGCACCTTTTTGCTCAGAGCAATTTCCAGACAACAGCATACGCTTGCAGTGAATTATCCATGTTCACGGAGCTTTGTGGAGCAAGTGTCGACCGCACAGCACACACGAACATTTTTGCCCAGTAATTACAATTGAAGCTCAAGATTTTCTTTTGATTTGCTTCAATGGTTGCAACCCGGGAGCAGGAAGGATGAAGTGTCCATACCCTTTTCCTCCGGTGATGGTGTCGAGTTCGCACCGCCGTTGCTGAGGGTGGCGGGGTTCGGGAGGTGGCTCGTGCGGGAGAGCACCGCCCTCTCCGCGGCCGTGTGCTGCCTGGGTCTCCTCCGCCACTCAGCTTCCGTGGTGCCTTTGCGTTGTCGCGGCGACCTTGCGGTGGTGATCGGAGGTGGTGTGAGCGGGGTGAAGCAGAGACGAAGTGGCGGCTGGTGCTGCTGGACGATGGCAGACGGTATAGGGTCTCAGCCAAGCCGTTGAATGATTCGAGTTGAGCAGCAAATCAAATAATTTGCTCGACAGTTGTAACGGGTCAAAATTTGAAATTAAGCCTTAAGTAATGAAATTAATTTTCAAAAATTTATTTAAGTTTAAATTTAAACTGAATTAAAATACAAAATACTATCGAAGTTCTAGCGCGTGAAAGGGTAAAAGGCATGTTTGGCTAGAACAATGCCATTTTTCTCTCCCTCCCCTTTTCCTTTTTATGCATTTTATCATGATGCATGGGCCGATTGTTGGGCCTTTCTCTTAGAAGCCCTTTTCCTTTTGTATATTTTGGGCTGGGAGATAGTGGGCCAAGTATTGGTTTGAGTCTTCCCCTTGAATAAAACTGGGCTCAGTCTTTTTTTCACCCTTGGTGGAGCCTATCAAGAATCTATGGAGAGAGTATGGTGGCCAGCTTCGAGGTGGATCCTATAAAAAGTTCATGTAAGCTAACTACGAGATAGAGTCAATCAAGAGTCCCAGACATCAATTTTGATGTGGAGGTTCTAAAGAGTCCATAAAAGTGAATTTCAATGTGAAGAGTCCATGGGGATCAGTTTTGAAGTGAAGTCAACAAAAAATCCACAAAAGCCAATTTTGAGGTGGTTGAGACTTTAAGAACTTCAAGACTATACTCGGAAGCTATTAGAGAAAAGGGCTTGGGTCTGTCTTGGCTAAATTTGTTTTGGACTTTTTGCTCTTTATAGCTTGGATGTTGTAATCACGAAAGGAATACATTCTCACTAGTAAAGTTGTCCTCTTTCTATTTTGCAATGAATTGACTCTTTTTATGCAATTCATCACGACAATCACTGTCTTATGCAACTAGTTAAGAATATGACCTATTGCAAAATTTTTTGTGTCTGAATTTAACAAATTTTCAAGTTGTTTACGTACCTAATAAAGGAATTAAGTCATAACATAGTTTAAAAACTTTAAATTTTCTAATGGGTTAATCCATTCACAGTTTATCTCTTGCGAGTCAAGTGTAACATGCAGTTTAGGCTTTGTGCTAAAAGGGATTTGATTTTTATTTGACTTTTATACTTATGTTGAGGAGTTTTCAACTTAACTTGATAGCTTATACTAATGTCAATAAGTACTTTGTTTCAAATTTGGTTTTACAATTTAACTCGTATCAAGGGGCATTTAATTTGGTTTGACCATTTATGCACCTGATAAGGAGAGTTGATTTTAAACACTTACAAATTGTTTGAACTCATGTTAAGGAGTTCTTTAATTTAATTTGAATTTTTGATAGATTACAATCATATCAAGGAGTGTTCAATTTCAAATTTAGTTTAAAAATTTTGGCTTGTATTAAGGAGTGTTTAATTTAGCTTAAGAGTTTATGCTTATGTCAAGGAGTTTTTCAATTTGATTTGACTTGTTGACAATTTATACATGTATTAAGGAATATTCCTTTCTTTTTTTTCCATCATTTTTTTGCAATTTTCTACTTTTTTTATTTGCTTGCTTTATTGCGAAGGACGATATAAGGTGATTTTTATTTTTGTATATATAATTTTCCATCTTAATTTTTTGTGTGCACTTTATCATCTTAATTTTGTTTGTTGTATGATAACAATTCTTTTTAGGTTTGTTTTGATCTTTTGAGTTATTATACAACTTTGAATAAATAAATAATGGTTTTTGATTGAACCAAGTCAGCCAAGTGTTTGGACTTTGGTCTGTTGGAAGAGATATTGTGTGAACCTTTCTTTTCGTTAAATAGTTACAGCTTATTGCTTAATTATGGAGCAACATTTTTTTAATGGTCTTCCTTGAAAAGTTGAAGCAATTGAGGTCAAGTCATGAATAAATTTCAAAAAATTATGTACTGAGAATTTTTTTTCTCTTTTTTGCTGGGAGCAATGAAATGTCATTGGTTGCTTGCTTGGCATTCTAAATATTTCACCAGTTGAGATATAAATGAAGGTCTAGACATCCATGTGTTATTAAATGTTGCTTGAAACCAATGTTTAAATGTAGATTACATCATGGATGTATCATAAATCCATTAAAATATGGAAACATTATATAAATTGAGATACATTTAAGAACATAGTATGAAGAGTTCCCAAAATTTGAAACATGAGGATGTTGTCAACTCTGCCTAAAGCTCTGTGACCTGCAATTGCTTTGTTTTGACCTCAAATCGTGATGATAGAAGATCAATTGAATCAAAGCGTTTGTGATTGTGGTTGAAGTTTTTGAAAATCATGGCTAGTGATCTTACAAATAGTAAGCAGAAATAGTATAGCAATTTTGTCATGGTGCCTTTCCTTTGGCTGTCAATATTAACATACATCTTAATGAATCTTTGCATAGTTTTTTGTTTAGCGAGGTTTTTGTAGAGGATAGAAGTATTTTTATGGATTGGACTGTTAAACAATTGTATCAACTTGAAATGCAAATTCTAGGAACTAGCTTAGATTTTGTCATATAATTTTTTCTTAAGATTGATTATTTTCATCTTGAGATGGTTATTTGTTAGGGTGTATGGAATCAAGGGATTGGTATGGTCATTCTCTCAAGTATATTAATAATGCTTGATATTCCAAAAAAAAAAAAAAAATCAATTGTTTCGGAACTGACCTTAAGCTCTTACATGGCTTGGAATGGTTTATCTTTGTTGAGTACAACACAAATAAATATGAACTTTTCAATTTTGAATTTGCACTGTATTATTTGAGCAACAAAAGCTTCATTGTAATTTACATAACTTTTCTTGTTTCACATTTTATTTGCAAATTTTGACTATGCAAGCATCAAATACATATTTTAAGATTGTTGTTCTTTGAAATTACAAAAACATAGTGCCATCTCACATGGATAATGATTTAGGTAAAGATAAGATTTTGCTCATACTTGTCTGATACACAAGAATCGGTATTCTTGTGTGCAACACAAAGTTTTAAAACCATATAGTTTGGTCATGAAAATCCCAAATCAAGTAAAAATTTGAGAAGTTTTGTTGATATTAGTGATATTGATTGTATCAACACCTTGAGAATGAATAGACATGCATTTAGTGGGTTGTGTTTCCTATTAGAAAATATAGGAGGCCTTGCACATACTAAAAATGTTAGTGTTAGTGAAGTATTTCTATCTGTACTAGCCTATCACAACAATAAACGAGTTGTAAAATATGATTTCATGTGATCAGGTTGCACCATTAGCAAGCATTTTAATGGCATTTTGAATACATTATTGAAGTTCCATCCTTTATTGCTCGTTGACCCTAAGCTAGTGAATGAGGATTGCACCAATAATAAATGGAAGCGTTTTAAGGTAATATAACTTTTCTTCTTTGTAAGAATGTCTAAATATAAATAACCATGTTATATATTATTGGTATTTTCAAATCTAATGGTTAATTTTTTGTTGTAGAGATGCTTAGATGCTTTCAATGGGATATATACTAAGGTAAGGGTTGCAAAATGTGAAAAGGCATGATACTGGTCATGGAAAAGAGAAATTACAACTAACATGCTTGGAGTCTGCAATCGAAATATGAATTTTGTTTACTCTCTCACTGCTTGGGATGGGAGTGTAGTAGATAGAAGAGTTTTGCAAGATACAATAATTAGAGAAAATGGATTAAGGATTCTAAGAGTTATTTTAACTTGTGTGAGATTACCAAATTTGTCATTTATTTGTAGTTCTCTATAAAATATTATATTGATTAATGGTTTAATCCATTATTTCTAGAAATTATTACTTATGTGATAATGACTATACAAATGGAAATGGTTTTCCAACTTTATATTGAGGAGTTAGTTACCATTTGGATGAATGGGATGATGCTCGTAATGTGATACAAAGGCATTTGGATTATTCAAAACATGGTGGACAATCAAAACACGGTGGACAATCCTTAGGAGTAACTCGTATTATCCAATCAAGGTTCAAACAGAATTGTCATAGCATATTGTTTACTTCATAGCTTCATCCACACCAATATGCTTTTGGACCCCATGGAAAATGAGATTCTTGAAGCTATTAGTGCTAGTGATAAGTTAAATAATGAGTTCATTAAAACTATTAAGTCATCTCAATAGTGGTGAACATGGAGAGAAAATTTGTTAAGGTCAATGTGTGATCAATGGCGAGGAACTTAATCTAGTATAGAACATTAATTGCACTTGAATAGTATGATGCACTTATAATTGGTTTTGTAATATGAAAATGATGCCATGACTATGTTGATCTTAGTGAAATTCTTTTTTTTTTTGCAAAACTTTGATATTAGTGGCTCATTATTAAAATGCTAAGCTTATCGATAAAATATGATTGGTTGCTTCCTTGATATCAATGAACTTAAATATTGCTTCTTTCATATATGCTAGACTTTATGCTTTTAGAATGCATTGTTGCAGTGTGATGCATTTGAATACATTATTGTTATTTTATTTTCTTTAATTATATTTTTGCTTCACTTACACTCTTTTAATGGTTAATAAATTCATTGTTTTTTTAATTTTGCATGTATAAGCTTTATAGAAATGGAAGGTTCTCTCAACAAAATAAAGCACCAGACTTCCTCTTCTTAGATGATTGACTTTTGCCAAGCGTGCTTCCTTGTAATTGACGTTTAGACAATTTGTCATCTTCACTATTAGCATCAAACAACATGCAACTTCAAGGGCAGGGATATTTCTAGTCTCTTTCCCTCATTCTTTGTTCAACAATTCTTACACTATACTACCAAAATCTTGAACACGTTCTTCAGTTGCTTTATCTTTTTCAAATATCTCAACTCATGCTTTGAAGCAAGGAAAGAGCTTGAAGCGCATTCCTCTAGTATTAGCATCAACCTGTGAAAAATAAATTTTGAAAAGTAAAAACATTTTAATATAGAAAATAGGGAATAAGTATATATACTTTGGACATAAGTTAAATTAAAAGATAAGGGATACTTTTTTTTATATACTTTTCGCATACATCACCAACTGCATAAATCATGTTTGAATTATCTTTCCATTCAAACCCACTTTTAGATAACATTATTATCAATGATAGCATTAGTTTTGTCTCAATAGTTGCCATACAATAATTTAGTTTTGTTGGATGAATATCAATTGAAATTTTGTAAAAGATATTACATCATTGATTTGAGTGAAGGAAATGTTAGAAAAAATAAAAAATACATAATTTTTAATAAAATTTTGAAGAAGGGTAATTTGGAAAAAAAAATATAAATAATCACATTAAATAATCTAACATTGTAAATACATCATTAAGTTATCCTATATTTAGTCCATATTAGTGAACAAAGTATTATATTATCCTAGGATTAAGTTATCATTTAAATAATCATAAGGATATTAATCTAATCAAACAAAGTGATCAAGCTTTTCAGGATTGTTTTCATGGCTACAGTTGTATGTTTGCATTTGAAAAATCAACTTTAAACACCTTTATTGGTTAACAGCTTATTTCAAAGAGTTATTTTTTTTAATCGTTGAAATATATAATAATATTGTTTGAAGTTGAAAGACACGTAATAATTGTTCTTTTTTTAAAAAAAATATTTAATTACCAAAATACGCCCATTTTTCCTTTTTTCTTTTTAATTCTTTGCTTGTTTCATCATTATTCTTCATTCTTTCGTCTATCTTAATTTATCTCTCTATTTTTATTTTATTTTCCATATGCTTCTAATTTTTAAATATTTTTATTATAAAAATATAACAAATTTTCTTTGCATAATTAATAAATTCATATAATTTATAAATAATCTTATAAACAAACAGAATGCGCAACATTTAGTAGTTTTTAGTTAAGTGCTTAAATATAATATGTTTAAATAAAATAAAACAAAAAGATGACAGAAAACAAAAGGAGCTGAAAACCCACTCATTTTTCTTCTAGTATAAGATATTACGTATTAATGAGTTGACTAATCTTGCCTCTAAAAGTATGCGTGTGGCCCCGTTGGATGAGGGGAGAACATGGCTTAATTGGACGCACATACAATGTTCCAAGACCGAGACCACATAACCACCCGTTTACTTAGAATTTTTTGATCTACGATGTTGACATTAATTGTGTGAGAATTCATTTGACCAAGTGATCCTTGCTGACAAATTTCAATTTGTCTCAACATGATTCCTTGTTTTTTGGCCTATATATATCTCTTCCCGTCTCCTCTGAAAAAGAAAGACAAATTCTCATTGTTGAGTTTTGCTTTGATTTCTTTCATTTGCTTTGTTCATAAAAGTATATACACTGAAGCAGCAATGGAGAGTGAAGATATCAAGAAGATGCTGAAGAAACAGAAAAGGAGTGGAATCCCCCATAAGAGAGGGCAGATCAAAGCCGAAATATTTGGTGGGCTGTTGAAGACATTGATGGGGTGTTGCAATATCAGGGTTTTTGGAAGAAACTGAAGGTTGGATCCAGTGCACAACAAACAGTCCTATGTTCACATTTGTCAATGGGCTTCTGAGTTTGTGCACTGGCAGTAGAGGGCTACTGAGTCTCCAAACCCTCTTTGAGCAAGCTATATTTATTCCAGTATTTCTCTATTAATCTTTCCATGGCACTGTTCCTATTCCTCATTACTTTTTTTTCTCTCTCTCTCTCGTGATCTCTACTGTTAACCGATATGTTGAAATGATTTTAGAATTAGTTTTGTATTTTATTATTTTTTGGTTGGGTTTTTGGGGTTCTTGTTGTTACTGCTTATGTTTAGCTATTGTTTATTATTATTATTATTATGTGTGTTTTTAAGTGTGTGTTTTATTTGTGTAAAGGTTCAAAAAGAAAAAGTTACAAATATAATAATTGAAACGTGTATATCATTTATAGAAAATGCAACCTAACATTTTCTCCCTGTGAGAGATTTGTCTCTTGAGTATGAGTCTAATAAATTTGATGGGGGAGATGCAGCAACTGGTGCTTTGTTTGGACAAAAATTTAGATTATTTTATAACATAGTGGAACAACTATGTTTCTAATCTTCAAAAAATTGGACAATAAGAATGGATAAAAATTGTAGATGCCATTCTCTTTGAAGCTAATTACTGGAGAGATAAATTTAATATCATGACTTTTTAATATTACTTTTTGTGTGAAATAGCTTAGTTATTGTATTTTTATTTGAATATTGGCGATAACATGAGCCGAAAAGAATTTTATTTATTTAATTAATTAATTTTTTTAATTGTCAAATCGTGACCAATCAAATGCGTGGCAATGGGTCCAGTGCCTGTGTAGTTTGTCGTTTTCCATGGGAAATACTGGGTAATTTCTAATTTTGACAGAAAATAATAAATGAAAAAATTCTAAATTATTCAAATTTATATAATAGTTATAAATCACACATATTATAAAGATTTGAATCCTTAAATTATATCTTTTAATTTTATACATCTAGTATACCCACAATGAATTGATTATAAACTACAAAAGATTTCCCAAATTGAGGCGGGAAAAGGCCTTTCCAAATTAGGGTTAGTTTTGGAATAGACAAACAAAGACTGTCTCAAATTCGTTTCAAAATATGTGTTAAAAATATTTTAAAAATTCATTTTAAAATCATTTCAAATTTTGACATTTTTGGATAACCATCTCAAAACTGTCTCACAGTAGGATGTGTATCATCTCCTGTTCCAAATTTGAGATGACTATAGGATGGAAGTTTCATTACATTGGACTAACCGTCTCACAATCGTGCCACATTTCAATGTAAGTAATATTAAAAATAATCGTCCTAAAGTCATTTCAAAACTCAATAAAAATAGTATTAAAAAAATCACTTCAAAGTTAATTCAAAATTCAATGTAAATAATATTAAATAGTCTCTTGGATTGAGAATGTCGTTACAAAGCCGTCTCAAAATTCAATGTAAATAATATTAAAACTGCCATTTTAAAGCAATCCTTGATTTGTAATGGTTTTGAGACGGTGTTTTCGTTGGATTGAGAGTATCGTCCCAAAATCCCATATAAATAACATTAAAGTTACCGTCCTTGATCTGAGATGATTTTGGAATGGTTTTTTCTTTGTGGTGTAAAAAAACATCTTAAATTGGACACAGATTTTGAGACGATTGTTTCTTGTTGTGTAGAAACCGTACCAAATAGTTCTAAAATTCATTTAAAAATATTAACAAAATCCGAGCCAAAGTCGATTTAAATTTGAGATGACTTCGAGATGAATTTGTATTGCGTTGGACTAACCGTCCCAAAGCCATCTTAAATTCTTTTTAAAAGACATTAATAAAATCATCTCAAATGTCGTGCCAATTTTTTTTAAAAATTATTTCTTAAAACCATGCCAAAGTTGTCCTAGAATGTGGCACAGGTTTTGTTTATCCCAAATTGCGAAATATTAACAATTTTTAACATTGGTGACCTTTGAAATTGGAGATTTCACTCAAATCTAATATCAAGAGAGACAACAACTCTAGGTTAGATGATTGGTTTTCAATAGCATGGCTTGTTTTATTAAGTTTATTCATATTTTATAACATATCATTTAGATATTTGTATCTTTTTGTGATATAGTTTTACCCCTGCATAGTGTTGTTTTTCTTTCTAAGTATGAATGTGAAGGGCAAATGTAATATTTTATAAGATGTGTAATTTGATTTCCATATGTTGCCATTTTCAACTATTGTACTGGGGCATTTTGTGGTTATTTTTGTATTTTTCGTATATTTGAGAGAAGAAATAAATTCTCAATGCCATTGCTATTGTTCACTTTCTTTACTTTAAAAAAAAATTGGTAATTATATTTTTGAGATGTTGCTTGTAAAAGTTTTGCACATGGTGTGTGAATATATATTTTGTTGCACATTTTTGTTTTGGTGGTGTGGGGCAGTAGGCATTGGTTTTAAGTTTCTCATAGAAAGTGAACTTTTTTATGGTTGCACATAAAATGCTCATAATATTTGATTGTGGATATATAAAAAAATTTGATCGGTCGTGGGGATTTGACATTAGAATTCAAAATGGGGTTCATGAACTTATTGATTAGGTGGTAAACCAACATGAGTATATGGACGGAAACAAAATTAAATATCCTTGTTCCTGTTATAAGAATGCTAAATTTCTGGAGCTTGATGGAGTTAAGGTTCACTTATTTTGAAAAGAGTTTATTCAGAATTATTACAACTAGAAAAGTCATGGTAAAATCTAATATTGGGAGATCAAAAATATACAAGTGAGTATTGTAGCAACTTCCTCAACCTCGGATTATATTGCAATGACACAAAACTTGAATTAAGAGCACCATATTGTTTATAATGTAGTTAGATATTGTATAGGCATTGCGTAGACAATGGTGGGCCCTTCCCAAGGGGTGGATGAGCAGTTGACTTTGGAACCACCCTTTGTCATTGGGGTATAAGTTTGGGTGCAAGGGATTTTCTTGAGGAAATAAAACAAGCAATCCAACTAGGTATGCAATCGTGGAAATAGGACAAGCAAATGGATCATTCTCATAACAACTTGTTATTGTTGGTAATTTCAAACTCCATCATCCAAGCAATTGTTGAAAAAAAAAAAAACAAACAATCGAAGCAAGTATGCAATTGTGGAAATTTGGACTCTAGCAAATGGATCGTGCTCACAACAACATATTATTCTTGGTAATTTCAAACACCATCTCCCACACAATTGTGGAAATAAAGCAAGCAATCTAAGAAAGTACGTAACTATGGAAATTGGACAAGCAGTTCAACTGGGCAATTGTGGAAATAAAACAAGCAATCCAACCAAGCAATTGTTGGCCACGTCAAATTCCATCACCCAACCAATACACCCAAGCAATCTAACCCCTTCAATTCACATTCTTGTGGAAATGAAACAAGCATTCCAAGCCAATGTAGCCCATTTCAAATTCCTTCACCCAACAAGACATTTCACCAAATAATTTATATGCAAACATTTCACAACCAAAGATTATCAACAAATTTGTCAAAATTTTGTCCCAAAACAACAACCTATGTAGAGGCTTCTATTTCACCAGCATATCTTGGCCATAAATGTCCCAAAACCACCAACAAATTGAATAGAAACAACAAACAATTCATCAAACATCAATTAACACAAAAGGAGTAATGTCTAATAACCACATTTCCAAAAATAACCATCAAAATTCAGCTTCATCATATGAGGTGCCCCTACATTGTCTTAACCATTATAAAAAGCAAGGTATGAAGCATTGTAGATGGATTAAATTTGAAAAAACAAATTGACTAAAATGAAGTGTTTTGTAGTTTGTCATTGTCTTGGTTGTCATGAAGACCAGGGCAATACAATTATTTAAAAAGTCATGTTGTCCATGACATCATGATGACATAGTTCTCTGTTTGTAGGTTGTCCATGTTGTCATAACAAGTAGGACAACTAGCAGACAACAGTGGTGTAAGATGAGTCAAGTTAACTGATGAGTCTCGTAAGTTGACTTGACTAAACCTTGATTTGAACTTGACATTGCTAGAGCTTGAGTCAAGCTTATTCAAGCTCAAGTTTTCATTCGAGTTGAGTTCGACCTCTTTTTTATGTGTTCTAAAGCTCACAAGTGAGCTAGTAAGTTTTTTTTTTCATATTTATTTTTTTAATTTTTTCTATAAACAACAATTTATTAATATATATTCAAATAATACATTTAATTAGTAACAATATGTTAATTTATAGTAATTTTTATATATGATTTTATCTATATGTATATACAATATTTTAAAGTTTGATTTGAGTAAATATATTTTAAACTTTAAATATAAAATTCTTTGTAAGGTTATGAAAATATTCAAAATTTTAGTTTAGTTTTAAGAAAATGCAAGAAAGTATATTAAAATAATTATAGATTCTAAATGAAATATAGATATTCTGATTAATATAATTATGCATTTTTTATTAACATAGTAGTGTATAATATTTCATTTATAAATAACTAAGATGTAAGATTTTAATTTTTGTATGTGTCTTAGAATTAAAAATTTATAAAAATTTCATTTAAAATTTGGAATGTTCATAATATTTTATATGCATAAAATAATAAATAATTTAAATAAAAAATGTTATAAATTAATACAATTATGCATCTTTAGTATTATTTTACTATATAGTAATTGTTACACATATAAATATATACAACACATTAAATTTTAATTTTAATGTATAGTTTTTATTTTATATTTTATGAAATTTTAGGTAAAAAAATATTGATGTAAATGTAGCTCTCTCTATCAAATGATACAATTAAAATACATTTCAAAATTTCTAATTAAAATAAAAAAAATTTAACTAAATAAAAATAATAGCAAAACCTAAAAAAAATCTTATCAAAATAATAAAAATTTATTATTTATAAAATATCATATATATTATATAATATTTTTAAATAGATTAAAGTTATGTCATTGTTGAAAAGTTTATGGATGATCCCAAAAAATAATTTTTATGTAGTTATTAAAATATTTCAAATATGTGATTATGATTCTTAAATTTTATTTTTTCAAAATTAATGTGCTATTTTATAAAGTTTAATGTATGTTTCAAAATATCGATGGTTATTTTCATATTGTTTTAAAATGATGTTTCATTCTCAAAATTTATTTTAATTTTATCCTCTTAGTTAAATTTAATTGAATGGATACATTTTTAAATACATTATTACTTCTTATTAATCAAATTATTGTAAACATTATTTTTATTATATGTTAAAGTAAAAAATAATTAAATTAATTAGTATTAAAATTAAAAAAAATTATATAAATTGAATCAAACTTGAGTTTGAACTTAAAAAAAATAGGAGTACTCGACTCAAGCTCGAATCTTTTGCATCCTAGTAGATAGAGAATTAGCCATGGCATGGTTGTTGTGATGATGCACTCAATGTGCGGACAGACAGTTATGTCATCCACGTCGTTGTGATGAACATGGCATGGCCAACTCTATGTTTGTAGGTTATTCTACTTGTCGTCACGACCCACTCCTGCCAAAGGCATTGTTCACCTTATTGCCAACAGTGCCCCGACAAAATCGCAAAGCATCTTGCGCCATCCATTCCACCAAACTCCTTCATGAGCCAGTAGTAAGGGGAAAACACTGACACTACTCAAAGAACACAATAAAACCCTCAATTCTTCTATTCTCAATCTAAATTCAAGCCATAAACATTAAGGCGAGTTTTCAATGGTTTTTCCATTTTGGACTCTTCCTTTGCAACAAAGCATACCGTATGCATTAAAATTGGATTGTGATGATTTTACCGTACTTTTCACTTGAGTTTCATGGTTAGTTGAATAAAATTTGTGGTTGTTCTTTTTAAATATTTTCAAGTCGTTACAAGGGTTGTCAATCTCTAACAAACTTAGGGTTTTTTGTGTGCAAAAATTTAGTTGATAAGCACTCAATTAGCTCTCAATTTGTTGTTGATGCTTGGTTTTTATTCTTAGGTGAATATATGACCAAAATGTTGCACATAACCTATTTGATGAAATGTAAATAGATGCTTTGCTTATATTACCAAATGCTAAATGGAATTGTTTATTGCTTAACATGAATTTGGTTCTGCGTCTACATCACCTTAAAGGTAAATAGGACATCCATTAGAAATGATATGCTTCAAATGCCAATTAGTCCGTTGTAACATATTAAACTGAATTTAGAATAAGTGTATGTCTCTCAAGACTATCTTATACTTGTTGGCCAATTTTTGATGTACTTTCTCGAAAATTGTACAAAAATATGATGTACAGAAATGTCATAATTGAAATGCGTGCATTTTTCCTTTGCTTGTGTTTTGTTTAGAAATGATACCAAACCTTGCCCACAAGTTGAATGGGTTGAATTCAACTTGCTTTCTGAAAGGAAAGCAAAATATACATTTATGGAGAAGTGTGGTTTCTATGTTATGTGCATCCAAGCTACATTTGAAATAGCCACCAATTATGACAAATAGCTACGTTGAAATACTTGTATGAGAGGTCAATCATGGTGCTTCTTTGAACATATATAGGTGCTTCTTTGAACACGTAGGATGGAAGCCCCATTTTTACTTGGTAAAGGAAAGAAAATATATTGGTTTTCAATGTCTTTCACTATCTAATATGCCCAATACACTCAACCATGCTCTTTATTACAATGTGGCACATCTTGAAGTTTCAAGTGCCATATTTGGTAGACTAACATACTATTTCATTTGTATAATGTTTTCAAGTATGACTTGTGGAGCATATTTGAGGGGACATTCTCAACGTGGTAAGGGTGTCTCATGCAATATAAACCCCTCATAGAACAACACTTCCAAATTGACATTGGACATGATTGAGGATGATGATGAGATGCAACCCCCACCCAAGATAACATGATTAGCCTTCCATATCAACCCAACAATCCAACCAACATCCATCATCTTTGGGCCTAGGGATAGAAACCAATGGTAGTTGCCGTGTCAGAGGCCTATGTGGGTGAACAAAATCAGCAGTCTATGGAGAGGCCTAAACGCTTGATGCCATGAACTTTTCAGTGAGTTAATTTTATTTTCTAGTGTTTAACAAATGACATACATGCTTGCTTGTCTCCACACAATTAACACACTTGTAATTTTTGTTCATCACTACATGAAAAGAAGTGACAAATTGTATAAAATCTATTATTACTAAACATCATAATGGTCCCTAAATATGTTATATCGAGGTGCCATTGAAAACTAAGAAAGATTGATTTGCTTATTTCAATGTATTTTGTTATGTGTTCTTATTGGTTCATACAAACAAGCATGTAAGGTTTCAACCTTTAATTATTAATGTCTTTTGTTTTGTTTCATCTCTCAATAGAATGAATATTCATGGGACCTAGCTAACAGCATAGCCATGTAGTGAGCTTTTAAAAAAATGGTGACAAAAATGATTAGAAAAGATCTACACTGGATGAGACCCCCAATTATGAAGCCTGAATGGATTGTGCTTAATAAGTGAGAGTAGATGTTGCCTTAGTTAGCTAAAGATAATTTTCAAACCGTGTGTAATAAGAACTAAGACAACCGAGTTGTTGATAATGCCTTTGTATCCAACATATATCACGTGGTTTGATTTCAATCACCGCCCACAGTGAGCGAATGGTGAAGCATATATACTTTTGACTGTGTTTTATGTTCCATGTTTTAGGTTAGCCTAAGAGAGTAATAATGTGTTCTCAAACTAATCATGCAACAATTATTTTCTTTAATTTGTAGATGACTTTGAACCATGAAGGAGGCGACAATGGGATGGCTAACAATCCCCTTGAATCGTACTTGAGATTGTGGAAAAATGTTGTTGGAGAATGGGCAGGTCCTCATGCGCAATCTTAGGGGGGTAAGGATACATAAGCCCATATACTTGTTCACGCAATTGCAGAATAGTCTTAGTTAACTTCTACATCACATCATTTCCTTATAAATTTGTAGAAGACGAAGGAAAAACTAACACAAGACCACAATAGTGAATACCTAAAGGGATTGAGCTAGAGTGTGGGACTATATCCAACTCTAACAGCAGCAACATGATTGCCCTTAATACACTTGATGGCTTCAAAAAAGGTCGATTGCTAGGGATGGGATTGGAGGCCATGTTGTTCCGACAATTGTTCTAAGGATCCAGCACTTCTTCACCGAACCCTGTACTAAGAGCAATGTAGGGAAGGCTTGAGCGTACACAGTAAAAGCTGGCATAAACAAAGGCAAAATTAGATAAATGTATGCGACTTACTACCAGAAAATGGGCCATCAACACATTGGATGAAGATGAAGGTAGGGGTGACAATAACGATATTGATAGGATTAAGGCAGATGGGTAGATTTATGTCATCATACTGTGCTTGTGGTTCAAGCTACTGTCCTATGTTATGTTTCTTTATATTCAACCTCATGTTGTATTGACGAAGCATATTATCACATTTGATATTAATTTTTTATATCTATTAATGTTCATCATTATTACCATTTTGTATTAGATTTTGGGTAAAATAAGCCAATTTGACATTATTGGATATATCTGTTAAGCAAGGAAAGTTTCTTCAATGCAATATCAAAATTTGTCCAATTTTTTTAAAAAATCATCCCAAAGTCATTCCAAAACTGTCATACAATTGATTGTCCCAAACTTAAGCCAAATCTGTTTCAAATAGGTTGTCTCAAAATTGTCCCAAAAAGGTGTGTCAAAACCATGCTTTAGTCGTCCCAATGTGGTCCTGATAATCCATTTTAAAACCGTCCCCATGCCTTAGTTGTCACAATGTTGTCCAAGATTAGTCATGCTTAAATTGTCCTAGAAAACCCATGCTAAAGTCGTATTGGAGAACACGTACCAAATTCATCCTAGAAAAACCTTTTTCAAAATTATTCCAAATTTGTCATGCCAAAAACGCCTTTCCAAAACTTCTTGTTCTAAAGTCGTCTTAAATTTGCGATGGCTTTTCAAACTCATCTCGAAAGCTTTGCGATGGGCTAATTTGGGATAGCTTTGTCATCTAGGATACCTGAGAAGCTATCCCAAAGATTTGTCCCAAATGACCGTTCCAATCTGAGAAATTTTTGATAGTAATATTACATTCAATACAACCCATTTGATCCCAAAGCTTAATTAATAACGGTACATCACAAAAGAGGGATTCAAATTCATGTAATTCTAGATTGAGAATTGGCATTCGAGGGGTTCAGATCAATACGATTCATTGCATCTTATGTCATTGTAATTTCAGAAAGTTCATCTCAACTCTTTCCATGTCTTTTGAATCGATTTGGATACATCCACCTTCTCTTAGATTGGTTCGTTTGAATCTCCACATATAACTTCTATTTTTCTTTTTATTTAGTTCTTTCTTTTTCTATTCATTTCCACTTTATACCTACAATTAACTATTTTGAATCAAAATAAACTATAATTCTATCAATATTAAGCATTCGAAGCACAATTATCATATCAAATTCATATAATTGCAAGCAAATTATCAAGTTTTTTATTTTTTGAAGACTAATATAAAATTTCATTATCATTGTCTCTCGACATGGATTAACTATTAGAAGAAGCGTGAAAAGCTTAAAAATGAGAATCTATCAGTCTTAGTTTCTAGAATGCTTGCCTTGTTTTCAAATTCAATCCCCGCAAGGCTTATAAATGTCAACTCCCACATGCCAAGATTTTCAACATTTTTTCGACGTAATTATAAAAATCGTAATTTCAACTCCCACATGGCAATAAATCAACGACACTTGTCCTAGAATTGTTTGTCTTCATTTTATGTGTTCAACCCGCGTTTGCCTAAAGAAACGTGAAGCTTCTTCCTACTTGCCAGGGTAATGATGGACAAAAACACGGCTGTGTCAGGAAATGAGGTTTTGTCAGAAGATATGTTTTGTAGGAGTTGTGTGTGGGGATTAATAACGCTTTTGATTATAAGATTTTGATGATTTTAGTTTATTTGAATATATATATAAAATATATAATAATAATTGTATTATATGATATGATAGTATATAAGTATAATTAATAATTTATAGAGTGTAAATATATAAATGTATGTGTATATGTATAGATATTCTTATTATTAAAAATATGAATGATGATTGAAAAATAATTTGTTAATTAAATATGTAAAAAAAATAAAATTTAAATAAAATTTTTGTCGAGTAAAATGCTAAAATTTGGCACCCAAGGTGTACGATGATATAAAGTTGGCTTCCAAACATAGCGACGGGAATTGCAATTCCACTTAAATTTCATCAAATTATTACGTGTGGTCACAAATTTCCTTCCATCACATTTAATCAGTCATTTATTTGGGAATTGTAACTCCACTTAATGTCATCAAATTATTAGGTGTGGTCTTAAATTTTCTTCCATCACATTTAATTAGTCATTTGGAATGATTAACTAATGATTCTTCATTCATGTGATGACACCCATAAAAAAAACAAGCTTCTTATTACTTGGTCCAACTAATTGTTGGTTGGATTAGCAACCCATTTCTTAATGGCGCAGGAAATATGGGACAACGCATGGATCGATCTCATAATTCGTCCACATTAAAAGATGAGAAAAATCCATGAACTGGGCATTCAATGAAACGAAGAAATATAGACAACACACAAGCAAAGTGCCAATTTATCCGTGGCAGCATAATAAAAATTATTATTACCAGTAAAATTTGCATATGCGGATTTATGTATAAATAATAAAATTATTATATTTTAATTAATGAAAATAAAACTATTTAATATTAAAAAGTATAAAGAATATTTAAAATTATAAAATAAAAAATCAAAAGAATTTAAAAATAGAGAAATTTTGATTTAAAAGAAAAAAATTAAAAATTAAAATAAGAAAATCATGGGATTCTACATTGTGAAAAAATATTTAAAATAAAAAATGACGAAAGATTAAAAGAATTTTAACAATGATAAAATTTGAGAGAACATATAAGTATAAATTGTAATTGAATTGGATGAAAAAACAGAGAAAAAAAAATGATAGACAGAAATAAAAGTATTGAATATAAGGATAATTGTGTAAATTTATTTGGTGAAATCAAGTATTTTTGTTGAAATAATAATAATAATATAGTATGTGCACAAAATTTTATTATATTTTTATATGCAACAGATCATATCCCCCGTTGACAAAGGGTCTAGTCAACCCATCTAATTTTATGACAAAAATATTTGTTGTGAAGTTATTTAAATTTACCAAACACCATATTTGTCACTGTCTGTTGCATTGAATCAACTTGAAACTCAACTCCAATTAATTCTATTGATAGAGTTGATTTTGAATGATCCAATTAATCCGCACGTTAATATGGATTGACCCACAACTCATTATAAACAAATACATCCCACATTAGATATAGGGGGATTTATTATTGTATGAAGTATGCAGTCATAATCCATTTATGATCTTTACCACTTTTATTTTCTTTTTATATCTTCATATATCGTGTATGAATGCTGAAAAAATTAAGGAAATGAACTCAATAGTTTTTATCTTATAGAATAATGTATATATTGAATATTCACTCAGAAAAGAACACTCGGAAAATTCCATACAAAGATGGAAAGGATACGGTTATAATTGCCCACTCTGTGGTTCACTTGTCTGGTGACTTGATCACGTCAAAGTGGTCATTGAAAGACCATGTTTTCAAAACCGGTCCGGTCGGTCTGTTTGACAGTTTGATTATACTAAAAAAAATTGAATATTATCTGAACCGCTGTGAACCAATCAAATTTGATTAAAAATCGGGTTGAATCGGTCCACTCGATCAAAAATCGGTTTTTATTATTTTTATTAATAAAAATTTTAAAAGATAAAAATTAACTTTTTAATTAAATAAGAATAAATAAAATATTTTTATATCTACTTATAATTTCATTTTTATCTCCAAAATAATTTTTTATTAAATAAAATTTTTACTAACTATTTTCTTTTACTTGTACTTATTTTATAATTTCTATCTATATATTTTTCTAATTAAGTAATTGAAAATTTAAACATTGTATCTTGAAATAAAAAATTTTTAGTTATTTGTGTTGTTTTCATTTTTCAAAATTCATTCTTCAATATTTATGTTTTTCTTTGAATTTAATTTAGTTTCTTTTATATTTTTGTAATATTTTATATTTATTAACTTATTAATTTTTTTATTACATGTATACTTATCATTTGATATATCAATTGATAGACATGAATTAATTTTATAATATTATTTTAATACTATTATATGTGTACAAATATATTCTATATAATGTAAAATAATCAGTATTTTAGAAATGGTTCCTAATTAGTTTTCCGATTCAATGGCCGGTCTGGTTTTAAAAACAATAAAGGAAGTGACTTGCATGGAAAATAGAATCTTTATTGACATCACTCCCCATAACTTCATGGTGAAATAATCAATCGATCAGTCATTGTATATGTAACCCTACCTACTTGGTACTACACCACCCAAACCCTCTTGTGCAAATTAACCATCGAAACTTAATTTCCTTTTCAGTCCCTCATTCACCCCCTAAAATCAAGAAAGATTCAAGAATTCTGTTTCCTCTTTTAACCGACAATGGACTAGGAAAGAAGGCAGACAAGTAGCAAAGGGAAAAGCAGAAGCCAGCCACCCCCAAAGAGAGGTTAGATTTGTTAAGGTTTGTAATTATTTATACACTAAGAGTTGTCCATTTCAACCAACAAGTGGTATCAAAGCTCATGGTTCAACTTGGGACGAGTATGAAGACAGTGCTTGGTGATCATATGGAAATGTTCATATCCCATGAAAAAACCACGAAAATGATAGGCATGCAAGTATACTTGGAGATCACATGGAAAGCCTATACCCCATAGAAGAAAGGCCCATGGAATTAATGGGCATTAATGAGCAACTTGGTGAGACCGTGAGATATTCGAAAAGTTTCTGATTGAAGGAGAACAAGTGGAAGAAAGTTTTTAATTGAAGGGGAACAAGTGGAAAAAACTCATATTTGAGGGAAAGATTGTTGGAAAATAAATATGAGTTAGAAAAAGTGGCATTCCGCATTAGTAGAAGAAAAAAAAGTAGCTTGTATATAAGTGAATACTTTGACCCATAACTCATAACCTTAAGGTTTTGAATTAATATATGGTGTCAAACCCACTTATATACATGTCCACGTACAAGCCCATAAACAGTTCTCCCCGATTTCGTTGGGCTCCGATCCAAGCCCAATAGACATTGCTCATTGGTGATACTCCTGATTTGGTTAGACTTCTCCTCTGACCTAATAAGGTCCAATTAGAGTTTGTAGTTGGGCTTTCCACACTCCTAACAAAGTGATATCAGAGTCGATGTTCTATCATTTTTTATAATTCAAGGAGCAATAGAGGAATTGACCAGTACCATGATCAAGTTGAATCCCATCAACTATGCTATTTGAAAGCCTCGAATGGAGGACCACTTGATCATACGAGACTTGTGGGATCCAGTGCTTGGCAATGCTGCAAAACCTGAAGCCCTACTCAACGAAGAAGCAAGGAGGAAAGAGTTTAGATAAGAAGTTGAAGGTCAAACCTTAGTTTTTGAAAAATATGGAAGCCGTGGACGAAGTTAAAGTTGAGGACCACATCGAGGAAAAGGACACTCAAGGGGTAAGTCTGTTAGTAGAAAAGAAGTTGAATGCTTTTCACTGTAAAAGGAAATGCCACATCAAAAGGAATTGTTGGAATTGCAAACGGGATTTTAACAAAGGAAAGGAGGAACAAAAGAAGCAAGAGAACATGCTCAAAAAAACAATAACCACAGCTTCAGATGGAGATGTGATAATTGTAAGTGATGAAAATTTCTTGAATTTTACCTTTCAAGATTATTCTTGGGTGATTGACTCGGGGGCTTCTTACCATGTTACTCCACATAAGGAGTTCTTCTCTTCTTACTGTCTTGTAGAAAATGACTTTATAAAAATAGGTGATAGTGGCACCTGTAAAATTCATAATTTTGATGATGTTTTGATAACTATTGCCTTAGGATGCAAATTAAAACTGAAAGATGTAAGGCATGTACCGGACGTGAGGCTGAATTTAATTTATACAGGAAAGTTAGATGATAAAGGGTTCTCTAGTCATTTCACTGGTGGAATTTGAAAGTTGAAAAAAATTGATAGTAATGCTTGTACAGTGGTGGAATCATCAATGGAGTTGTGGCACAAAAGGCTAGGGCATATGAGTAAAAAAGGTATGTCAATTTTAATTAAAAATAATTATTTGTCAAAATTTAAAAAATTAGATTTCATACTTTGTATTGACTATATAAAAGGGAAACAAAAAGAATTGCTTTCAAAAAATATCCTCTGCAAAGAAAGAAAAACCTCATGAGCTTGCACACACTGATGTTTGTCAAATGAATGAACAAACACTTGGTGATACTTT
Organism: Avicennia marina; assembly: GCA_019155195.1. Lineage (NCBI taxonomy): Eukaryota > Viridiplantae > Streptophyta > Magnoliopsida > Lamiales > Acanthaceae > Avicennia > Avicennia marina. Next base: position 9,555,645 of record CM032780.1, read on the forward strand.
GTATTTGGTGATTTTTATTAATGATTTTTTTGGAAAAGTTTGGTCCTATGCATTAAAATCAAAGGATCAAGTTTTGAAATCTTTTAAAAATTTTCATAAAAGAATTGAACGAGAAATAGACCTTAAATTAAAATGTGTTTGGGCTGATAGTAATGGAGAATACCGAGAACTGTTAGAAGAATATTGTAACAGTCATGGGATCTGATTGGAGAAGATTGTTCCAAAGATCCTGCAGCAAAATGACATTGTTGAAAGAATGAATCAGACCATTACTAAAAGAATTTACTAAAAGGATTCGAGCTATGTTGTCACATGCAAAGTTGTCAAATCCATTTTTGAGTGAGGCTATGAGAACAACTGTTGATTTGATCAATCTTTGGTCTTCAATTTCTTTGAATGGAGATATTCCAGAAAAGGTATGGTCCGGTAAGTCTATTAATTTGTAACATTTAAAAGTTTTTAGGTGTTGAATATTTGTTCATATCCCAAAGGATGAAAGGAATAAACTTGATCATAAATCAAGAAATTGCATCTCTCTAGGATATGGGCATGAAGATTTTGGATATAGATTGTGGAACCCTAATGAAAAGAAAATAATAAGAAGCCGAGATGTTATTTTCTTTGAAAATCAAACTATTGAAAATGTAAAAAAAGAAAATAAGAACAGGAATACTGAAAAAATTCTAGTAAAGGATCCTGCCTCCCAACAAGCTCAATAAAGAGTTGAAGTCCCACAGGAAAACACGGAAGAAAGGCATGAAGCTGAAATTGCTCCAACTCCATCTTAGCCTGCAAGGAGATCTGAACAAGAAAGGAGGCTGTTAATAAGGTACAATTCAACTGAATACCTAATGCTGACAGAAGATGGTGAACTGGAGTCCTTTGAAGAAGCAGTAGATGATAAAGATAACTAAGAATGGTGGAAGGCGATGGAAGAAGAAATAAAGTTCATCCATGAAAATCAGACTTACGATTTGATAAGTCTACTTTTGAGAAGAAAGACACTTAAAACAAATGGGTATTTAAACTAAAGATGGTTGAAGGGAGTTCTCAACAAAGGTATAAGGCAAGGTTAGTATTTAAAGGTTTTGAACAAAAATCTGGCATTGATTTTGATGAAATCTTCTCTCTTGTTGTTAAAATGAATTCTATTTGAGTTGTCCTTAAATTAGCTGCAAGTTTAGACATGGAAATAAAATAGCGTGATGTGAAAACAACATTCTTAATTAAGAACTTGAAGAAGAAATTTTTATGGAGTAACTAGAAAGCTTCTAGATGAAAGGTAAAGAAAATTTAGTCTGCTGATTTAAGAAAAGCCTTTATAAAACTAAGCAAGTCCCAAGGCAGTGGTATAAAAAATTTGACTCCTTCATGGCTAATCACAGTTTTAGAAAAACAATTGGTGATCATTGTGTATACATTAAGATTTTTGATGATGATTTTATCATTCTTTTGTTGTATGTTGATGATATGCTTATTATTGGCCATGATTTAAACAAGATTAACAAGCTGAAAAGAGAGTTGAATAAGTCCTTTGAAATGAAGGACTTGGGACCAACAAAGAAGCTCTTAGGCATGTATATTCTATGAGATAAACCAAATGGTAAGATTTGGCCATCTCAAGAAAGCTACATCAAAAAGATGATTAGAAAGTTTAGGATGAAAAATGCAAAGCCGGTGACAACTCTACTGGGTAGATAATTTAAGTTGAGTTCGAAGCAATGTCCAAGTAGTGAAGATGAAAAGAAATATATGAGTCAGATACCATATGCGTCAACTGTTGGAAGCTTGATGTATGTAATGGTTTGCACCTGACCAAACCTAACTTATGCAGTTGGACAAGTAAGCCGTTACATATCAAATCCCAAAGAAGAACATTGGAATGCTGTCAAGTATATTTTGAGATATCTAAAAGGAACAATTTTGGACTTTGTTATACTCGAGGAAGGAATAAGCCTGTTCTTGAAGGATATTCTTATGTAGACATGGTAAGTGATGTTGATTCAAGAAAATCTACCTTGGCAAAGTAAACTCCAGAAATGTGTTGCATTTTCAAGCACAGAGCCAGAATACAATGCACTAACCGAGGCGTGCAAAGAATTAATTTGGTTGAAGAAGTTCCTTCAAGAGTTATGATGGAGCTAAGAGAAGTATGTCATCAATTGTGACAGTCAGAGTGTAATCTACCTAAGTAAGAATTCAACATTCCATTCTCGGTCTAAGCATATTGATATTCGTTATCACTGGATTCGACAAGTCTTGGAAGAAAATGAAGTAAGTTTGTAAAAGATTCATACAGATGACAATAGAGCAAACATGTTAACTAAGTTGTTGCCTAGAGAGAAGACTGAAACATGCAAAGAAATTGTTAGGTTACAAGAAAGTCTATAAATAGCAATAAAGGGGGAGGAATGTTAAGGTTTGTAGCTATTTGTACACTAAGAGCCGCCAATTTTAACCAATAAGTGATATTAGAGCTGATGGTTCAGCTTGAGACAAGTATGGAGATGGTGCTCGGTGATTGCATGGGAAGGTTTGTATCTCATGGAAAGCCCATGGAAATGATGGGCATGCAAGTGTGCTCGAAGATCACTTGGGAAGCCCATACCAAATGAAAGAAAGGTCACAAAATTGATGAGCATTAATGAGCAACTTGATGAGACTGTAAAATATTCTAAAAGTTTCTAATTGAGGAGGAGCAAGTGGAAGAAAGTTTCTGATTAAAGGGGAACAAGTGAAAAAAACTCATATTTGAGGGAGAGATTGTTGGGAAACAAATATGAGTAATAAAAAGTGGCATCCCACATTGGTAGAAAAAAAACAAAGTGGCTTGTATATAAGTGAATACTTTGATCCGTAACTTATATCCTTAAGGTTTTGGGTTCATATATGGTGTCAGACCCACTTATATACGTGTCCACGTACAGGCCCGTAATAGTTCTCTCCGATTTTGTTGAACTTTGTTCTAAGACGTTGTTCATGGGTGATACTTCCGATTTGGTTAGACTTCTCCTCTGATCCAGTAAGATCTAATTAGAGTTTGTAATTAGGTCTTCTACACTCCAACGAGATTAAAGTCAGAATATTGGAGGACTAGAAGGTAACAGTGATGGGCTCCAAAAAGTGTGGCTGCAGCGGAAATGACACCAAAATCAGCTATGGGAGGGGAAATTGTTCTTAGCCTCTTCTTGTTCCATTTGGGTAGCCGACGGTCGTATTGAATTCCTACTCTATGCATGGTTTGTTGACTTGTACTAGTTGGTTGTTTGTTTTCAGGTATGATGAAGCATAGGACATATGCAAGCTCTTGTAGTCTTGTGTTGGTTTAGGGTCATGACCTAAATCGGGCGATGTTTGCTTCTTGGCGTATTGTATAGACCTCGTGCTTCTCATTCATTGGCTATTCTTTAATTTTAATTCATTGCATTTTTCTATTATCTCTCAATTTAATTTAATCTTTTTTTTTTTTTTTGCTTTGTCGCTTGGATAAGAATATAAAATATTAGACATGGTGGATTTTTATCACTATATAATAATAAAAAAATGTAAGAAGTACGAGGTTCATATCCAAGAAGTCAGCACCACCGTGTAAGTTTCGGCAGCCGCAAACGGCGACGTTAAGTCATTCGGTCTCCAAGCAGTTCCTGCAATTCTTTCTTAACAATTTAAAGAATTCGCTTTGCTTTCTTAATTTACCGCATTTTGTCTAAAAATTTTAATCTTATTTACGAGTTTATCTTGGATTTTAAATTTTCCTGGAGACGACGTCGTAACAAACCTCCTCCCTCAAGTATGGAAGCAAGTCTCTTCACCTTACCCTCCGCCGCCGTCCTCCGCCACCTCCTCTGCCCTTTAGGTCAAATCCCATTTCAGCAACCCCTTTCTCGCAACCATCCATCACCCCAGCAAGACGTCAACTTTAACCAAAACCCATAATCCATACAAAGAAAGACGAAACAGTTGGAGGACTGCGACCTTGTTGCAGGCATTGGCTACTAGGGCTTCACTGTCCAACAGTTTCAAGAACTCAGGACCTAACTCCCTGAGACATCCAGACTATGGGTTGCCAAGAATACCCAAGTGCTTAAAGCCATTGAGGGCACAAAATGGGAGGCTCATAAGCCGCGTATGAAGGGCATCAATGCCTGGCTTTTTGTGCATGGCGAGGAAATCCCTGCAGCTTTGAAGCCTTACGGAACTTTTCAGAAGGAGAATAAGCTTGATGATAAGGACCTCACAGGGGCTGCATTCGAAGGGAAGCTTTATGGGCCAGAAGAGTTTGTGGCATTGCCGAATTTGCCTGCGAGAGCTTTTGGGGTCTTTGAAAGGACCTGCTTCTGCTGTTGTGGGGACTATTCAGGCTCCTGCTAGCGACTTGATCATGGTGCTGAAAGCTTATTGCAGGAAGCTGGAAGAGGAGGGTCAATGGTGCTGGGCAATACTAGTTTTTTTCCTTTTCCTGGCGGGAGCCTGTGGTCTGAAAGTTTTCTTATCAACTGGAGCAATTTTTTGATGTATGTGTCAGTCAGAGTTCTGAAAAAGTAAACGTGGTTCTTTTCCACATGATGGTTATGCGGTCCTGCCTCCGAAGTCCGAATGCTTGCACAGGAATTCCGGGTTGAGGGGTTTGCTTTGTGTAAAGTGATAGGGTAGCACCCTCAGTTGCGTGCTCTGTGCAATTAATTAATGATTTGGTTTGGCTAATCTCACACAGGAAGCAGGGTTCTAAGACTGTTTAGTTCTTTTTGATCCAAATGAAATATGAATGTTTGAGAACTGTAATTAACTTGAGTTTCATAGGCACTTCGCACTTCACATTAAAGTTAATTCTCTTAAGATATGGGAATCCCGATAGTATGAAAGTGAATGTAAAGGTCTTATTCCTGTAAAACTGCGTCAACATACATTTGTCTGGAGAAGTTCATCTTTGTTGCTTGGCATCCACTTTTATCTTTATATTTTTTTTCTTGTTACAGGGAACGAAAATGAATACAGCTTCTTTTGTCTATGTGTTATTCTGTTAACGTATGTTCTCGAGACAATCTTCAACGTCATGGTGCCTTGTGCTTATCTGAAGACATTATCTCCCAACACTGGCACAGAAAAAGAAGTAAGATGTGGTCCACATTTTTACTTGTATAGGTTGTATTAAGTGGGCTTGTGTATTATTGATACGAGTAACTTGTACATATTATAAGTGCATTTAAAATGTAAAATGTAACTATCATATATATATATATATATATATATATATATAAAATTGTTTTCTTGTTATATTAATATTTTGGAGTATACTTGTGTATTTTGTTTTATAATTTACAATATAACAAAAAATTTCTACTTTAAATATAATAAAATTAAATAATTTTATTAATAGCAATAAAAAATAAATTGTTATGTTATAAGATGTGTTAAAAATATAAAATGTGAAAAGTGTAAAATTAAACGAGAAGAAATAAATTAAATGAACTTCATTTGGAGAGGATAAAAATGAGAAAATATGAAAACAAAGAAGGTGAAAAGTAGACATAAATAAAAGAGAGATATGTTAATCTTTTTATTTTCAAGCAGCAAAATGTAGTTACACTACCAAAATTGTTTAATTTGGGATGGATTTAAAATCATTAGTCATCTCAAATTAAATTTGGGATGGAATTTAGGACGGTTAATAATTCGTCCATATTTGCCCCATCACTAAAAATTGAGACGGTTAAAATGTAGCCGTCTTAAATCTAAGATGGCTTTAGGACGATTCCATTTTGGATGGCTTTAGGACAACTCTATTTGGGACGGCTTTAGGACAGCCACGTTTTGGGATAGCTTTGGAACAGTTTTTTTGGGATGGTTTTGGCACGACTTTTTTGGGACGGCTTTGGCACGACTTTTCTGAGACTTCTTTGGTATGATTTTGGAATAACTTTAAAATAGATTTTTTGGAACAGCCATTTTGGGACGGCTTTTGCATTGAATTGAAGAAAAAATTTTGTGATCGCATTGAATGTTATCGAAACATGTGAAGGTTTTGTGAGTTTTTTCCTGTGGTTGCATATTCAGTTTGATAGGCTACTTTACTTGAAGATTTTGTATCATTTGTGAACCAGTCATCCTAATATAACGCTTGATATTTTCATGTACGATTCTTTCAGTTTGATGGCCCTAAAAACGAAAAGAGCATGCCCATCATACGACTATCAGAAATATGTATCACTAGATGTTTTCAACTAGATTGAGGAAGTTGCCAAACATCGGTAAATCGTCTTTGAGAGGATTTGACTGATGCAATGAGGAATAACCCCACCTTATCTTCTATGATAGCACGATGGCAATAGGCCCAATTCATAAAATAGTTAGAGGTCAATGCTAACATACCACTAGTGAAGGAGTTCTATGCTAATCTAGCAGAGTATCTCCAGGAAGCAGTTTATGTCAGTGGCGTGTACATTAATATTAGGCCTAGTGCAATCAATGCACATTTACATACGCCGGATGAACCCCACAGTGACACGTTTCAGGATCTTATCAATCATAGATGTGCACTATAAAGGGTTGTTGATGTGGTATGCTCTAACAGAGGGCACTGGAATGTCTCTCCTGTTATCCGTTTCATCAATTCTTTCAAGATAAGTGGGTTGGACGAGTTACGTAAAACATAGTGGTACTTCGTTGCTACAAGGATTCGGCCAATCAACCATCACGGCACCATCACAAGCTAGCATGTAGTCTTGATATATTGTATTTTGGAATGGCATTTTTTTTAATGTTGGACAGGTGATCTACCAAGGCCTACTGCGATGTGCATAGAACCAGCGTGAGTTTCTATAGCATCCTCATCTTATCATAAAGCTATATGTTGAAGCTGGTGTGCTAGTGTCGTCCACGGAAGAGCATCGGGATCCTTCTACTGCCATATACTTTATTCTTCGGCAGCCTGCTCTCGATGTTGATTTAGTTGCACTTGAGGGATGATCTGTTGACGACGCAGAAATCATAGCCCCCATCCATAAGGAGCATCCACCTCCAAACCAATTCCAAACCCAGATGCACCAGTTGGAAGGTAATGTTATGATTGAGTTACATGATATGTATATGCATATATGCCAAATGGAGCGCCAACAGACACATGTAATGGGCCAATTACATGATTTCATGGGATTCATGTCTGCACACTTACTATTGGTAGTGGGACCAGCTACCTCGGGTGGCACACCCACCAGTCCATCAAGCTGGACTCCTACTCCTTTTCTTGAGGATGTCCCACTTGGTCATATAGACCTGTTCAATGAGGGAGACACCATACCGTATGATGGATAGGATGATGAGCAAGATTAGGAGTGTGTCATGACAAATGCAGATGAAGAAGTTGTCAATTTTTCAAGATTTTGTTTTTGTTTTTAGTGAAATAAAGACATCTTGCAACTGATTTTGTACATTTACCTAATATGATTCATTAACAATGATGTGTTTATGCTATGTTTTATCTTGGCACCAGATATATTATCGCTATGTTGAATAATACTAGTTATTAACATATATGAAAATATGTGATGTCACGTCCCCATCTTAAAGTACAAATCCAAATAATAGTGAGCATATCAAGATACTTAAAGCATATCTTCACTCTCACAAAATGTTACAAAAAAATCCTGTCCCAAAAATAGTGTGTTCACTCGTACCAGTAAGTAATCTATTGCCCAAGTGGGATCTCATTAAAGAAATACCATGTTACAATCGTCTTACTTGTAAAGTGGCTCCACCTCTAGACAATTTAAAAGCATATAGGTCGTAGTATCATGTCTTTCTTCTATAGTGAGATATCTCGAATCTTGTCATCTTAATGCATATCTAAGATGGTTAAATATGGAGAAAGAGAGGCTCATCGTCAAAGTGACTCCCATATCATTTCTCAGTGGCCTAGTTCACTGAAAAGGTACATCTATGTTGAAATAATGTGATGCAAAAGTGTCTATCTCCTTAACTATATATGCTTCTAAAATCGAAGCCTTGACGTGGGGCTCATTCTTCACCTTTTTCTTCAAATTATGTAAGAACCTATACAAAATTCGAAGATTAGCTAAGATGTTGGACTATACCTCCAACCTTTACTTCATGTGGTAGATGCACTATCAAGTACTCCATAAAATTAAAGAATAATTAGGGAAATATCTTTTCTAAATTGCACATTATACCTGCTATCCTACCTTTCATCTCCATTACCCACTCTGTATGAAGGACTGCATACAAAGTTGTTGAAATAGTAAATTAACCTCTATCAAGACACCCCACACAAATTGGGGCAACAAATCTTTGAATGTTCTAGGTATTAACTTCTGTATAAAAATATGACAATCATAAGATTTAAGGCCGTGTAATTTCAATTCAATCATGTTGACACATCATCCAATGTTGGCAGCATACTCATTTGGGAATTTTAGACTCTTCAACCATGACAAAAGTTTATTTTTTGCTCTCGGGGAAGGATGTACGTAGCTTTTGACTTTAAATCCACACTGTCCACTTGGAAATATCAGGATGGCCACATATAATACCCATATCCTTTCGAGCATTAAGATTGTCATTAGATCTACCTTTGACATCCATAACTGTATTAATAATATTATCAAAAATATTTTTCTTTACAAGCATAACATCCAAATTATACAGTAATATGTTTGTCTGCCAGTATAGTAAATCCCAAAATATACTTCTTTTGGTCCACTTGTGATTAGTCTTGAATCTTAGGTATCGACTGTATGGATCATCCACCACCTATAGTAGGTTCCTCACACGCTCCCATAACTGGTCACCTATTTCTCTCTTTGGCATAATGTGCGTCTTAACTCGACTTCTAGTGAAATGCTTCCTATTCTTCTAATAGGGATGATTGGGCAGTAAGAATTGGCAATGATAGTCAAAATAACTAGCCTTCCTACCATAGCATAGATAAAAAGCTATGCTCAAATTAAGACAAATTGGACATCCTATCACTCTGGCTGCACACCACACAGACAACATGGAATAAGCAAGCAAGTCATTAATTGTCCAAATGAGAGTAGCCTGCATGTTGAAATATTCTTTCTGATGCGCATCGAATGTGACTGCACCCACCGTCCATAATTGTAGTAACATTTATAAGTGATTGCATATATACATCTATAAGTTTCTTTGGATTGGACGGACCTAAAATCACCATTGTTAAAAATATGTATGGATACTTCGTGCACATTCTTAAAGGCAGGTTATACGGTGTCATGGTAATAGGCCAACACGAATATGTCTTTCTATATAACCGATGTGGGACAAATTCATCAGTACATAAACCCAATCATATGTTATGAGGATTTGTTGTAAAATCAAGATAGGTCTTATCAAAGTACTTCCATGCCTTAACGTCTGAAGAATGACAAATGCAACCACTCGATGTCTTGTGAGCAAAATGTTAAGTCATATGCTTAGTAGTCATTTGCGACATATACAACCTTTGTAGCTTGGGAATAAGAGGCAAGTAGATCAAATGCCTATGTGGAATCCGCTTGTCAGTTGATAAGGGTGTCCTTCTGACTTTGAACCTCTCCTCTTCACAGAATTTGCAATGCTCCAACTGATCATCCTCTTTCCAGTACAACATACAGCCAGATTTGCTACAATCAATTCTCACCACTGGAAGACCCAACTCTCGTATCAGTCTTTTAGTACTATAAAAATTAGGAGGCATTTGATGATCACTTGGAAGCATCTCATTAATCATTTTATAAATATCATCATAATAACTTTATGACATGTTGTAGTCTGCTTTAATATTTACCATTTGGACAACTGTAGACAACTGCGTAAAATTTTCACAACCACTATACAGTGGTTGGTCTGTTGTATATAATACATCAAAAAATATGTCCTTATCCACCCCGTTGACATTCTCTGCATTGAATGTGGTACCTTCACGAAATTGAGTGGTTAATGGCTCAAGGTAACTTTGCTGCTCACCTACCCCTGAGAAAGGTCCAACCAACTCAAAATTTATGGGGCCACTAAAATACCTAACTGCATCATATACCATACAGTGCTCCTAATTAAAGTTTTGCATTGTTCCAAAGTCCTCTGATGTTAAAGGGATTCGTATGGTACTCCCTTCTACATTTGACACTGTACCGTGATATTGAGTTTTATCGTAACTGATTCAATTATAATAATTTTGAACAAATCATTTTCTTAATAAGTGAACCTTAACTTCATTAGGTTCAAGAAATTTTACATTCTTACAACGAGAGCATGAACATCTAATTTTAGCATTGTCAATATGCTCATGCTATTGCATTGCCCATTCAACAAATTCATTAACGCCATTTTCAAATTGTGGTGTCAACTTTTCACGCCAGGGCAAATTTTTGTTATACATCTATGATCTAATATTGCGTGACATCTTACTGAAAAACAAAAACAATGGATTTTAAGTTTTCATAACAAGCTCAATCCTAGTTACACATTTAGTAGAAAGATAGAAGTCGCCTAACAAATTTTATTTTCAGTCCAAACATGACATATTGAGTTTGGATTTTCCACACACTATAAGTTTGCAATAGCATTAGAAACACAATTAATTATTGCTAAATTCCAAACAATACACACACACACACACACACACACATATATATATATACCAACAATATTATAAAATATGAAAATTACTAATATTATTTTCTATAAATTATGAAGCAGGTATAAAGAATCAATACTAACACTTTTGCTTACAAAAAATATTTTTTTCCATCTTCTACATTTAACCCAAGGACAAAAATTGCTTGGAGAAAGGGTATAAACCTACAAAAATAATATAGACATATATTTACATAGTATAACTCTAGTAAAATGCTAATGAAATCAATAATCCATGGTATTTATCATAAATCCACTAGCTCACCTAAAATTGATGCCTTTCCTGCGTTTAAAGTGTGAATAAATCATTAATTTCAACCTCACTCGAATGTAGAAATGATAGAGATTGTTTGGTTATGTGTTGCATTTTGAGATGATTTTGGAACTGTTTTTCACAACCAAATAAATAAACTGTTCTAGAGCCATCCCAAAATTAGGATGGTTTCGAGAAGATTTATTTCACAATTTATTTGGGGTGGCTTTGGGACAGATCTTGGAACTTCAGGGTTAAACCATCCCCATTTGGGACAGGTTAAAAATTGATGTCAAATTTGGGACGATTTTGTCACAGCATTGATATTTTTAAAAATAATCATTTTTGAAATGGATTTGATACGTACTTAAATATGTCATCCCTAAGCCGTCTCAAATTTACCATCCCAATTTACCTACTTTTAGAAGTATTAGTTATAATGAATGATATAAATTTAGATTTATTAATGGTGATATTTTCAAAATTTATAAAACCGTTAAAAATAACTTCTGTTTTCAAGATCTTCGGGAGCTCATATTGTAAATTTTTTGTTAAAAATATTTATTTAAATAATATGAAAGCAAGTATTGCCTAAAAAACTCTAATTAAAATAAGTTGAAGGCCAAACGACAAAACTAATTAATTGATCAACCTAATATTTTTCTTAATAAATCGAGATAATAATTGGCTTTATTTTCATTTCTTTAGAAAAATAATAAGAAAAGAATTAATAATGACATAATTGTAATATTGCTAGTTGAGGTAAATGAAAACCTCACATTTCTCATTCTCTTCTGTACCATTCCACGTAATTATGTCCATTACCTACTAAAGTCGCCTAATCGACAAAAAAATTCATACCACGAAAGAAAACACGCGACTTACCTTTAAAGTTCATCAAACGGCTAAGGTAATCACATAGGGGGAATCAAAGAAACTCATCTTAGCCACCGTCGGTATTTTCAAATTGTTACTCCGAATCATCAGCCATTACTGCTCTCAGTTCGAACTCCCCAATTATCAGCAAAGCTCGAAAACCAGACAAAAATAAGCGAGGACCCTCGATTTGGGCTAAGAAGAAGCATACTTGGGTGGAAATTTCCGGAAGAAAAGGAGAAATGGACGATTATGCAAGAGAAATGATGGATTTAAAAACTCTGGTCACTCGTACTCTCGAGAAGAAAGGCGTCCTTGCCAAGATCCGTGTTAGCATTACTGCCTTTTCCCTTTTACTTTTCCTAGGTTTAATGAGTTCAGTTCTTCGATTATAATTCCTGATTTTGTACTTACTCTTTATTTTTTTTTTTGCATTTAACCTCTTTCGTGTATGGATATGAGGGCTTTACATTGTGGGGTTGGGGGGTTCTGGCGATCGAGAAATCTCTGGCGAATTACTTAGACATTTTAGTATAATTTAAAAACTTGGTTGGTATTGTCAAAGAGTCGGGGGGGGGGGGGGGGGTTCTTTTCTTGATGCATGTAGAAATTATGAGATTTTGTTATGACTGTTCGATTCCTTTCTTGTAAATTAGCTTCAGATTTGGACTGAATTAAATGAAGGAATGCCAGGATGCATGCCATGGTTAAATTTTCTGAAGAGAGTTCGTTGGACTTTTTGCTGGAATTTAGTAAATTAATGTTGAGGTGCAGAGTGTTTTTGGTTTTGCTAAAAGTTACAAGGTTTTTACTTCTTTCTTATATCTAAACTGACATGTGGTTGTTAAAAGTTATAGCAATCATGCCAAGGTATTGGCCTTTGCTAGCTAAACTCTGTAAAAGTTTTGTTAAGTTTCTCAAGTTATGGATAGATAGCTTACGGCATGCATAAAAAAGTGTAATCCCATAAACTCTGGAATGTGTAGTTATGTGTTATTGTTATAACTGGCAATCAGGCAACGTAGTATTTGTAAAGACTTCTTAATTTTTGCACAACTATTTATGAAAAAGGTACCTCTTTCTAGTTAGTTTCATACAATATGTTGAAGATTCTTCTTGTTAATTAGGCTGAACTGAGAGCTAGCGTGTTTGAAGCAATAGAAGAAGAGGATAAAGTGGTAGAGAAAGAAGAGGGACTGCCTCCCGCACTTCTGGGTAGCTGCAATGATCGTGCAAAGCAGCTTCACAACTCTCCTTCAGGTAATTTTAGTTTCAATAATGTTCTCTTTTTTATTATTTTTTTTATTTTTATTGTACTGTGTATATTGAATTAACATCTAGGTCATACTTCTTTCGTCTCATCTTATAATTATCCAGATTATACCCCAGATAGAAAATACATCCTGTGTTGTTGAAATGTAGAATATTCCATGTGTGATGCTATATAACTGTGCTGGCCAAATTAGAAAAAAAATTTATAGTGACTGCATATAGGCAGATAGATACTTAAGTATTGTATTATTAGTAAATTCTCTTTGTTCTGAACATTATGGAAATTTTGGCTATGTTTGTTTTCAAGTTTTTCACCTCAAAACACACACTGCAATTATTACATTTTTTAAATTTTATTTATTTCTTTCTTTCTTTTACTTTTACACAGTTGCCAATAAAAACACCCCTAAAAATACACACTTAAAAATTAGAACAAGCACAGCCTTTATTTTCTAACAGTATAAAAGTTTTATCAGGATTACTAACACTTAAAGAAGTGGACTGGAGATCCAAAGAACGCTTTATTCTCTGTGAGATTGCTTGAGCTAATGTAATTTTACTCTATTTGTTTGGTTGCAGGAAGGCTTCTAACTGCATTGATATGTGAATATATGGATTGGGCTCAATTAAACCACACATTGAAAGTTTACCTGCCAGAGTGTAACTTGGTACTCTCTACATTTCATTACTTCTATATTTTTTAGTCAATTTACTTATTATAGTCTATACTTTTATAACTTTCTTTTCAATTTCAGCCAAAGGATTCTTGGAAATCGGAATTAAAAGAATTTAGCAGCAAAAATGGATATGACCTGAATCGGAATGGAGACAGTGGGCCTTTGCTATTGGATGTTCTAGAAGGGTTCTTGAAATATGAGGTCTGAGAATATTAGCGTTTATATTAATCTTTGTAGTCAGTCCTATTATTTGATGCACACAAAATTGAAATCCCTATTAATTTTTCACTAGCTAAAAATGTTGAATGGGGTGTTAGCATGCAGTTGTTGGAATTTATTTAAATCCACTAATATTGTTTTTGGTTTTTCAAAATTTATTGTTAATGAAATTTGGTATCTATAATGGTGCCATGCAATTGAAATTTTCTGGCTTTATGTTCATTATATTTCTCATGTCCCTGGGGTACAAATATTTCATGCGACGTTGATGTCATGTAGTGGTCTGGCCTTCACCAGATGTCAACTTGTAACATTTTTTCTACATAAAATTTTCTCTGATTCTTAGGAAGCACTAGCTTTTTTTCAATTTTTTTCTGCATGTTTTTGCAGAATCTCTCCCAAGGTAGGGGTAGCAATAGGAGATTGAACACTGCAGATGCTGAATCTCTATCTAACTTGGAAGCTCGAAGCATGAGGAGGCCCTCATCATCATCAGTTGCGGGGGGTTTACCTCCATTAGGAAGGTTAAGTATCAATGATTATTTACTTCTGTTTTTCTCTTCTTTAAATTGGTTTGAAATTTCATTTCATAACTTCTAGTTATATGATACTCACTGCAGGTCTCTTCCTGTTTCGCAATCATCTGGTGAGTGGTAAAAGTCTTATCACGTTGGTTTTGCAACATCAATTAAAGTGGTTTTCTATTTCCTGATTGTCAAACTTTCAGATCGTCGAGCTGGGTCTTCAGTGTCTGGCTATAGGAAAGATGAGTACAATAGGAGATATGATAATGATGAACTTCCAGAGGATATAGTCCGTGCTTCAGCAGCTCTGGAAAATCTGCAGTTGGATAGGAAAGCTCGTAACTTAACTACTTCTTGGAGGTATTTTTATTAACCTTGATGCAAAATGTTGAATGCTTTAAATTATCTTTCATTTCTGGGGCAACATGGGCTGCAAGAGCAAGGGTTCCATTTTGGTGAAACTCTTGAAAATGTATAATGCTAGAGATCCTGGATGTTGAATGGTGCAAATGTAAGAGGTACCACGTTGCCTCCACATAGGCCCTACCGTGAAAGTTTCATGCGATTGGTGATGCTTTAATGTAAAGCCTGCAATATTCGGACCCTCCCACATATGTTGCTTCTATAGTTGCATGATTGTGATAACTAATACGTAATTTTTTGATAACCTGGATGGTAAATAACCACTTCCAATGTACCGAACATACATAAACTCAACCTTACAAAATGGGACACAATAAAAAAAACTTTTAGCTTCTTAGGTAATTTTCTTGGAGATGTATTGATGGAACCTTGCATATAATAGCTCTATTGTCAATGACATAGTATTGCGTGTAGTGTTGTGTGCTTTACTGGTTTGAAATCTGTTTTCGCCAACGGGATTTGAGATTGGTCTCATTTATGATTCATTAATTTGGCTGCAGGCATGCTGGGGACGGAATATCTGAGGAAGCCAGCCGGATAGACCACATGTAGTCATATGTCATTCGACTCCGTTCGGTTTACTTTTATTGATCCAACGATGTGTTCCCGTGCAACGTGACTGATTTTATGTAAGATCAACATGTGCTTGTGTGTCTGCCATTTTATGATTACAGCTTTCTTTTCCTCACCTCCATTCCCATTTTCTACTCCCAACTTGATTGTTCTTTCTCATGTTTCCCTTTACGGTGTGAAGTGCTATTTCGAGATTTCTTGGGACATTGCTTTGTAAGAGCTAATTGTTGCATATTACATTAATTCAATGGCTCTGATGTGTCTCCTGTTTTTTATAGTTGTTCTGGCCTTACTTAAAATAAGTTTGGGGATTTCATGAATACGAGAAATTAGGGCTGAGGTACAAAAATTAGGTGTATGAGCATTTATATGCTAAACGATATTGGGTGATCACCTCGTGTTTTTCATTTTTCTTTTGAACTCATTATTATATGTTCCAAGTTCTTTAAATTTTTAAGCTCTCTCTCTAATTCTGTATTTGAAATAAGACTTTCATATCCAAGGTATGAAAACCATCATGTTTAGATGATAATTGTAAATCTATTCTGAGCCTAACTCATGTAAATAACTGTCATTTGATCATAAATGTATACTTTCTATAATCTCTCTCTCTCTCTCTCTCTTATTTAGTTTATATTTTTGTCCTACTTTATCTCTTTTTTTCCAATCTTTTCTAGCCAAATTTGATTTAATTTAATTTTTTAGTTGGCTTTTCCATAGTGTTTTCTTCCTTCTCATTTTTTACAATTTTCTAATGCACTTCAACTTTAAGTAATTTATTTTTATTATTAACATAAAATAATTTTAGATTAATAAAATTGTATAATTTTTATGATTATAA
Organism: Avicennia marina; assembly: GCA_019155195.1. Classification (NCBI taxonomy): domain Eukaryota; kingdom Viridiplantae; phylum Streptophyta; class Magnoliopsida; order Lamiales; family Acanthaceae; genus Avicennia; species Avicennia marina. The sequence goes on from CM032780.1 coordinate 9,571,953, forward strand.
ACATATTTAAGATGTGTGATTTTTATTAGATGATAAATATAAAAAAAACATATATAACATAATTCAATTATAACATGGATTATATATGAAGTATAATGCAAAATAATTATATGATAACAATGTGTTATGTACGTGTGCAGGTCTTTCACAATTTTCTTTTTATCAAAATATAATTATTCAAATATTTAACATATCAAAATAATATAATTTTTTATATTTTTTAGTTTTACTCTATTCTAAGTTTTTCCATCAAATATCAGCATTACAAGAATATTAATCCAAACAAAGGTCTTGTTTGTTTTGTAATTATAGTCTATATTTTTATGTATTTTATCACGAAAATTGTGTAAAAATAAGAAAAAAAGAGATGAAGAAAAAGATAATAATTAAGTATGTATTTTTAGAGGATGTATATTTGTAAATAAATATAACCAAAGATTTTATGCTTATGTATAGTATGTATGGCATGTTATATTTTAAATTTATAAACAATGTGTCTTCAATTAATTATATACATTAAATTTGAAATCCATCTATATTAAAATAATTAAAATATTTATTTTTCAACTTCTCTTAATGTAGCACAAAAATTTTCAGGCATACCTATAAATGGATTGTGTATGCATGTATACATACATACACATAGCTATGACACTAGAATTTGTAATCCGATAAATTTGACGTATTTATTGGCATGTCTAAGACAAGGAAAACATAACATATGTGCGAAAAAAATAAACAATAAACAATTACACACACGCACAATAAATTTGATTATGCAGTAACATAATATAGCTTAAATCAAAAAAATTTATTCTACCTTAATTATTTTTTGCTTGTGGTACTTATGTAGTTCTTAAAATTTAATTAATTTTTCTTACCATGAAAATAATAACTGTACTATTGTACTATTGCTAAGACCTTATTTGGTCTTTTAATAGTTTTTAAAATATCCTTCATGAGAATTACATATCTATACTATCTACACTATATGTTATGACTTTGTTCGTTTAATAAATAACTTTGGTCATTTGAATTGATTGTTTAAAATAGCTATCTCCACATAAATCTATTTATATTATTTAATACATACCTTTGGTCTTAAATATAAATGAATTCAAATATATTTAGTCTTTTCCCCCTTTTTATCATATTACTTTAAATTATTTCTCTCATTAATATTAGATTTCTTCATTTCTCATCTTTAATGTTATTCTAATTAAACAATATAATTAATTGATTTTATTTTATTATTGAACAACTAAAATATCATAATTTTACATTTTATTGTAATTAATGAAATAATATGATATTTTTATAAGTTGCACAAGTGTGCAAATTTTATTAATATCTTATAGTTGCTAAGTCCATAATTGGTCTTTTAATGATTTATCTAAAATATCCTTCATAAGTAATCTGCTCATATAATAACTACTTTCTATCGAGTTTTTTTTATTTTTTTATTCTAGTTAAATTTTTCGTTTAATAAATTAATTCACTTATAAACATTTTATTAATTTAACCAATCTTGTCATTTTGAAGCAATGAGATAAAAAAAATTTTTTAAAAAAACAAAATGTCTCGTATTCTCTCCATATTGCGGGAAATAATAAATTATAATAATTGTAAATTATTATATTTTTATTTAAAATAAAAAAAATTATTTAAATAAAAATAGTTTTTTTAATAAATTGAGTTTTAAATTATAGTCTTGTATAATATTGTTTAGATTTTTTATATTTTTTCATTTAAATTGTAATAATAATTTATTGAATTGAAAATTATTATAATTTTATTTAAAATGAAAAAATTATTTAAAATGGCTAGATGATGTAATAATAAATTATAATAATTGTAAATTATTATATTTTTGTTTAAAATGAGAAAATTTATTTAAATAAAAGAATTTTTTTCAATAAATTGATATTTAAATTATAGTTTTGTATAATATTTTTTTGATTTTTTATATTTTGACATTTTTGTTGAAATAATAATTTATTGTAATTGAAAATTATTATAATTGTATTTAAAATGAAAACAATTATTTAAAACGGCAAGATGACATAATAATAAATTATAACAATTGTAAATTAATATATTTTTGTTTAAAATAAAAAACTTTATTTAAATAAAATAATTTTTTTCAATAAATTGAGTTTTAAATTAGAGTCTTCTATAATGTTTTTTTGATTTTTATATTTTGACATTTTTGTTGTAATAATAATTTATTGTAATTTAAATTTATTATAATTTTATTTTAAAATGAAAAAAACATTTAAAAAGGTGATATGATGTAATAATAAATTATAATAATTATAAATTATTATATTTTTTAAAATAAGAAAATTTATTTAAATAAAAGCAGTTTTGTTCAATAAATTGAGTTTTAAGTCATGTATAATACTTTTTGGTTTTTTTATGTTCTGACATTTTTAAAATTATTATAATTTATTTAAAATGAAAAAAAATTTACATAAAAGAACCTTTTGTTTCAATAAATTGAGTTTTAAATTATAGTTTTGTATAATACTTTTTGTGTTTCTTTATATTTTAACATTTACGTTGCAATAAGTGATACAAAGTTATAACTTTTAAATGAAAAGTAGTGTTTTGTTATAAAATTAAGTGATATTTTTCTTATAAATATTGTTATACAATAAGTTAAAAGATGTGTGATAACTTTTAAATGAGATTGTATAACGTAATTATAATAAAATTAATAAATGCTAGTAAAATTGAAAATTTTGAATACATGCAAAAGGAAATATTAAATATTACACGTCATCCTCATATCCTAGACAACTACTGGTGCCACAGTGTGTGGCCCGTCTAGCACGATATCCTCTCCGTTGTGCTAGATCTCCCTGAGGATAATGCAGGGTATGAGGCTGTTGTGCATTCATACTCACAGAATCCTGCTAGAGTAGTGTTAGGGATTCACAGTATTTTCAAGGCTATTCCTGTAGAATGTACACATAAAGGGGGGTGTAAAGAGACTCTGAAAGTGTCGTGTATGTAGAATCGGCCTGTGGTGTATATAGAGAGTATGTGCTTTGATGCAATAGTTGAGGTACATATACATCCTCTGTATCTACAGTGCTATGACCTAATACCTCGTGCTAATATAATGTTGTAAGACCTGCTGCATTGTGGTAATAGGGTGTGCTACGTCATGGACTGGGATGTGCAGAGACAATGTCATCCGTTTGGTAGTATGGTGGAAAATCTCACTGGAGTCGCTGCTGTGATAGTCGCTTGATACTATCAATAATCTGTTGATTGTATCCACCAAAATGTAGTTGCTGCATTTTCCGTGCTTACAATCAATCATTTGCATATTATTGAATAACACACACACACACATATGTATATATACAAATATATAAGCGTACCATGTGTGGGAAATAAGTAACGTGGCCAGGTTGATATCTGGTCTGTACAAATATATGCCTAGGAGTAATGAATTGGCACGTGACTCGATGGTACCACTCGAAATAGTCTCGTAACATCCGTGTGTCTAGAAAGATAAAGCCCCTTATGATATAATTGTCGTTAGCCCACTCTCGAATATATGTAGTGTGGTGATGAACCCAGTTAATCCCTGGACGCCTGCGCCAGTGCTCACCATGCAGTGCATCCTAAGCCCGTGGTGGATCAGCAGGAATGCCATGTGGCATTCCGAATTACCTCAATACCTGATCAATGCGGTGTATCTTAATAATATCGTAGCAGATGAGTGGACTACAAAACGTCCACAATCGTCGCCCACAATAATCGAGTAGCATCTCATACGCTTCGGCGAGTAAGGCTGCCACTGAAGCTGAAATGAAATATATAATGTATATGGAATTTAATGACATACGAGATATAATATACATGGATTTGATGGTATGCATATTTAATGTGACAAAAGTTACTCGTACCTGAGACTCTACCTCTCCATCTAATGTATCACGTATCATGTGGATAGAATGATATACATTTGAGGTGTTACTCTTCCTTACCCTAGTGCATCTGTATGCATAGGAAAATAATCAAGAAAATTAAATATAACAGCTGCACAATAGCATAGTAAACATGTAATTTGATGAGATATACCATGCTTCGAATGATGCAGTTGTCAACTACACATCACCAAGCATAGTTAATAGGCCAATGTAAAAGCCACAATCACAAGTCTGTGGGCCCGACCTTGGGATCCTAATCCAGGTCCAGATCTATAAAAGTTCTAGTGAGCTAGCTATCGTCTGCCTACCTTGCATGCACGCGGAGCACAACTCTCCAAATAAGTATGCCAATGCCGCACTCCCCCATCTATATGGTTGAGGCCTACTCACGTCCTCTAACATGCAAAGGTATAGTAGCTTCACTTGATCTTTGGATGAATCAAGAAAAATCCTATAACCCAATAACAGCAACACGTAAATGCGAGTATATTGAGCCACGTCATCCTCTGTACTATTAGTAGTGAAGGTCCGGTGTCGGACCTCCCAAAGTAAGAATGAGAGGGGTATAGTAGCATCACTAAATACATTTGTGGTGGGTGCAAACTTCAAATACTCTAAACAATACTCTTGCCAAACACTAATGACCCAACACTCGTCAATCCTGTAACTGGGGCACCCTCCACTAGGAGCTGCCATATCAATGCCACATCTTTCAATATAATTGTAGCCTCCCCAGTCACAAGATGAAATGTGTGAGTCTCACGACGCCACCTCTCAACCATCGCTATGATCAGATGCTAGTCAAGTGCTACGTGTCCACACTTATACACTCCATAGAAATTTAGTCGATGTAGCAAAAGCACAACCCGATCATCAAAATCAGGAATTCTGGCTAGTGTCCTGGTTTGGTGTCGTAGTCGAAGCATAGTGTCTATGTCTCCTAACCACACAGCCTTCGACCTATGATTATGCTACAAGTATAGCAAACTCGAATCAAGTGGGCTCGGATTAACTCTCATAGCCATCGTGAAAAAGTCTTGTACGATGAATTGTGCATTAATCAGACACCAAATTAACAATAAATATACATTAACATGAAAAATAACATTTACACGCATACAAAATATGTAATCACATAAACTGCTAGTAATGTTTAAATTTGAAGAAGAATCTATTTTAATAAGAATAAATATTTAAGTAAACAATAACAAGCTAAATCCACTCACAACCACACAAGCACTGTTGCAAATCCTGGTGTGGTTGATCAACTTATTGCCAGTGTAGTATCTTGCAATTATTATCAAAAGTGATATAGAACTTATATAGGTTTGGGGATTATTGCTCAGACTCTGGTCTTGTGACATATTTGGTTTCTAATAAAATTTCGTTATATTTCCTCCTTGGGAATTGATTAATTTTCTAAGTAATAATGCTTAACTTCATAATTGTGGAAATGCAGATGTTACTCCTATACAAGCACATAAGATGACATGACGCGAATTGAAGAATTTCAGGCTATAGTGACTAAACTAAAACATTTTCCATTGAAAAAATTACACTTCAAAAATAAGTAATTGTATGTTGAAATACTAAAAAATCCATAGTCGAAAGAAAACATCACATGCTAATAATTCACTATTTTTTAGCACACACTCACATGTATGAGCTGCTCAAAAACATAAAATTTACACACACATGTGAAACTAATGAGGGCGTCTAGAGGATGAAGGTATGTCTAAATCCTGCAATTAACGTTGGGCCTTCCGCCACGATTGCTGTCTAGCCCGATATTGTAGCCAATCCATTTCATTCGGTATTTAGCATGACAGGTCCCTGCCAACACGCCTAATCATTCGCCTGTTAGGGTTGTGGACCAACTTGAATGGTGGATCATCCCAATAATCCTCGGCACACATAGGATTGAATCTCCCTTCATATATGTGTATATAGATGCCAATGGAAAAGTATGGCATCACTAGCCTCTTAGGATTAACACCACATTTTCTATTGATCGATATTACGTGTGAGCATGGAACTCTGCACAACAACTACTTCTCGCATATGCAATCCCTACTACATAGCTCTACAGCATGTGCATTTCCTCCACCTCTTCCCTTATCTTCTGCTGTGATCACTCATCCCGACTATGCATTTCGATCATACAACTGCACTAAATACCTAACGGATTTACGCTCTGCCCTTACATACATTTTTGCAGGCCAAGTAGGCCACTCATCCCCCTTACCATCTTAGCTTCAACAACCATTAATCTCTCTTTGAATTTAACAACGGCTTGATCAAATATCATCTGTACAATTGAACATATTGGCAACTACCATATTCCCTTCATTACCCTATTAATGTTTTTTGATATGTTAGTTGTCAGTACAACAAGTCTCCAACCTCCATCAAAGGATAGAGTCCACTTCTCCTTATCAATTTTCTGCAAGTAATTGTAGGCTTCCAAATTAATCTGCTTCATATGGTCCAAGGTTTGAAAAAACTTTTTCGTCTGGTTCTTAGCATCTGCTCTCCAGCACTGATCACGCAAGTGTCGAAACTTGAAAGTTTTAAAATATTTGTACACACATGTCGAAGACAAAATTGGTGTTGTCCTCTCGGGGCCATGAAAACATCGATATCCTCGACTGTAGAAAGAAGACCAGGATGTCTGTCGGATACAAGACAATTATATGCTCTACCACATAAAATGTCGTTCCAACATCTACAAAAACCGACCCCATGCTATGTATTTTCTTCATCTGCTAAGGCATAAGCAAGAGGCAACACTTGCTGATTGGCCTCAATAGTAACTGCAATGAGTAGTTTATGACAATACTTCGTGTATAGGTGTGTGCCATGAACACTAATCACTGACCTACAATGTTGGTATCCATCAATGCAAGGTTTGAAAGCCCAAAATAAATAACATAGCATCATTATGTTTGACACCCTGGTGTCAATATGTCTCCACTCAACAACAGTGCCCGTATTCCATTTTTGCAGTGCTCTCATGTAGGCAGGCGACTTCTTCACTAAGTTTTCTCACGTGTCGTACACATTCTCAATGGCTCGTTTCAAACTATACCATGCCTTTGTATAATTAATCTCATAACCGTACCGATCTTTGACAAATTGCATAATATTTTTTATCTCAATAGTAGGGTTTTGACGAACCAACCCTACGAGAATTGCAGCTATCATATTTTTATCCAAATTTGTGTGATCCATACGTAGGTCTTCCGAGAGACAAGTGCAGGCTCAGCCATACCTAGTTATCTTCCACGAGCCCATTTTCTGGTTTAAAGAAGCTCTAAGGTGCCAGTCACAAAGTTTATCAACTGTAGTATGTCTACATTTAACCTTCCACATATTAAGCGTGCTCTTCACCACACGGTACTCTCACTTTGCATGTGTTACGGAGTAATCCTTCACAACAGTTTGGACATGACCCTTGTCCTTAAACACCGTATCCAAATGAAGCTCTCTTTTGTGCTCATCATAGTACGTGCTCCATCTACCACTGGGATTTTCAATACTGTCAGCCGTTATTTCTGGCCCTAGCTGTGAGAAGAAGGGCACATACGAATCTAATGACATCATCAGTGGTTCTGTCACATGACCAGGTACTGGAAAGGCTGATGAACACAAAGGCACGGTTGATGCTGTAAATACCTATTGCATCGAATAGATATCGACTGCATCCTCATCATCTCCCTCATCTCCATAATCTCTATCATTAATGTCAGATGTTGATCAGTATACATGTTGCTTATGGGCATCACAAAGCATCTCGTCATCATCATCCATGCAAGCCTCTACTTCTACGTCAATGTTTACTGCAGGCTATGATGAAATACGAAACCTACCTCCATATTCTAATCCAAAATCATATGCCTGTGCGTTAAGGTCAGGCAACATGTCACCCTCTTGAATGCCCATATGAGTCAACGCTTCAGTAACCAATGACACGTTATTGATCTGTTGAGTTCCAAAGAATGATTAGTGGGAGGTTTGACTTGTTTCCCTCTCTACAGTGGCACACTATACTGATTGTCACAGTCTCTCCGTTCTATTTCGATGTACAGATCTAAATATATGACCTGATTGATTGGATTAAACAAGAATTACAAATTTATATTATTCTCAATCGCTAGTAGGACCCCATCATGTCCCCCAAATGCATCTCTTAACACAAACTTTGTTTTCAAATGAATGACATAATGATTCCAATCCACTCCAGTCAAACCATACATTATCGTCTCCAACTCAACAAAACTTGTATTGCAACGTATGTTTTGTAAATAACGAGGCCCAATGTTGTAACTTATGTCATTCGAGTTTTGCATAATAGAACCCTCCTAATATAACACAATTTGAATATCACCCTCAAATGCCATATCTTCAAGTCACACAAGTAATTTTGCGACAGTACACTGATTGAAGAATTTTTTTGAATCAAACAGTATTTCACATAATGAGTCCCATAACATCGTATTTAATTATAAATATTTATACATAAGCCAAAAAATGGACAAAAGATAACAATTTGGAAAGTATTCCTTAGTCAAAAAAAGGAATATGATAACATAACTACAAAAATTGAAGAACAAAATCTAGATAACCTAATGCAAGCAAAAATAATTCCATCTAGTCGAAGTTAATTTAATATCTTCTCCAAATCATCCCCCATCACTTAAAACGGGTAACGTATCCTTGCCCAAGTTAGCAAAATAATTCACCACTCTTTATGTCACTTCTAGTTCTAAGCTTATTCTAGTCAACATTTTAATGGTTACACGTGGTTTGCATCTTTAATGCATCTCTCCCATTTGGAATTGATAAATTAGAAAGTAATTTATACTCAATATCCATTTAACATGAAATAAACATATACATACAAAATTACAGATTAGTAACATAAAATAAACATGTACATATAAAACGACAGATCAGTATAAATAATAAAGTAGCTTAAATATTAAGATCCTGTAAATTATAGATTTAAATTACACTGGAAAATGCAATAACACAGAAAAATTCAAACATTCTTAGAGCAGAAAATGGACTGAAAAGTGCACCAAAAATTACCTAAAAATAACACAATTACCTGAAAAATGCACCAAAAATGGGCTGAAAATTCACTGAAATTGGCCGAAAAAACACGAGAAAAAACCCTAAAATTCACTAGCAGAACAATGTTGATTTCCGATCTAATTTAATTGGCTGAAAAACTCAAAATATCACTGCAAAATTGGCCAAAATATCACTGCAAAATTGGCCGAAAATCCACTGTGAATTGGTCGAATATTCACTGCAAAATTGGCCAAAAATTCACTAGAAAATTGGCCCAAGAAAGAAGAAAGAGAGGGAGAAAATGAGGAATGGGTGATTGAAGAATGAAGAGGGCTGTTTGTGTGTGCGTCTGCTATTTTTGCTCATTCATCTGCGAAGAAGAAGACTGCATTTGGCCAATGAAATAAATTTAAGGTGCTGACATCATCTCGCCGGGAGATGACATGGGGTGACGTTATCTCATCGGTCGGAACGGCACAATTGGTTAAATTAATAAATGTTTATAGACGGATTAATTTGTTAAATGGGAAAATTAATTAGAATAAAAAAATAAAAAACCCACTTTCTGTCTTTTAATATTTTACCAATTAAATCCCTATTATCTCATTAATTAACTAACACCAATTAACTCATCATCCTTTCCATTATATGCTAATTCATTTTTAATTATCAAAATATCAAGTTTATTTATCATTGCCACACACATGCACAAGTATATTATATAATAAAAATATAAAGTTAATTATGGTGTAATTTTTCTATTTTGTATTTATATTAAAAAAATACAATGTGAAATTTTTACATTTATACTAAGAGTGAATAAATTAAACTTGATATTTGTATTTTATTTAACATAAATTCCTAATTTTTTTATGATATTAATAAGTGATTCTTTTCATACTTATAGAGTTTGCATTATTTGTAGTTAGTATATTAAGACAGATGCCTCGATAACAATTATTAATCTACTAAAATAGCTTTACTTTATATAAAGTTGTAACAGTGGCATGCCCAAGTCTCAATGCCTGTGCAATATTTTTTAAAAATTATAGTATTTTTTTATTGTAATAAATTACCTTAAAATTAAATTTCAATAAAAGTATGACAATTAAAAAAAATATGAAAGAAGATAAAAGGTGACGTGGACGTGGGTGCTACATGTAACCACTCCACGTCACCGGAAGAATCTTTTGGAGGTTCCCGTTGACCCGATGACTAGGATCCGTACGAAGAAAATTAAAGAATCATTTAACATGTTTGTACGAGATATTCAACAAAGCATAATGTGAGAGCATCGATTTAAAGAGTTCAAAAAAGAATGCTGGTTGAATGTGTTGCGTTGGACCGACAAGTGAAGAATAAAGAATTAATTTTGTTGCCTTAATAAGATAATTTGTTTTGGACCACTTGTGAGCAAATCCATTAGGATTCTTAAGTGAATGGGCCTATAGTCCATTGTGTTATTATAAATAGGACATTCCTCCTCATTTGTAGGAACCTTTGCCATTTGATTAATCAGAGGTTTATTGTAATTCCTAATGAATTCCTACTTTTCTTCAAATCGAGTCATTTTGAAGTGATCCAAATAAATCATGATGTATCAATCAATTCCCAGTGTGTTGATTGTAGTTATGTACGTCGAGTTTAGCTTGAAATCTTCCACATTGGGTCGGGCATTTTTGCACGGTTCGCGTCCTTGGATTTGAGTTCAAGTTCCACTACACCGTGATTATCCTTTTTTGTTTCCGCCGTGTGTGTGATCACGTCAAAAGGTGTGAAATTGAAATTCATAAATATTTAAGGAAATAAAACATAGAATTATATGAAAAAAATGAATAGAAAAATAAAGAGAAAAATATTAAAGTATAGGTATTATAGTAATTTGACATTATGCAAACAAAATAATGTCTTTATCCTTAAATAACTTTTTTAAAAAATGAATTAATTAAAATTAAGACAGTTAATAAATAAATAAAATTGTAAGAGAGAAGTGAAAAGATAATATGCAAAGAGTTAAAGGCATTCGAGTCATGAAAATTTTGCAACTGAATTCTTTTATTTGCTTAATATATATTGTGTGTGTATATATGATTATATACTTTCCGTCTCATTTTCAACTAGCATCTAGATTCTGGTGTATTTAATTTTTCTTATTTTGTCAATTTCTCAAATTTCTTTGTCTCTCCTATTTTATGTGAAATATTAAGAACAGTTTTTTAATAGTTTATTTTTATTATTACTATAATTACAAAATATATAATAACTTCATATTTATTATTTATTGTATGTAATTACATAATTTTTTAAATAATTATTCACAAACATATAACTTTTATAAAATACATTATATGCAATATATTTTAAATTATTTATATAATAAAAATAAAATGCTGTACACGACACAAGATAAAATCTTGAATATTAGAATATTTATATAGTATAGATATATATATATATATATATATTTATTATGCTTAAGAGCACATGAGTATCTATCTCTAGTCATGTAATAGATAATGAATCCAATTATAAACACTTTCTTTGTTATTCAATATAAATAAAATAAATAAAATAGATTATTTTAATAATAAAAATATCCCCCCAACCCCCCCCCCCTAAAAAAAAAAAAAAACCAGAGAGAGAACTAACTTATGAAAGTGAAACTAATATTTATTTTTTAATTTTATTTATTTTTTAAGATATTTTTATTCTTTTTTATCAATTCTCTCATTTGACTTTTCTTAATCTCTTTGTCGTCCTCACTTCCATTTTGTCTCGTGGTTCATTTCAGTCGTTGGATTTCGCAGTAACCTTACTTTCTCCCTTAGTCAAATCAAAACCTGTCTTTGCACAATTTCGGGTGAAAAGTTCGTGATACGTACATACTTCTTTCTCTTTGATCTTCAATGGCGGTTCTGCTGGACCGCCTCATATGCAGGGCAGCGGCGTCAATTCGGAATTTCTGCACAAAATCAACCGAGGCGGAGCTCAGCAGGTTTTCATCACCTCTCTCTTCGGCCATTCCTGTTGAAAGCTCGAAGGGGAAGGTCAGAAATGTCCAGTGGGTCTTCCTGGGCTGCCCGGGGGTCGGCAAGGGCACCTACGCTGCCCGGCTTTCAAGCCTTCTCGGCGTACCCCACATCGCCACAGGAGATCTCGTGCGCCAAGAGCTCTCTGCCCGTGGGCCGCTCTCTTCTCAGGTCTCTTTCCTTGCGGATATGCCTGAATATTAGCTCAGTATAGATCAATGTAACTGTGGGAGCCTCGTTTTTAAGGTTTTGTTAGGTCTTAATGGTGTCATCTTTTATCGTTTATTATTGTAGTCTGAGCTAATAATTTGTTCTGTTTCTTAATTTTATTACGTGCGCTTTTGGGATATTGTGTCGGACTAGCTTGCCTTTCTAACGTGTTGTAAGCTTTGGCACCAACTCGACTTAGGGAGACTTTCATGCGGTTGAAAATGATTTTGAAAATGCACTCTATGTACTGAGACTTTAGGTGTGAGAAACTCTTCTACTGACATAGCTTAGCATTCATTCTATTATGTATGCAATTGTGTTTCTGTCCCCATCCCCTTTATTATATTGTTCTATTTCCCGTTTATCATCCCTGTTTCTGTTTGTTTGTGAAGCTGGCGGAGATTGTCGACCAAGGGAAGTTGATCTCAGATGAGATTATAATAGATCTTCTTTCCAAGCGTCTAGATGAAGCTCAGGCCAAGGGAGATACGGGATTTATTCTCGATGGCTTTCCTCGAACTGTAAGACAGGCGGTCAGTAATTTGTTTTCCTAATCTCAAACCTGTTGAGACTTGAGAAAATGTTGTGACACTTAAAATGCTATCAGGAGTACATGTTCCACTCATGCTCTTGATATCTGATGTTTCTAATCACATCACCTATTCCAATTGACGTTGTTTCTCCTATAATCGTGATCATGTCAGAAAAGTTCTTACAAGTAGGTTGTACCTTGTTGGAAGAGAAAAGCTACCAAAAGCAATTTTGTGCATTTTTTTCCTTCTTTCTGGTTTTCCTCATGCAAATTATGCGTCAGCTAGAGCCTAGACTTGTTGAGTATCTTCTCAACATTGCTTGTGTTTGTTCAAGAATATCTACCTTTAACAAGTTAATAATCTATATTTATTTGTGGAGGTTGTACTTATGGCTGTCAACCTTCAATGATATCGTAATTGCCCACATATTCTTTCAAGTCTTAAGGTGGAGGATCATACCGGTCTAGAGCTGTATACGTTTTTTTAATAATTTCCAATTTTATCCACGCAATAGACTTTTTTCAAAATATCAAAATATCGTCTTTAGCCTTGAATTTACTATTTTGGTGTTTTGTTTTGTACATGCCCATCTTTTTACATGACTCGGAAATGACCACCTAACGTCATTTCTTCTTTCATCATTTTATTTCGCCCCAGTATTTTGATTACTTCTTTCTACTGACTGTTTTGTCTGGTGACAGCAGAAAGAACAGTATTCATCTTATTTTCTTCCTGCTTTGGCGATGCAGGAAATTTTGGAGAGAGTAACAGACATTGACTTGGTAATCAACCTGAGACTTCGAGAAGAAGCATTAATTGCAAAATGCCTTGGAAGAAGAATTTGCCGTGAGTGTGGAAGGAATTACAACATTGCTTGTGTTGACATCAAGGCTGAAGATGGTACAAGGATGTACATGCCTCCCCTTCTTCCTCCCCCACAATGTGAATCAAAATTAATTATCCGTTCTGATGACACTGAAGAAGTTGTTAAAGAGCGTCAGCAAATCTACAATGAAATGGTAATTCTAGTTAAAAGTTTAATCTTCGGCAATTTTTTGTTCTATTTGTCTGTCTTCAAATTATTTTTGGGGTGAATTCATTGTCCAAATTTTAAGATCTTATGCAAAATTGAAAAAATTGGTGGATGTTACAAAACCATTAGCCAAATATCAGGTGTGGTTAAACATGAATGAGACTAATGTACCTTATTTTATTTCCGAATACTCCATGATATAATGGAATTGGCATCATTTTGATATCAAATAAGGTATGTGTGTAAGACGGAAAATATTGCCTTTTTTGTTTCACCAGATGCAACCAGTAAACTCAGTTCATGGTTTACAGGGATGACATTTTTCGTTCCTATTTTCAAAATTCAAATTATCTTGCTGATCTTTTTTTCTTTTTCAAAGTGGGCTTGAAGATTCGTGACACATGGTGTTAATCTTGGTTGTTTCTGGGGAAAATGTGCATGTGCTTGGCACATGACCCGATTTTTATCTCAGTCATTTCATCAAAAAGAGTGGAAAACTTAATTTTGCCATGTTAGATGCAGTGAATAAGACATTTGATTGGCTTCTTTCATTTTTATTTTGTATGACTTTAGTCTACTTGACATATCTAAGAATGATGATGGTTCAACCTGATTATTGATAATACAATCTATTGCCTTGGTGAAGTATGAATTTTAACTACTGACACATTTGCACCTTGAAATTGCAGAGTCAACCTGTTGAGGAATTCTACGACCGACGTGGAAAACTGCTGGAGTTTGATCTTCCTGGAGGAATTCCAGAATCCTGGCGAAAGTTGCTTCGAGCTTTAAATCTTGATGATTACAAAGACAAAAGCACAGCTGCTGCTTGATTTTCAGAATACATGCGGTTCCACTAACCTTTAGGTAAACAAATCATTCTTCGCATGTGAATTTCACATGCGTATTGAGCATCTGTTGGAAAATTATTTTGACATACTAATAATAGCTGCAAAAGTAGGGACTTGTATGTACTTATTCATTCAAGAAGGATTCTTATGAAGTTTTATATCATTCAAGAAGGATTCTTATGAAGTTTTATAGGATGGCTTTATGTGTCTATGAGTTGAACGGAGGATTTTTTGAATATGAGCATGTAATATGATTTTGTGGCGGTGTGTTTTTGGGCAAAACTACTTGGTGGATTTGATAAGAGTATTGTGTCACGTGTATGGTAAATGTTGTTAAAACTGTTAGCTGTCTTTTGTCTTTGTCGTTCCTTTCAAGAGCTCAATTGTTGAACAGGCAATATTGCTTCAAAATAGGAGTAATGGCATTATCAAAATAATCAAATATATTTAGGAAGTAAAATATTGACATAGAAACAACTAAATAAATATTGACATACAATAAAAATACAGAGCCGAGTTTGTACTAAGGAATTGACAAACTGGCTGCATGATATAGGACAATTTTTTATACAATTCTTGCCTGTATCTGTGCCTAATGCTTGCGCATATCATGTATAATTTTCTAGTGTGAATTGAGTACCCTTTATTCCTACGTCCTGAACAAATAATGATATCTTTATGACCGACTTTTCGTAGAGTTTGGAGTGAGTCTAAGTAAGTGAAGGCTTATCATCATTCCAAGGAAACAAAACACCATCAGGGACGAAAGCATTACTTAGCACTAAGAGTGTGTTTAGTTTTAAGATTTTAGTGTGGTAAGGAAACTGATGGAGAAAGGAAAAGAAAATGAAAAAAATTAAAAATTTTATATAGTGTTTGTTGAAAGGATTTTAATAAAGAAAGGAAAATTTTTTAAAAAAAAAAAGAAAATCAAATTAAACAAAAACTTAAAATTAAATTTTTTAATAATTTGAGAAAAAAATGTAGAAATAAATAAATAAATAGAATTGGTGAAATTTTTCAAAGAAGAATAAGAGTTAAAATACTTTTCTTTCTATTTTCTTTATCATTTTATGAGGAAAATAAATTTTCTTTCTCTAAACTATAATTTCTCTCTCTTTTTTCATTGGATTTTTTTTAGTCAAACAATTAAAATTATTTTTTAAATATTTTCTTTTCGTTTCCTCTTTGAATTTCAAGAACCAAACATAGTGTAAAGGTCTAAACTTACCCTGTTTAAAAAGCTGAAAACTGAAACTGTTGCTAGCAAGCCATTCCATGAATTGAGAAAGCTTTGTACAGAGACAACAAAACCTCACTCACCAGATTTGCTTGTTTTCCCTAGATGGGAAAAGTACAGGGATGTTTTTAACAATTGAAGCAGAAAGGGCCATATGAGGAGCACTCCCAAACCCCGTAGTCATTTTGGACCTATGCTGACATCTTATCACAGGAAAAATCATCTGTAAACCTTCGCTTTCAGAGCAGAGCTTGTTGGAGGAAACATGGAATGTACTTCACTGTCCTCGCTGATAATCTTGAAACTTGGAGCTCAATGCTCCTCATGACATTTTCCTCTAATTCAACTTACCTGAGTTCTGCATAATCATGTCTATTACTAGCTATGTGCCTGCCGAAAAGCAAAGAGCAATTTGTAAGACATATGGTGGCTGAAAATTCTTAGTGACCATAGCAAGCAGGTGCTACGTATATTTGTATGTTGGAATAGAGTGTCCATGGGAAAAATTAGTTATGACATTGATATCAAACAAGACCACGACGATTGGCAAATAATCATTCAAACTGCACAAGTGAGAGTGCAAAGGAAGCAGTCTTAATGATGGATATTGTGGCTATATGCCACTTGAACAACACAAATATTAATGGAAATACAGTGTGGATAAAATTCATGGTCATAGCATAGTCATTTAGGTAATTCGTATAATGGGCCAACAATTCTTACAACACATAGCGTAAAAGTAGTGAAGTTGTATATCATCATTGTCGCTTATCATCCTAAATGTGCTACTTGATTTGGTCTCTTATAAGGCTCCCAACTTCATATCCTCGTCTGTGAAGTGCATGTCATGCATTGGCACTACATGCTGCTATCCACGTGTAATTATGTTCTTATCAACCCAATCAAAATCAGCTTATCTTTAGTATGAAATGATCTTTGTCACAGTGGGTGAGAATAAAGTTGTGGATGATACACATAACTATGACAATTTCAGCTTCGTTGGATAGTTTGGCATCAAGTCCTTAAAGATCAGGAAATGCTTCTTTAGAAACTTAAAGCACCGCTCAATATGGTTACGTAAAGATAAGTGCTGTCGATTGAACAACTCCCTCATAGATGTAGGGTTGTAGTTGCATTCGCGCCACTTCGATGTGTGGTAGTGCTCATTGTAATATGATGCAATGAAGCTTGACAAATTGCATCCCTCATCCATCACGTAGTATTTGCGTGCCCATAAACATACAGAGCGGTGAATGGTTTATAATCATGTAGGAAAAGACTTGGCCACATTAGGCTGTCCAAACCTAATAAGGATTTTGTAAGCCATTCAGAAGGATTTTGTGAGTTGTTCGCACTCCCCCTCTAGCCCAGCCAACATGAACATTACCTTGAGGTTGAACGAGTAGGCAACAAGAATGTTCTAACTTATCATAGTGCGCCGGCCATGATATGCTGACTATCATACTAATAGGCCCACCTAGGTACAAGGGTGCTATTCAGTGTGCTAACATAATCCTACTCATCGAAAAAGGCAACATGGGGATAGGTCTGAGCATCGTCAAGGTAATGCCACAAATGACAATACATGTAAGTGAGCAGGTTTTTGAATTTGGTAAAGGATGATCATACCTCGAAGTATGGGTACTATTGTGGGTTGTTTAGGATTTGGTTTGACATAACTATCATATTAGATGGACAAATGCACTCAAAGGCCATTACTCGTAGTGTATCACACACCATGTGTAGATAATGGCTTATCATTTCAGGAGACCGCTAAAAGCACTTGGCTGCATCTCTGTGGTGGTGGTGCATGGTGATCGTCTTAATGAATATGGCAACATACTCTTTAATGAAAACTCAAGTGTGTTTCTGCTGTGGTATGTAGCCTCCTTCTCTTATCTTCACACACAACAAGTGAAAGATAGGCCAGCACATGCAAAACACATCATAGAAGTGTTGAGGGTTGCCTACAAAAATCTCATTGAGCCAAGCAAGGTTGTGGAATCATGAATCATGAAAATGTTCCCAGAACATGTTCGAGAAGGATCATGGAGTTGCATGGAAATAGAGTATGGAGAAGTTTTGCTTCCCATTGTTAAGGTACTATAACATGAGTTGGATGTCCACAACATCAACATCATTGCATTGTCAGTAACATCCTCGCATTGCTTGTCTTGCAGTACCTTGTCAAGGTGCTCCTCATCTGAGTTCAACATACCTACAAAAATACTTAGCTGCGTAAGCCTTAGCGACATATAGTGAACTGCAAAAACACACTAAACAATTCTGATGACCATCAACTATAACATGAAAATATGACATAATGAAAGGCAAACAAGTATGTCATCATTAAAAGGTGTTCTAGCCCAATCCAAATTCATTACTACAAAAGACAGATGTGGAATTAACTATAACAACCATCGAATATGGAACAAGAATGTAAGACATATTCATCTGGGGGGTTGTGCAAGGCTCTCAACGTAACTACGCCTTAGCTTTAGAGCTAAGACGTGTGGAGGCTTGTTTGGTCTTTGAGCATCGTTATAGCACGATAGAAAAGTAGCATAGGTGGATCAGGGATCTCATGTAGCATGTCAACACACATCTGTACAGTTGGAACAATGTTTGGGTTAGTTTGCACTATGACTTACTCGTTTACTCACTCCTACAAGCTGAACGCAAACAACACTAAAGCTGGTGTGTGTGTTTTTTTTGCGCCTGTTGCATGCATTGCAACTAGAGGATGCCATAGCTGCCGAGGACTACCACCTCCAATCTTGTGAGTATGTTAGCTGCATCAATTCGAGGGTGTACACATCGTCATCATTGTCATTGCCTTTGTGCTACAGCCGAACAAGAAGTTGACTAGCCAAAGGAGTGTGCCATTTCCGTAATTGTATTGTGTTGTCTGATATTATGCTCGGGCATTGTTCAATCATTTTCACCATTATTTGGGTCCATTGCAATGTTGTGAAGGTAGACCCCTTTAGGTTGCCCATGATGACCTCTTTGTACATGATTGTAATGAATGCAACCATGGTGGCACACATCCAGTGTGCATCTTCCCTTGAATCAAGGTCGACATACTGACCACCCGTGTTCGACATGACCTGCATGCAATTGTTGTCAGTTAGAGGTTATTTCAGTTAAGTCACCTTAGTTAAACATATTCCAGGTGAGCTACATGAAAGCTTGACAATGTCACCAGTTATAGGTTACTTTAGTTAATAGCATTACTATTCCTTACTAACAATTTCATTAGTCTCTTGGAAAGCTTGACAACATTGTTGCAAAGTGAACTTGGTTTACTATTTTCACAAGGGTTTTTGAAACTAGCACCAACTAGATGATAACTCAACAAAAAGAATCATTTATTCAACACAATTTATTTGATTCAATGTTAGAATACTTTAATTTCTAAACACTTTGTGCCATTATTTAAATGGATGGAGTAAATGATAAAAATTGAGTTTAATTTATTAGAATCTTGCATAATTATGGTAAATACAGGTGTTTAATAGTTATGTATTAGGTTTAGGAATTTTTACATAATTTTGACTTGAAGAAATGAAACAAACTTGGAAGGAGCAACAGTTTAGCAGGAAAGATTAAGCAGTAACTTTGGAAAGATGTCACATTTTGATGGAACTTTCAATTGTTCTAAACCTTTTTAGAATATAAGTAAAATGAATTCGATTTCCAATAACTCAAAAATTAGGTCAATCGGATATTAGAAAAGAAAGTTACATACAAAAGAATGCACACTTGCCATAGCAATCTCGGCCGAGAGCGTGATCACGAAAATCAGGTACGGACTACACTGGAATTTGCACCAAATGAGGGCACGATAGTGGAAAAAGGAGGTTCAGTCAGAATCGAAAGTACAGTGGTTGCAAGTAACAGTATGATAGATGGTCTAGACACGATTTTGAGAGTTGTTTTCATCTTTTCTCATCCTTTACTCAAACTCTAACCTCATATACGGATATATGCACTCTAACCTCATATACATATGTATGTATATTTTTCATGGTTTTAAGAGAGGCTTTGAGTTAGTTTTATCATACAAGTACTTAGAAATACAGCAATCATTGAGGAGGTGAAGAAGAAAGAATTCACACCATATTTGAAGAGCATTCATTTGTCCACACAAAGCATAGATATTAGACTAAGTTTTTTCAACTTTTTCTACAAGTTTAATGTTTGTTTGAATGATGAATAAATTGGCATTGGTTTTTATTAATCATAATATGAGTTACTAATTTAATTTCTAGTCTATTGTATTTGTGTTTAGTTGAATATGTATGTACGAATAAACGATTAGTTATCTGTGCTCTTGTTGTTTGCAATTGGTGATTTGAATGATAGTTATAGAACTTGATGAACTCTATAATTAATTTATGGCTATGTGAGGAATTACGAGAGTGAAATCTGCGTGCTAGGCAACTAATTGTGAATATTAATTCCATGAGAATAATGGAAGTGAATTCGTAAAATTAATACAGGTAAAACATTATTAATCACAAAACCAAATCACTTAACTCGATAAGACTTGGGAAAACCCGTTAAAATTTTGGGTCAAAGGTATAGGAAAATATCCTATAAACTTTAAAATTAACAATGTATAACAAGACAATTAAATTGATAATTAACATCAATTAGCATGCGTTGAAAACCAAAACAACACAAGGTATTAGGCTCTTGAATTACTAGTATTTCACTTTTTCAAGATTGTGACTTTATTTTTGAACATGTTCTTTCTTTTCTAGTTATTTCTTTTCTCACTACCTTTTGACAACCTAAGTAATAAAAATTTAATTATATCAATAAATACAAACTTCTCCTTATAGGAATGATATATGTACTCACCCCAATACTAGGTTATATTATAAATTTAATTTTACTGCGTTAACGACACATATCACTAGACCATGTCCCCATTTCAGTTGTGAGTCGACTAGTTCTCTAGTTCTCCAATCCAATCACATTGCATGACCTATTCATCATAGAAGACAATGCAAACTAGTTGATCCAAGTCAAGCTATCATTGATCACCTTGTTGACTTATTCTTCATACACATAATTATACACTAGTTATATTTTTCCAATATTTACTTAATGCCATATTTTTTTGAAAATGTTAATATAACATATTTGCCAAATTAAAAATATTGTAAAATATGTTGTTTTTAGGTTGCAAAACAATTGGCAAAAATAGAAATTGTTATATTATTATAAGTTCTTACAAATGTCATTATCATCCTCCTCAACAAATTATTGGTACATATAGAACTCACTCTATTTTTTCTATATTTATTTGTTGCCTCATTTAAATCTAAATATTTTTCTAGACTCATTCAAAATGTAAATATAAAATCTGCAAATTAAAAATCATTTGTCGATTGTGTTGTCTTCACATTCCAAAACCGTTAGCCTTTTCAAAAAATACATAATTTATTTTTAATAAAATTTTCTATATTTATCATTTTTACCTCCTCAACAAATTCTCAGTATATATACTTCTCACTATCTAGTTTTCCTATACTTATATATTGCCTTAATTTTATCTACATTTTTTGCTTGATGCATTCAAACTTTCAACATGCATTAATCAAATAGCTCTATTTCTATTAATTGTGACGTTTTTACATTTAAACCCCCCACCCCACCCCCCCCCCTTCTTTTTATCATTTGACAAATTAATTCATGGACTTGCATTCACATGATAAAGTCATACTAATATTATGCCATGTCTATATGTAATCCTTTATAAAATTTGAAACTTATCATTTCACAAATTTATAGATGGCATTGTATTGTGTTACAAACATCAGTGCTAGTGGGCATGCCATTTTAATGATGCTATTAATTTTAGTATTCCTACCATTAGTATCGACAAGACTATTTAAAAATATTAAAATTACCACTGGTATTAACAATGATATTAAAATCTTACCTTCAATATCATTATTCTTATTACAGAAGTCCATAGAACTGTCAATATTGCTTCTATTAATATTGATATCAATGTTCAAAATGTTTAAAGCAATATTAATAATTGAGGTAAGATGCATGCTTTACTTAATTAAGTTTTTAGTACTACTATTTTCATTAATAATACCATTCTTATTAATGTTAGCAATGATATTATCACTCATGATAGTATTTGGTGGTCAAAATGTCTTTAGTAGCATCAGTATCAACCACTATTATTCTGAGCACAAAACCAAATATTTAAATTAATATTTTGTTTGCAAATATTAATATTATTATGTTGTCCTAAAAACGTTGTCATTATAAAGTAATGTCTATGCTTGTATGCGTATAAAAAAATTTTGTTCAAAAATTTTCCAAACTTGACATCATCAAAGGTCTTAACACTGCTATTAACAACATGTCCATCATGATAGTCAACAAAGTATTGTTGCAATCTGTATGACAACATCAAACAAAAATAACGCAAATGACAAAAGTATTTCATGAATGTAGCACCATGCGATAATCAACCATGTGCCTTGCTAGCTCAAACAATAATAGTGGTGGTAGTAATAGCAACCAAACATAGCACATCTACCACATTTACCAACATACAAGCAACAGTCACTGTGATAATGCCACGCTCCATCACATTATAAATATTACAACAAAATCATTAAATAGTAACTAGGCACGTAAGCATACACAAGCACATCACAATAGGCCTCACAATAAACCTAATAAAATGAACCACACATAGCAAACCATCAACCGTACAAAACCCATTAGTTTGGACAAGCGGATAAGAAAAGCTCACTTCCAACTTGGGTACCTTTGAAGTTGAAAAGGAATTGCGCAAATTGCTAGAATGACAAAACCTACTTTGCTCCACAACCTCACTCAAACATGCTTTGCTCGGCACGATAGAGTTGCTCAACCGCTATGATTACTTAAAAGCTTAGCCAAAGCAAGCTTTTAATTATTGATCACTCAGCCACACCTAACATATCTACTGATCCTATACAAAATCTTTCACATAGCACTGGCTCCATTGTATGCAACATCTTGAGTTAGTGGTTGGTAATTTTAAGTATTGCCAGACTCCAACATAAGAAGAGGGAAAACGGAACAGAACACAAGGAAGTTGGGATATTAATGAGCTTCCTTTTTTGAGTTGCTTTACACATTATATAACCATTCATCACATGATGGTTTATTACACCTCCAACAGCCTAGCCTATTCCTTTCAACAAAAAGCAATAACAACAACTAATCCTTGTTTGGCTTAACTAAGCACAAAGCCTTATCAATGTGGAGGTGTGTGACATGTTCTCTTAAGTCTACCAGTTATGGGTGTGGCATTGCCCCTTTCTTGGAGAAGACTCTTGTCGTCAATGCTAAAATTAAGAAAATTTTTTCTTAAGGTATTGAGTTATTCCATTGGATTAAGACTTGGTTAACATATTTGCCATCTTTCTTGAAGTGTCTAGTTGAAAGAACCTTGCAAGGCCTGCTAACTCCGTGCTTTATAGTAGTAAAAGGTAAGGGAGAAGGGGCAGCTTCCATGGAATTAGGGCAAAATTTTAAAACTGAAACATGGAAGACAAGATGACTGCAGGAAGTAGAGGGTAGAGCTAGCTTGTAGACCACCTTTCCAATGCGAGAAATGATTTGGTATAGTTCATAATATCTTCTAGCCAACTTGGGAACTTGGTCAGCGAGTGACTAAGTGTTGTTGATAAGGTTACAACTTGACATAAACCCATTCAACTTCCTTGAACTCCTTTTCTTGACGATGTTGATAGGCAAACTAGCAGATACGATCTTGTGCTTACTGAAAATTGCATTTGAGAGAAGCTAAGAGGGTCTGGCAATCTAGCAAGGCATTATCCAAGACATCTACAGAAGTATCTCCAACACTATAGCTAATCAATGGGGGTGGGAAATGACCATAAACAACTTGAAATGAGGAGTAGCTAGATGAAGAGTGGACCATGGTGTTGTATTAATAATCTGCCTTAGGGAGAATAGAAGTCTATTTATTAGGAAAGTCTCCAATGAAAGCCCTTCAACAAGTCTCTGTACTGCTGTTACAACCTTAATATGTCTGTCCAATTATGGGTGATAAGAGCTGCTTATCTTAAGTGAAGTACCTTGCAAACGAAAAAGTGCTTGCCAAAATTAGCTAAAAAATAAGGGGTTGTAATTAGACTTAATAAAGCGAGAAAAACCTTGAAGCTAGACATATTCTTTGACGAAATACTCAGTAAGTTTTGGATCAGTAACTACTTATGACAACGCACAAAATTGACTATACTTGGACAATCCATCCACAATCACCTAAAAGTTATACTTACCATTAGATGGTGGTAATCTAGAAATGAAATTGATGGAAATATCTTCCCATATGGTTGTAGTAATGGAAAACAATTGTAGAAGTCCTTTGATGTTTGAATTCTTCAGCTTGAGCTGTTGCCAAGTACAATGAGCTAATAAATGAGAGACATCCTTTCGCATGTTTAGCAAGTAGAAAATAGTAGAGATACGTTTGAAGGTTTTCTACTCACCCAAGTGTCCTCTGACAAGTGAGCCATGGAACTCATTCAAAAGTTGTTGGCAAAACTCATCAAGGACATAAATTTTTCTTTTGAAGAGAAGGAGGCCATTCTACAAAGAATAATGTGCAACAACTGAGTTATGTCCTAATTTTCTAGCTATGGATTGGAAGAAATCATCAAAGGTAAGAGTCTTCCTTATTTCTCCCAAGAGAAATGTGGTAGTGGTGGAGACTACTCGCAACAAAACCTTGTGCCTTGCCTGACCAACGACAAAGTGCATTAGGCCTAAATTCCCCTTCCCAGCTTTGTAAATAATTTGGAACTCAAAGCCCAAAAGCTTAGATAGCCAATGTTGCTGCTCGAGCGTTTGAATCGTCTGGGTGAGGAGTTGCAGAGACTTTGATGATCTGTAATAATGATAAATGGCTGACCAAGGAGATATAGTTGCGACTTTCGCATGGCCACCGCAGTAATGGAGAACATTTCACATTTCACAGCTATAGGTTGAACCTAATCACAAATGCGATGAAAATTTCTTATTGTAGTATCAAATAGGGTGTCATTCCAAAGAGAGAATGGCACCGACTGCTTGAGAGGAAGCATCAGATTCCACTATGAAGAGTTTACCAAAATTTGTTGGGAAAAGGATTACGACTTCCGTTAGGGCTCTCCATTTAAGTTTTGGAAAGCTTGGGTTGCAGCATCAGTCCAACAAAATCCATGGTGCTGAAGGAGATCCATAAGTGATCTAACAATGGCTACATAGCCTTAAATGAAAGGGCAATAATAACTTGTGAGCCTGAAGAACCCATGACCTACTTTTAGGCTTTTAGGGATAGGCTAATGCAAGACTATCTGAACCTGAAATGGATCTACACTAACCCTTTTTGCATGAACTAAAAGGCCCTAAAATTTAATCCTTGACTGCCTAAAAAAACAGTTAGATAATTTGGCCAAAAGTTTGTGAATAACCATCATGTTCGGCACTAGTTTTAGGTGAGAAATATATATTTTATAAATATATTCAAATAAATTAAAATTTTTTATCTTATCAAAATATTACAACTAAATATGTTACTCATCCCAATACAACTTTTACCCCTCCCCCACGCATAACCAAAGATTCTTTAAATGTAGAAGTGTTTCCCTAGCCGCATATATATAACACCACCATTGTCGAGCCAACTCTCAAGTTTGTGTTTTTAGACAGTTTCTCAATCACTGTAACTCTAAACCCATGATGTTGGCCCCTAACCTACTAGCCTTTGGATACAAGGCTAACCTACTACTTTATGGAAATGGCCACTAAAAGGGGGTGTAAACATTTTTCTAGGAATTAAATGTGGTTATCAGCACAAGATTCTTTTATCTCCCTGCTGCCATCTCACCTTGGCAACTTCAAGGCCCTGCAATGCCATGCCTTTATTTATTTTCTAGTTTCTTTTCATCCCGAGTCCTTTTTTAACGATGTTTGAGTTCCTGCAAGTGCCAATAAGTTTCAAGTACGAGAAAACACTTTTAATTTCAACAAAGTTGTCTGATTTAATTTCACAAACACAAAATTGTAAAGATTTCTCAAGTAAGCCTTAGAAGGCACAAAAAACTCCCTTATTAGGGAATTAACAAACTCCCAGTCTTAAAATTTTCTAGTCCCTAAGTAAACACAACAAAGCTCACAACCACTTGCAATTCTCGACACATCAAAACACTTATCCAATCTTCTTAAATCACTTCATTTCAAGCTACAAAACTTTTTTGGTTTAATGACCACTCACTTGTGTAAGAATCATCATGTCTCCTTCATGCATCAAATCCCCTTCGTGTTTGAGTATGAATAGCTCATCCTACAGATTGAAGTGTCTTTAAATAAGTTTATATAAATAGCCAACACTTGGTGGCATCATAGTTTAATATTGATGAAAATATCTAATTTTCGTACTCCATACACTTAGGTATTGTACAATCCTCTGCTAATGTAAGGTGATGCATCAACAAAGATCAACAAGACTTTAAAAAGGTTTTATTGTCTCCTAAATAGATTTATATAAACAAAGTCTAATTTGGTATGATTTCCCTATTCCACTAACATAGATATTATACCATCCTCCCTGTTTTCTCTTTAAACTCAGCCACAGCTCTTTGTCTATACAATCCTTCTTTTCCACTCATTTTTCTCTCTTCTCCTTCTTTTGAACTTGTCCTAAGGTTTTCTTAAAATGCTTTGTGCCTTCTTACACTAATATAAACATAGGTGGTGCAAACTGCCAATTACTCAAAACAAAACAACTTCTAAGATCCTATGAGTGCTCATGGCTCTAGTTGTTATTTTACATGAGTGTAAATATTAGTGATGTGTGCTCCCTATTACTAAGCAACTTACACCAGTAGAGTAGTCAAAATTTTTCTGTCAAGCTCAATCATTTTTTTAACCATCCATTTATCATTTTTACGTCGTTCTTTTTCCTTCTCATGTGCAAAGAGGTTATAATATAACAGGTAGGTCAAGTTTATCGAGACTATCATGAAAGTAAGCTAATGCAGGTACCTAAAAAATTATATTGAATGATGGTTCTATCCTTTCTTGTGCATTAAGGCTCAAAGGGGGCCTAAGGAATGAAAATTTTAAATTTTAAATTCGCTTACTACATCACCAAAATTTGAAAAATAGAGATCCTCATGTCAAGCTGAAACCCTTCTTCATACCAAGGAACGAAATCGTCTTCCCACCAACACTAGCCAAGATCCTAGAGAAGGTGTCAGGAAGCAATGGCACTTGCAATACCTGCTATTTCTACCAAGTAGGACGCTAGAGCAGACTCTAACCACAATGCTGTGACTTCAGTTTTAACCCTGTTTCCAATTTCTGCAATGCTTTCAAGCATCAAGTTTTAAGTTCTAGAAAACCCTACCAGCTTTAACGGTGTTGTCCCATTTAGTTTCACAAACGCATCCTTGTAAATACATCTCAACTAAACTTGAAAACTCAGTCCCAAATAGCCTTCATGGAAGGCACAGGCAACTTACTTATTTGGAGAGCACTAATGAGTTGTTGTGTAGGCTGAGTGCAAATAAAAGCCATCCCTGCAAATGTGCTACTCTTGAGAAATTATTGGAGTTAGAGGAGATAAAAAAAAATTATGAGAACTTTTTTATGAGTAAACAAAACAGTGAAATTTAGTTGGGCAAACTGAAAAATACTTGAATGTCACTAATATGAGTTTTTCTCAATTGTTGTATCTTTCCAAATATTTTTTTTAGAGAGGTCTCTCTATTATATTTATACTATTTACTAGTGAAAGAACTCTGTAATTTATAAATAAATTTACATATACATAAATTGTGGAACTTTTAATAACATATATAAACTATCTAGTAAATGTAAATTTCAAAAAAAAAAAAAAAACAGTTACAATAAATTGTACAAATGCAAAAGTTGGTAAAAGTAAGATAAATACTCAAACTTTCTGCTGCTGAATTTTTGTGTACTTTTGGTTGTGCCCGTTTCTCCCTTTGATAAATCCACTCCGTTGCTCGATTTGTGTTTATTATGTGAAAATGAACCGAGATATCATACGCACTATAATGTGTTTACTCTCACGTCATCATCAGCATAGATTGTAGGCTTTTAAGTCATTATCTTACCATAGCACACATACGCCTATATCGTAGTTCAAGCAAAACACGAATTATGCTGTGTGACAGAGCAATGCAATTACACTATAGTTGAGAAAATTATTTGCTCAATCAAAAAAAAAAGAATATATATCGTAAATTTATTAATTATTTCATTTTGCAATGTATAACTCAAACTAAAGTTTCCCAGCCCCAAAACGAACCCTCTAAATTTATCAATTTTTCCCCACTCTTGATTATATAGTGAAAATATAAGTTTCGTAATTTTTACACTATAATTTTAAAAAATCATAAAATCGCAAAAATAAAATTTATTATTTCTTTAACTTGGGTAGCAGCACTCAACTGAGTGTGACTAGAAATCTCTCACGAGAATAACTACGAACAGAACTAAACTTGTACCTGATTTTTGGAGAGCAAAATGATAAATTTTCTGTTCCAACAGACACCATACATTACAAAGACGTGCAAGAACTATAATAAAGACTATACAGTTTGTCTAGTGCTTAAATCAATGGTCTTCATAATTCTTTAATCACCAAGCTGTTATTGTCAACTAATGAAGAAACAACCATTACAGCATCCCTTTGATGGGCTGTAACAACAAACAAGAATACTTGTTATGTAGCTGCACATGTAAGTGGGGTGATGGAGGGCGCTTCTTCTTGTGAGAATGGACATCCTTGAGGTCCTTACGACGATTCCCCTAAGGCATAACCCGAACTACAATTCTGTTGCCTCTGTTATTATTTACTCCTCTGCCTGATGGCCGTTGGTCTCCTCCTGCTTGAGGCTTATATTTTGTCCCTCATTCAGTGTTTTTCCATCCTTTGGCTCCTCACTGGAAGGTTTCGCCTGTTGTGTTCAAATTTTTCAAGGGAATTATCAGCACGGTTCTGAGACCAAGAGACTTTACAGACTTCATACACCACAAACATAAAGAATCAACGGATAGAGGACAGCAAGTGCCTTTTAAGCATTGGTTATATCATTTTGCTGTAGCAATAATAACAATTTAGTACACACGGTGCAAGACTACGTGTTCCTTACAACTTGCAGAATGCACTGAAGACAGAATTGCAATGTTGAAGTATGTTAGGAGAAGTCCTTCAAACAAGTCAATAAACAATAGCAGAAAACATATCACACACTGCACGATGAAGTTTCCTAAAATGTGTCTCATATTGGAGAAAAGTTAATGGACCAAACAAATAGGATCAAACTTCCTCCTTAGAACTGGTTTTCAAGGGATGAATTGAAATCCCTAAGATTTGGGGTATCAGAGCTGATCCCATGTGTTGATGCTTACCATGAGACCCTTCGTGTGGACTTAGACAATGGATCTACACGTGTGTGATCCCACGTGCACAACTTGAGGGTCAGGTCCGCACATATGAGTGCTTGAGAAAAGCTAACGACAAGAGTGCATTAACGTATGCACGAGGACGTGCATGGGTTTAGGTAAAGAAGAATGTGACTCCCATTCCCAATCAATTAGGAAAAAGTTTATGAACTAATTTATAAATTGGACCAACCTTCCTCTTTAATAACTGATATTCTAAGAGTGGATTGGAGCCCACGACACTATGTCCAGGTAATTACTTTTCCCAGTGCACCACATATTATTATGGCAAAAAAACAGGTAAAAATCAAATCTTCACAACCCTATTCCAGATTTGTGATTCGAAGTTTTTCTTCCTTCATCTCTTCCTTTGTTCGATAGCTTTATATTTAGTTTCATGGCTTGAGTTCTCATATACATTATATCACTAACTAGCAGATAACTGACCTTTCATTAAATGGCTTTTACAAACTAGTGTTTTAGCCTAAGGGACACAAGACATACGAGAAAGGCATTTGATATCGACCTGCTGACATAGTGGTACTTGACAACAAGACAAAAATAACAATATGAATAATGAGTAATTATCATCATTTCAGCTAATACTATTCCACAAGATTTTAAGATATTTCATTTAAACCATTCTGACTAGACCATCAAAATCTTACAATGGATTCATGCATGGTTAGGATGGGCACAATTCGACAATCGAATTGAAACCAAAATTTCTCTATGTACTTTTCAGCTCAGTATTCAGAATGATAATTTTTAAAATTTTGGTTTTTCAGTTTGGTTCCAATATTTAAGTTCGGTGTACCATACCAAACCAAAAACCAGATTTCATTTTTATTTTTAGGTTTATTTTAATCTTGTAATTTTAATAAATTGTCATTTTTGTTATTATTATATTCATTTTAACTAATATTTTCACTTTTCATTTTATTTTTCTATTAATATTGTCATTTTATTTTTATTCCTCCTTTTCATATAATTTTCAATTTCTTTATTTTTAAATAAAAATTTGGTAACCGAAATACCAAAAATTATTTCGGCAATATACCAAACCGAACTGAAAATTTTGGCTTAGTATTCAACATGTATATTTAGTATACCAAAATTTTGAGTAAAATTTCTCAATATTCAATTACTGAATGAAAACTCCTATGTATGTCCATTTCCAGAACACTTTGCTACACTAATAAATTTTCACACTTAATTTACCATTTATATTCATGGGATTTAGTGTGTTTAAATATATATATATGTGTGTGTGTGTGTGTGTGTATGTATGTATGTATGTATATACACATTGAGCTAATAAAAAGACTTCAGTATGTAACATTTTCATAGTAAAAATCTGATCTTCAACTTGGGATTTTAAGAGAAAATATAATGTAATGTTTACTGAACAAGAATAATGGCAAATGATACAAAAGAGAATAAAACCATAAACTACAAGTAACAGTGGCACACTCAATGTGCGAAAAACAAAATTCAAATTATAACGTTTTATTTATTATAAAAAATTATAATAAAAATAAATTTAATTTAAATTTAAAAGAAAAAGATAAAAAGAATTAATTGAAAGATACAAAAAGTGTAAGGTAAATAATATAGAATTCTATTAAAAGAGAATGAAGAACGAAAGAAAAATAAAAAATATTTAAATAAGAACATGATAATGATTTAAAATTGTGCAACAAAATCATGTCTTTAGCAACTTAGCCTATAGAGAAAAAAAATAGATGAAAGAAACAAAATTAGAGAAAAAATACAATAAATTAAAATTAAGAAGTAAATGAGATAAATGAAAGTTGTGAGGATGAAAAACAATTAAGGGCAATTACACAAGCAACCAAATTCTCTTACAGCATTATTAGTGTGCATAAATGGAATCCGATGGAAATGGAAATAATATAGGAACAAAATAAAGATAAGAATGGAGGAAAGATTGTATAAACTTGTCTCATTGCTGGTAAATTCAAGCATAGTTGATAGACCTAAAAAAACCCAAGTAAATTTCCATGTCTCATCACTTATGACCATTTTCCCCCTCTTTCTTGGGAAAAAAAATTGAGATAAAAAATCTTTGAAACACAGTCTTCAATATGGCATGCACCATGCGCCATAGGTGTACCATATTGAAGGTGGTCACCATTTATTGTAAATGGTGCCATGGATGTGCCATTTCCGGCATTAGCAACTATGAATTCAGGAATACGAAAAGAATGATTCCTTGATCTCATTCCCATGGCTGACTAATAGATATGAACATATAATGTTATGAACTTAATTATAATAACAAAATTATCCTTAAATAATAAATCTTCATACAATTGTGCATTAGGAACTCAATTTATACTTCTTATATATTTCTACACTTAAATTGGCTGAAAAACAAAATCCACCAACAAAGAAAAACTTCCACACAATTTCATTTGTTTATTTCGTCTAACTTTTTAAAAAAGCTTATGTAGAATAAAGAAGAAAAAGCCATTCATGCCATTGAGAAAGATAATAGGATGAAAAGAGATCATCAAGGAGACGTAATTGTGCAAGATAAGGTTTACTTTTTTTTGTGTTGACTTTGAATTTTTATAAAGGCCACTTGTGCATAATTGTATAAAAAATATTTTAAATTATTTATAAATTACAATACAAAGAAACTTAAAATGAGAAATAATAGAATAAATTAAATTTGAAGAAGAATATTGAAAGAAAAATAATAATAAATTAAAATTCAGGGACACTCAATATTTGTGCACATAAACCAACTATAATAATTTTAAATATAATTGTTATACAGTTCATAAAATTCATAAGATGATAAAAGAAAAGATGAAATTTAAAAAAAAGGTAAAAAATAGAATAAATTTAAATTGAGAAAAGTTAATGAAAAAAATGAAAAATGAGGGAGTTGAGTGCAAAAAGAAAACATATATATATACATAAAAATAATTAAGGGTATTTTAGTAATTATATGTTGTGCAACAAAAAGGCTCTTATATTTTCAATACATAGTATAAATAGATTATAAAAGGGTAATTTCGTCAAATATAAATCTATTCCTAACAAATTAAGAATGCATAAATCTATGCAGATGAAGTCAAATATTTATCCTCACTCTTTTAGGAGTCACTATACCCATGCAAAATTTATACCAACCATGTGATCTAGAGAAGTATTCCATTCCCAACTCATTCATACGTACCAACCATGCTATTATTTTGCCTAAAGTATAATATATATGTATCATTATATGCATGGAAAGAGAAGCCCATTCACCAACCTTGTTCTTATCACGCCAGCCCAATCCAAATGGTCTAGAAAGCAAACTAATCTTTCTAGTTGGAATGTCCTGTGAAGGATCATGATTACTTTGCTGTGTGGATCTGAAAAGAACAAAAGTAAAACCATGAATGATCAGGATGCCCATATGATAGGAATTAATTTATAATATGGAACAAAGGTACAGTAATAAGTATGCATAAAAAAACAAGTGATGCAGGGAAAAAAAACGTGTGAGGTATGGATTTGGAAATAAGACGGGATAGAATCAACTATACAACATGGTAAAGAAACTGCATTACCGAGGAGAAGGCTGTGCTTTGTTTTGTCCTAGCTGGTACTGCATGGTGGCCTCCAGCATGGTCTCTGCCATGACAGCCCTCTTTTCCATCTCAGCCAAAGCAGCAGTTGCTTCTTCATACTTTTCCTGCATGTTGTGGTTGAAACAGTGCAGCAGAAAATGATTTCTAAAAGGAAGAGCAACAGAAATTTAAAGCATCAAAGTGATTTCAGAACCTAGATTCTTAAAAAATAATGCAAGGTCACTATTTTAGGATTCAGCTTCTCCTTCACTTCCCTGCCCCACCTCAAATGTGTTGCAGACTACGAACAGTTGACAAAATGCCAAGGTATCATGAAGCAGAAGTGAATGGCAAACAATAGGTTTCTCACTGAAGAGCATTTGCATTAGAAAATGAAGGCGTTTTCATACAATAAATTGCATTATGCTATTTTAAGGGACCTTAAGGGTCATCCAGATGCCTAAACTGCTTTGTGTGACAGTAAAGAAAGACAAATTACCACAAGTACTAAATTACTTGCATGGAAGAAAATGAAGAGGACAGAACTGCTACAGCTACAGCTACAGCTAAAGCTAATAAAAAGATAGAAACCTGAAGCACTTGAGCAGTATATCTCTGTGCAGCAGCATCTTGCTCGGCAAATATGCGAGCATCCTCAGTGACCTTCTGTTCTTGTTCAACCCTCATTAAAATCTGTAAAACAAACCCAAGATGCAATTAGCATGTTTAAAACCAAAAAGAAGACAGCCACCAAAGAAATTAGTCATTAAATTTGTTAGAAATTAATATCATAGATCAAATCATATCACACATGTAATATTTAATATTATATGATGGGAGTGATTTTCTTCATCATATTTTAGATATTCTTCCTTATTTCTTCACATGCATTCACCTAGCATTTCACGTGTAATAGATCTAGTTGCAATATCAAATTAAGAGAATAATATAATTTTGCTCTTTTGACATTTTCCCAGTAGGTGTAGGCCTAATGGCCAAAGCACAAGCGCCCTTGTGTTAATTTTTCTCTTGAATATTGTAAGTTAATTTTTAGCAATATCTTACAGGACTAGTCTTACCTGAAGCATGGCATTCTCTTGTTCCTGCTTATCGGCCAGAGCTTGTTGAAGCTCAGCACCATCTCGCTCTAGCTGCTCAACCTAAAGCCGCAAACGGATGCTCGGACGTCAGGTTAATCAATTAAAATGTAATTTTAAGTAGCAGCAAGACAATGTGAAGTTTCTAAAACAAAAAATGGACCATCAAATCTAACTCCCAATAAAATATACAATTTTATTATAGACATTTATGTTTCACAACACAAAATCAAAAGCACTGAAGTGAATACAAAAGTGACACCTGTTATCAGTTAGGGACAGCATACTAAAAGAGAAACATACATAAGAAACGTTCTCATATCACTACGACCATAATCAACCATCAAAGTAACACTCTGTCATCTATATTTAGTTACAATAAATATAAATGTGCAGTTAAAACTTAGGCTAGGATATACCAGAAACACAGAACCTCATGGACAGGAGATACAAAAAATTTGTCTTTCAAATGAAAATATATTGAGTCAATAAATAGAACAGAAACCATGAATAGCTAAGATGCACTATTGCACAATTTTAATATGATCACACAAGCACAACAGCTGAGAATAATAGTACAGATCATAGTTCTGAAAGGCGAATGGCGCAGCGTGGCGCCAACGTTGATTGGAGCCATGGCGCATGGCGTGCGTCATTTTGAAATATGGCGCACATTAAATTAAATTAATTAAAAAATATTTATGCCTTTAATATATATCTTTGAAATATAAAATAATCATTAAAAAATCAACTTTAATTAAAAAAAGCAAATAACATTGATAAATGCATATATAATTCATTTCAACTTTCAAGCGTCAACTACAAATAATCAACCAGCATTTCAAGTTCAAAATATAATCAAATTAACATTATAAATTACGAATCGGCGCAGAATATAACAAATTCAATTGCTGTCAAAATATAGCAAAAAATCTTTTATAAACTTACACAATGAATTGGCGCAGAATATTTCAAACACATTTCAAAAAAATAACAGAAATAAACAAAACTTTAAAAAAAAAATACTTACTGCTCAAACAAACACACCCTACTGCCCACAGCTCGGTCGAAGGCAGCTCGGTCGAAAACCCACCCAGACGCGACGCAAACCCAGCTCAATCGAAAACCCAAACCCAGACGCAATGGCTCGCACGAAACCCACCCAGACGCAACACAGAGAGCCGAAAACCCAGACCCAGGCGCGGACGGCTCACACGATCGAAACAGTAGCTCGGCCGAAAACCCTCTTCCCAAACGCGACGCAGATGGCTCGCACGAAAACCCACTTCCCAAACGCGACGTAGTGGCTCGACCGAAAACCCAGAGCGAGACGCAGTGACTCGGTCGAAAACCCAGACCCAGACGCGACGCAGACGGCTGAAAGCCCAAACCCAAACACGACGCAAATGGCTCGGCCGAAAACCCACTTCCCAGACACAAACGCAGATAGACAAAGACAGATCAAGGCGAACAAGGCTGTGTTAGCATACAAGCGTGTTTTAAAAAAACACGATTCTTCCTACGCACGACTTCTCTCTGGCGCGTCATTGCGCGCCAGATCGCCAAGGGAAACGGCGCTCTGGCAACCGCCTATGGCGCGCCAGAGAAAAGGCATGCACCTTCTTCATCGAATGGCGCAGATCTTGCACCATTAGCACCATTCGCCATGGCGCGCACAATGACGCGCCATTTACAACAGTGGTACAGATTATGATTGTATTAGAATCTATCTAAAATTTTATTTTCTATTTTATAGGACTAGATATCCTTTACTTCCTATTTTGTAGAATTGTTAATTTTAGAATTATAGTTGATGTAATTCTTAACCCAAATACCATATTATGAAATGAAACAGGTTCTTCGTTAATATAATACAATTTACTCTTTCAATCTACAACATGGTATCATTACGGAATAATGCAACTGCTCTCCCATGGCATAACTAATATGCCAAAACCGCTTTTTTTATCTTAATTTCATTTCAAGTTTTTAGTTTCTCATTCTTTCAAAGAAACCTAGGACTAGAAGACTCCCTGGCTCACGATCACGTATGATACATGAATTTTGTCTACTGTCTACATAATAGTAATTTCTACCTGTTTACAATTCTGACTGTTTGCTATCTATCATTCTAGTTGTCACAAAAATTCAAGTGTGACTACTATCAGTTTATTGTCTCTCAATATCAACTATCTATAGTCATTTCTGGCTATCTACTAGTTGACTTCTGACAGGTTGTCTATTTGTCTTGTTTTGATGGTCCATGTTGAACATCCTAATAAAATCCCATGTTCAATTTGAAAGGAAAGGCGCTTGGTAAAATTAGTATTAGATTATGATCCAATTAAAATCTTATCATACATTTTGTTTCCTATTTTATAGGTCTATTTACATTTTCTATCATATTTTACAGTATTGGAATTGTGTAAATATAAGAATTATATTTAGTATCTTTGTAACTCTTAACCCTAATCACTTAATATATTGAGTTCTTCATTAATAAAATAAGAATTAATTCTTCAATCTTCAGCAGAGAAACAAAAATCAAACATCTAAGAAAATCAAGATTCTTAGATACCCTTGCGCTCAATTGTCGCCGATTGTCCTGTTTAACCATCTCCATCAATGCTGTTTCAAGCTCTTCTGCTCTGTAAAAAGAAATGTAAATAATGACCGTAACCATGCATCAGTTTATTGTACAACATACAAGCCCCACAAATATATCAACAAAAATTTAAATTTCAGTAAAACGAGAAGTGAAATTAATTTGAAAAAGAATGTACTGTAAGAACTTTGACAACCAAAATCTTCACTGCTAAATATAATTACCAGAAGACAGAATTGAAATAATACAAGGAATAGTGGTTGCAGAACCATCTTAGCTTTTCAATTCAAAGAAAATCCCAGGCAGTTAAACCCACTGTTATGATCCTTTAATTTTTTTTATTTACAACATCTCATCAATCAATATCATTAAAGGATAATACAGAAAACAAGAGTTCGGAGAGCAAGGGCAAACAGAATTTAGGAGTTCAAATCAACCAAGGCTTATCTAACTTGGAACAAAGTTTTGGTTAAGTGTTGAGAACAAAGTTCTTTTAATCCAGTTTTCCCACTATCGTGCTAGGTAGGATGAAACATCATATAGCCACAAGCATGATTCCACAGATAAAACAATGCAAGACTGGGATGTTAAGTAATGCATTTTCACAAAGATAAGTTTAAGGCAATTGCTTTTTTCGTTGTCAAAGCAGAAGAGGTTAGTGTAGAGAAGTTGAATCTTCCAAAAATAAATGTGAGGGAATCAGTTATTTTGTTTGTTAAAATGGAAGAAATTTTAGTTTTCAGAAAAAGTTGATAATCATCAAAAAGAAAAGTGGGATGTTCAAGTAAGAGGGAAATAGAAGATTGGCTGAGTAATCAATAAAATTGTCCCTGCAAGTGGTAGTTCCAACAAAAGATTTAAACTCAATAAAAGTATGTATGGGCTTGCCTGAGCTCAGCGGATCTTTTCTCCTCAAGCTGCTTGCACAGTTCAACCTTAAGCCACAACACCTGAAGAGAATCAATGGCTCCCAAAGTTAAATATCAGATAAGATATAACCTTACTCTTTCATATAATTAATGATCAATAAAAGATAACAAGTAATCTAGGCACACCCTGTGGTTGCAAGATTAAAGACTAAACATTTTTAAATTCAAAAACCTTCATACTATTATTCGTTAACTTGCAGACAAAAAATTCAGAACAATCATTAAGTTTTTAACTTCTGTATGATCAAAGATGAAGAGTAAAATCAAAGTTGAAAATTTTGAAGCGTTGTTTGTAGGTATTGGAATATTTTTTTCAAATCTTGTCTATTCTATAGCTAGCTACTTTTTGGTGTGTAGATCATGTAAAATTTTACCATATTTTAGACTCTTAATACTAATCTCATATTACATATTAAGCTTTGCTTTCTGGAGTAATATAATATGAATCATTTCTTTCATTATTAACAACTGGCAAAATTAATATTTTTTTAGGCAGTAGTTATAGATTCCTCAGTACAGAGTCGAAGAAATTTTACATCACTCTTCTGCTAAGGATGTAATACAAGTACAGACAGCAGTTATCCTAGTTATTATAATAACAGATGATCATTAGATGATGCTCAATGTGCAAAGAGTTACAGGTCAATAACCTAGCATAATCTTCAATTATAAAGCTCCTAATAGAGAAATAAAAAGAAAAATGGCAAGGGTAAAAGAAAGTAAAAAAATTATTGAAAAAACATGATAATGGAAAGGGATAAAATTAGTACATAGCTAGTGTGATACATAGGGAAAAAAATATAACAGCTACCTGTTCTTCAAGATCCTTACTAGGATCTGTCTCCAAATTACCATTCAAGCTCGTATATAAACTATCTGCATTGACGGCTGCAGAATCCAAATATGAGACATCACTATTCATTTGTGTATCTTCAGGTTTATCAGTTCCTGTAATCATTGAGCCTGGATCCTTTTTGAAACTATAAAACTTAGAAGCTAGATGCTGAGAATCCTTGCAAGCTCTAACGCCCTTCAATCTTTCTTTTAATGCAGCCCTGACAGCAGGTCGGTGTTTACTTCTTAGGTCTTGTAATTGTCTTTCCTGAACATTTTGGTAACCCATGCAAGCAGTGAAGACAAGTTGACTACTATCAAAGGTGGAGCCAGCTAGTGATTGAAGCAGTGTGACTGCATCTCCAGCATCCTTAGTTGTAACCAATGCAGGTCCTGCACAAAACTGAGCAAAGATAAGTTTCGTCCTATAAAGGACCCAATAAAATATCCTGCAAGCACATAGTACTGAAGCTAATAAATGTACTACTTTTATTAAATTCTGATCCAAACAGTACCATATAACTCCATTAAAGCAAGTGCTGTCCGGAATAGCATGACCCGATTCCCTTCAAAGAGAAGCACGTCCCAGACTCTAAGGACTGAAGGAAGACTAAACTCATCAGCTTCAAGGTAATTTAATTTACAAAAGATAATCCGACAGCTTATAAGGAGAATCAGAGTGCCTAGATTCCTGACATGACTAACTGAAGAGAAATGCTACACTCTTGACAGAAATAATGTCTAGAGACTGAAATGGTATTTCATTTAGAGATAAAGAAACTGACCACTTTCCCATGGAAGCATATTCATAAATATTGTGAGGAACCATGGTCCAGTCACCCAAGCTACCTCCACTCCTAGGTAATCCAGGTGGTTTACTGAGGCACAAACAAAGCCAGTGAGCAACAGAAACAACAATTGACTGGAAGTGTCCTTAAAAAGGATGCATAAAAAAGCAATCGCAAGTAACGAACCCAATTTAGGAAATCTTTCACGCACCAATTCCTCAAGAACAAGTTGGTCAACCTGCCAAAAGAGGTTAAACAGAAGAAACTTTAATTTTAGTACATATTTTGTCACATGATCATGCTTCCTCTATAAGGCACAATATATTGGTGGCTCTCAGTTTCTTTTTGTATAATAAACAGCAGGCAACCACATTCCAAAGAGTACCTGCGATTCTATCATTTCTTCTGAATAGTAGCCATCAAAGTTGTCATCTAGAATACCTGTTAAAGTCCTGGAAGTCAAGCAATTTCTTAGATTTTGTCTTGCGTAATAACTCCAAAAAGGACTTAAACAAGTAATGATTCCGAGCATTTTATAGGACATGGAAACCACATTTTCAAGTGTATTGTGGAAGACAGCACTTCAAAAACTCATAGAACAGTTAAGACATAGATCCATAATACAATGCAAAAAAAAGTGACCAATTTCAACCCACCAAAATGCATTTTCCTCTGGCATCAGAAGCAATAACAAGCCTGCGAAGAAATTCATGGCCTGCATAGATTAGAAGTACAAAATTCACCAGAGGAAATGTTCATAGAAAGAGAAAGAGAGAATAGTAGAAGGAAAATTGGTAGAAAGAGAGAACAGACCAATCATGACGAATAATTATTACTGAATTTAACTATAAAAAACTTTGAAGGCAATCAAGAAGAAGTGGCTGAACAGTCAAACCTGAAGACAGCAATCAACATAAACGAAATTTATATTCCATACCATGTTAAAGACCCTCTCCAAAATAGAAATACCTGACAATAGCCAACTGCAGGATTATGTCGTGCATAAGCTGTAAGTAAACGTCTCAGAGCATTTCTACCATCCTCATCCAGAGCAGGATGACCAGGAAATGTTCGAGGTAAATCCTGTCAGAAGTGATGAAGTTGGATTATAAGGGCAATGATAGAGCTATAGAATGGTTAGGTATAAAGTGACTTCATTGGCAGAGAGAGAGAGAGAGAGAGTGAATAACCTTCTCAATCTGGGTTTTCCATTTTTCAGGTACACATACAGACTCTGGCTTTGAGTCCTGATTTGTATCCGCTAATTCTGTGTTTCTACTTTCCACATCAGTGTCTGGAGCAAGCAAATTGTGATAATATTTTTCTATTCGGCGAACTCTAACACCAACAAAGGCTTGCCAGAGCTGCAATTTTGTGCCAAAAATGTAAATAAAACCTACATGAGAAAAGAGGCAAGATATAGTCCAATGACGTGCAATGTACCTCTCCCCTTAGCGCCATAGGGACCCCACCTCGAACAAGACTTTCCAGCTCTTCCTTCCAAGAAGGTAGAGATTCTAGATGACTAGCATTGCCAGCCACCCCCATGTCCAAAGCAGGGATACCATCAGTTGAAAGGAAGTCCAGATTGGGGTCTGATTCTGATCTCTCCAAATCATAAAATTCTTCCTCAGAATCTTCTTCAGATGCTCCTTTTCGAGGTCTAGCCTCGTCAATTGGAGGAAGTTCCCTTCTTCCTCTGGTGTCTGGATCATATTTCATCAAATTTGCCCTTTTTTTAACACGGGAACTCATCATATCCTCTACAGCACGAAGAGATGGTCTGATATCCATCCATATTTGGACTTGATGAGATTTTGTTTCTATTTTAGATGGTACCTTGTTATTCTCTTCACTCGAACTGTCAAGCTTTTTACCATTTATTTCTTCAGCTTCAGCACCATTCTTGGAATGGTGATCAGGTGTTATATTGGTTGATTCAATGTTCGACTTTATAACATCACTGTTCTTAGATGACCCATTCACAGCCAATTGAGCAGATCCAAATTGCCTTTCTAGAAAGTCCTTCCACCTGTCAGACCTCTCCTCCTCTTCTTCCTAAAAGTACACCAAAGAAAAACATGTTTGAAATTGTTTTACATAGTAAACAAATAACAAAAAATGTCCAGTTTCAAAATTACAAAAATGAGAAGCTGACAGTGAGTAACCTTGTATATATTTGCATATTCCCGGTATCTTTGCAAGTGTTGAGGTCTCACCGCAAAACCATAAGCATCCCTGTTTGTGCAAGTTCCAAAATCACCAACAAAACAATTTAATTATTATTTGAGTTCCAGCAGAAAGTCTGCAGCCTTTCTATTGTGCTTTTATTATTCGAGGAAAAAAAAGGAGAAAATTTGGAATAACTGGGACAAAGCCAAGACACATAGAAATACATCCATCCAGGCATAGCTTCTTTTCCTTTCCTCCAATCCAATTTCCCTTGAAGAAAAACAGAGAACTTAAAGCGAATTTACCTAAAATAGAGATCCCTTCTTTTCAATTTTAAATCTGATCTAACGTGGCAGTGGTGACATCGAGATTATATTGCTAGAATCTTTCTCCGGACCACAACATGAATATTATTGTTCCAAACCTACATCAGCCTCCACGGCCTACAACTCAATTTAAACAGTTATACTTTCCACTTTTACGTTGCCCTAGGCATCTTGCCACAACATCTATTCAGATACATCGCATTTATCATCCCGCGAGTTAGCTTTGATTACAAGAGGTAAAATTAACCACCTGCCTTGTCCTAGTCTACAACCAGTTAAATCGGATTTATTCCTCGGATGCAGTGAAGTGAAGGTGATTACAACCGGAAAACGCCGATGGTTGGTTCACAAAATTGCATTATTTTTAATTCAAAAAAGGCAGTTCCATCAGAAATTCTCTGAAATTGATCCCTTAAAAACTGTCTAGGCAGAACCAACGTAAGAACCCGAAGATCATCAACGAATCCATAAACACATAGCTCTGACTTTCGAAACACCGTACAGGTTAACGATAAGGTGACAGAACAAAAGAAAGCGATGCAAAAACCTAAGAAAAAAGCCTACTCCGATCCAGTCCAAGAAAATGAAAATGAGGAATACGTGGAGAAAACAAAATGCAAGGTAGAACCAATCAGATTCTCTCACCTCTTGTTATCCGTGGAAACCGCTGGAGCCGGATTCAAAACAACCGCCGCGTCCGCCACTCTGGCCTTCATTTTCGGAAACAATATCTTGAAAAACCAACTCGAAGACCTCTTCTTCCACTCCTATTGATCTGGGTCTTCGATCTTCAACGACCCGGACTCATCAATTTGCCCTCCCCCCTGAAATCTCTGCATCAGAAGAAACCGTAGGGTC
This sequence comes from Avicennia marina, assembly GCA_019155195.1. Taxonomy (NCBI): domain Eukaryota; kingdom Viridiplantae; phylum Streptophyta; class Magnoliopsida; order Lamiales; family Acanthaceae; genus Avicennia; species Avicennia marina. The sequence continues at coordinate 9,614,580 of CM032780.1, forward strand.
GATGAATGGCGAAGCATGTCCTAGTAATATTTTTCTAGTTTCTGGCCTACAGTCAAACTCAGAAGGAGTCACTCGGTAAGCATAAGCAGCAGCTTTGACGCCAGCGTATGGGTTTTGGCTGTAAATGTGTACTCATAACATGGAAAGTGCGATTTTACCGTCGCGTAGACATCTCGCATGTGGGGGAGCGAGCGACGATACCTTAGCACGGAATTCGAGTGGGAATTCTGCAACGAAGCTATCAGAGAACGGAATGCAAAATTCTGGCAGTTTCCTTCGCATTCGAAGCTGCTGAATCAGGCACTGATTTTTTGGCTTTATTTGATTCATCTTTACGACATATTTTTTATTAAAAGGATCAAATACATTATTGCAATTAAATATTAAGGCTACGTTTGTTTTCTAATAAGGATGAGGAATAAAATTTTGAGGGTAAAAATTATGTTTAGTTTTGTAAGATTTGGTTGGATAAGAAAATGATTTTAAATAAAAATTGAATATGAATAGATAAATTATAGAAATATGTGTTGATCTGATTATGAATATGTATAATAATTAAAAAATTATTAATTAGTTATAAAAAAATTGAGAGAGAAAATTTTAAAATCAAATTTAAATAAAATTTGAATAGTAGTTAATTTGGAAATAAACGTGACCCAAGTTATGGCAACATAAAAATTCTGACATTATTAAGAAATGCTATGGTATAAAGTGAGCGTCTATATTTTTTACAAGAGTTGACTGTCTCATGTTGATCAACATTCCAAATTTTTTGACATTCTTTAAGAAAATTTTACAGGAAGAAAAGTTAGATCTGAACAGTAATAATTGGAGTTGTATATATTATTGTTTTAAATTAATTGAGAATTTAACAAAATGTGGTGATTCAAACAAGTTTACCATTGTAGCTCAGAATTTTAAATTTGACTTTAGTTTGATCATTTGAAAAAAATAAAAGGATAATTTTGTAAAATCAGTTTTAAAATCAAAAGGTTGAAATAGGGTTACAATTTTTTAAAAAATAGTTTAGTTTGATTTTTTGCATATTTAATTTTTATTTATAAATATGTCACCCTTTGTTGACCATACTTGAATTCCGAATTTCAAAGAGCAATATTAAGTAATTTATTATTTTAAATAATATAAAATATATGTAAATCATCAATATTGTATACGACTAATAAATATAATGTATGAACTACCTTGATAACTACGACGTGTGAACCAATATATTCAAAATACATTATAATAACAAAATACAACATAAATTGAAATTATTAAAATTTTTATGTCTTTTATACATATGTGTGCGTGTGTGTGTGTGTTTTAATATCATGTCAGCACACATAGTGAAATATTTTCCGATCAACTCTCATACAATAAGATTTTTACTCACGCCCCTTGACACAAAAATTAGTCATTTTTTTTTTTTTGTCATACGAGACAAACTTGTTATATTTTCCATAAATACACATAATAAATATACTAAATATTGTACTAATAATAGAATATATGCAAATCTATATATTCTTCATTTAATTTCATGCATAATAAATTTTATTTAGGCAAGTTATAATGCATAGATACATTATTGAAAAAATTTAAATGTCATTTGATAAAATTTTAACTACATAAAAAAATCCCTAAAAATTGATATATTTAACCATCAAATTAAGGTCCTCATACATACTCATGCTAATGTGCACACACATATGTATATATTCCAGTAGAGTTATTGTAGAATAAAATCTGTAATAGATTGCATTAGGAAGGAAAAATGAGTTTAAAGTTTTAAATGTTTCAAATATTATTCGATGGATCTAAAATCAACACGACGATTAAAAGAATGGCTCCAAGTATGTGCTAAAAATTTCAGATTTATTATGACTTAAAGTTATCTATGTAACATTAATACATATGTTTATAGTGGAATTGAAATCATTGGATTCTTAATACCAATGAGTGTCTTATTTTATTAATTTATTAATTATTGTTAGTTGGGCTGAATGTTGTAATACAATTTTACAATAGTTGGCTAAAATGTTTTGATCAGAGTATACAACATTGAAAGTATATTTGTAACTCATATCACAATATAAAAATAATAATAGAATTCTCAAGCTAAGGCAAATATTATATTCAAGCTGTTTAGAGCAAACTCTCCTGTATCCAACGAGCTTCGGCCAAATCAAAACAATTTCACTATCAGAAAAAATCCCCAACCTAACACTTAAAACATTTCCCAACTTATTGCAAATTTCTCTAATAAGAGTTGACACAAATTCGATACAAAATGATTTAGATCATAGATAGTGACTACAACAAAAGTCCTCTATTTTATTTTTTTTTTTTCTATCTCGTATAGATTATTTGCAAGTGAATTGAAGCTCACCAATGTCAATGTCTAAACTAATCCACCATACATGTAGTATGATCTCTCAAATTCATAGGCTAAATATCTTACTAGAAATTAGCAAGTAAATCTCTATCCACTCTATCAATTGCTAAGGCCGTTGCAATAGTTGGTAGGATCATCTAAGTCAATTCAATTTGTCCATACAAAATCTAAAATGTAAGCCATCACGACTAGCTAAAAGCAACAATAGCACCATCATCAAATTATAGTCAAATTACAACCAATAACACAACACAACATCCAACAGATTAAACCCAAAGACAACGGAAACAACAAAAAACTAGCAAAATGGCAACAAACTAACATCAAAAATTCTCCCTCAATTGATGCCCGGCTCAAGTACCCTCCACCCTTTTTTTGTGTTTCTTTCCCTTTGTGCCATATGGTGTCAAAAAAATCCAAGTAGTAGAGAGGACATTAAACAAGGATCATATGAAGGAGGATCCAAAACTTGTTAGAACATCAACAATAATCTTTACAGTAAAATCATGAGGAAGTTCATTCATGATTGTCCTTAGTGTTGCAACTTGAATATCCAACTCTTACCTTTTAGATTATAATCTACCAATATGTGAATCCAATGTCCTACCCAAAAATACAAGATGAGTGACAACAATCTACAATGGTCCTTTGATGGTTGAAGGGGATAGTTCTATTTTGTCATTGGTTGCAACGTGTGGTAGGTCATTGATTTTTTCTAACTTCAAAACCCTGTCTTTGCATCCCATAATTTCAATCATTTTTAACTATCCAAATCAACAATGGGGAGCTTTTTACAAACCAATAACTTAGACATCAAATAGGAATAATGGCAATTGTATTTTTGTACAATTGTTTTCTTCATATTTCTAATATAAAAGTTTCCAGTTTCCTTAAATTTTTATGATTAAATTAGAATTCCATGTTTTTTATATTATAGTTATTTTTTGTAATTTGCTTACTTTTAACAATAATACCACTTTCCATTGTATGTACAAGAGAAATTGTCCATTGAATATTCATTGCAAAACCAACCATTGAAAGTGATGAACTAAAGGTGCTAAAGATTAAACAGATACCAAATAAAAGAAGAAAAAGTGATGAAACTAAAATCAAGTATTGACAACAAGATATTGAACTCCGAAAGCAAATATTTTAGAATCTCATCATTGTATCAAGTTCAAATTTTGTATAAATTAAGACTATTGATTTAGATTTCCTGTGGTTTAAATTGTAGATCACTAAAGCTCATTCTTTTGTTTTCATCTATTAACTATTTGTATGTTCATGACCTCGCCTACTTTGAGAAATCAAGTCACAATTATTGTGTGGATTTGATACCATTAGTAAGTTAGGCGGGATATAGTAACATAATTTCACAATTGGTTAAAGTATTATAACTAAAGTACATAGCAATTTAAGTGTTGTCGCAATTCACACCACAACACAAAACTAGTTATAAAATCAAAGAGTAAAGATAAACAATGCGTTCTCACAATTCAAAATAAAGTCTTCTATATCTATGGGGCTCTAACCATATCAAAGCAATTTCAGTATCGGAAAAGTGTTATAGTCTATTGCTTAAAACAATTATATCTAGAATAATTTATTACCCCACATTTAGACGTGTACAACTGGTTGACACAATTTCAATAAAACTCCTTTATTTAGTGTATTGATCTAACACTTTTTAAATCTTAATATTCCATTATAATAAATTTTTTCTAATAATGATTGAAACATACTCAATACAAAATGATCAATATGATAGATGGGTGATTACAATGAAAGCCCACTCCAATTTTATCTCATGTAGCTCAATGACAAGTGTATAAAGGCCCACTTATTTCCTACATCGCTCCACAATATGTATAGCATCATCTCCTAAATTTATAGGCCAGATATCTTACTAAAAATAAGCAAGTAAATCTCTATCTATTCTATAAGTTGTCTAGGCACTTGCAATAGTTGGCAGCATTTCAATGCAGATGAATTCTTTTTCCATTTTTTGAATCAACCAAATCTCTCGAGATTATGGAAAAAAATCTCCAGCACATTTTGAGGATGATCATGTGTGTTCTCGACCCACTTTTCAAGCAAAGGCAATTGTACCATTTACGTGTATTCTTAGAATCCTACAAATTTAGAAAACCAAAAATTTGATGTAAATTTCTTACAACAATTTTTTGCCACGTCATTGCCTATAAGGCAATGCCAAATCTAACCATTATTATTATCATTATTACTTTTATTATCATTATAATTATCATCATCTTCATCATTTATTTATTCATTTGTTTGTTTGTTTGGGTGTATGCTTTCACTATATTATAACCATAGGTTCATTTTGCCTCACTATATACATTGATTTGGATTTAACTACTCTTCTTAATCTCGTACTAATTTTTTAAAACCCAAGAAAAGTATTATTCAAAATGCATTGGATGCTTACAGACAAGTATTTGGCCTATATTTGTCCTTTTAAGGAACACAGTTGACCAAAATTTCAAGATGAAAAAGGAAAATATGTGATCATATAACATAATGTTGAAGCAAGTGGAAACATAATCATGTGGTGCAACAACTGGTTTAGGCATGTGTTGGCATTATGAACATTTGTCTCTAGCCATCATTTTCTCTTAGAGTGGGATAATGCACCATTAGATAAAAACTGCACACCATAATATAGTAAAACATTTGATAATATACTTTTATCGAAGATCATCATAAAAACAGTAATGTACGTGTTTAATTTCTGTTTATTTACACAAGGTAAAGGCATATAATGCTCTAGAAAAAAAAAAAATAGTATACGCTTTTATATTTTATTTTGTTTACAAAAATAATATCGTAATAATCTATTAAAATTTTCTAAATTAGAAAAAGAATAAATATTTTTCTTTAACAAAGCCATTATAAATACGAGTAGATACCGTACACTTTTTGTATGTATAAATTATTCATAAACTTATATTTAATAATTGTAATATTTTAAAAATAGAAGTATATTAAAACTTATAAAAAGAATAAAATAAAGATAAAAATGAAAGAAAAAAGTTAGACAGAGTGAGAGAGGGAGAGGGAGAGTGAGGGAGAGAAAAAAATATTAGAAAAACTAAAGAGGCACCGATATAAGCACAAGGTAAAGAACAAAAAATTATGAAGTTTAAAAAATAAGAATATTTTAAACAATAGCTTATATAAGTAAAAAAACTTGTGATCATAGATTTATAACGAATTAAACTTCAATATTGTATTGAGTATAAGAGTATCACGATAATTATTTTTGTTCACTCATGCATAGATATATTTATATATCATTCGTATGCAGTGTGTGTGTGTGTGTGTATCTCTTATGTTCTTTTCGTTTAAATTTTTGATGCATTAATTTCTATTTTTTTAATTTATTTTTTATAAATTAAAAAATTAATTTTATATTTTCAAATTGTTCGTTCAAATATTACTAATTAAAATTGGACGTGGAGAGATCCAAATTATGTGATTGATCACTAAGACTTGACAGTTTGCGCATTAGATGGCTGAAGTTTTATCCCAGCAATTGTGTGGGCCATACATAGACTATGTTTCTCTTTGTTTGATTAAAATTCCTGATAAATTAATGACTTGATACAAAATTATAAAACTCTAGGATTAATAATCATTTTAAAGTATGATAAAATAATTAAGATTTTAGATTCTTTTATAATTTTGACTTTATATGATCAATTGAATTATTTGTATAATTAATAAGATTATAATGATTAATTAAATATAAGTACCTTAAATAGTCAAATTTACCAAACATAATTATAAAGGATTAATAAATATTTGCAATTTTTTAGCATTTAAAATAATCCTTTAAATTATAATCTCATCTAATAAGGTTAACATGACTATAGGTAACGTGTAATCTGTTAATGTCTTATTAGTCCTTATTCAAAGAATAATCTCAAAAAATTTTAGCTTGAATTTTTTTTATCTCCTCCATCTGTGTTTAAATTCATTTTATTTTTTTAAAAAAAATCCCTTAAAAGATATGTTTCATTCATTACATTACACACATGATCACTATTAACATTTTATTTTAGTAACATATCACATCAATACTAAAAACACACATGCTAAAACTATCTTTTACACAAGAATCATTATTTTCATATAAAAATGTTATCATAATATTTTTTTCACTAAACTCATTCTATGGCATTCAAATTTCAAATATTCATCCCCAAATTTTTTTCTCACCAATATAAACTTGTCGCATAGTCACACTATAATCGACCATTGAAAATATCCATGTTTATTGATTACTAGACATTTACACTAGCTATGTTGGTTGGTGAATTTGAAGGTTTTTATAGTCGTCAAAATTTACACAATTCAAATGTATTACTTAATAAATTTTTTATTTGAATTTAAATTTAAATTATTTTCTCAATTCAATATACTTTAAATATTAAAAATTCAATCATTACACTTATTAACAATAAATTAATACCTATATATGTACACGCGTGCGCATGCACATAATACACTCACACATGCACACACACTCATGTATACTTTAAAAAATAGTTGTCATTCTTAATTGCCATCACATTATCTAATTATTAGTATATTATATATAAATATACAAATTCAAATAGATTTAAAATTTTACCCAAAAAAAATTTATAACCAAACAAAATTTTTATACCCAAAATATTCTCCAACAAAATCACCAACTAAACATAACCACTGATAAATCACCAATAAATATACATTTTTACAATATGGAATATTATCGTTATAAAATTTGTAAATGATATTACCATTAAGATGGACCTCATGTCCTCAACATGAAATTAGTCTAAAAAGGAGACATTTTGATTAAGACAAACCTCTTGTTCTCGTTGAAAAATTAGATTATGTCTTAAGAACAAAAATTGATTTTATTGTAGAATTTAATTTTTTAGAATGATCAATCCTCTCAAATCTTGACAATAGTACATGTGGATTGTGGCGTATAATTTTTAATATTATTATTCCTTCTGCAAATTAGCACAATAGCATTAAAACATTGAAGTACAAGAGAGAAATAATAATAATAATAATAATAATAATCTACAATAGAAGTGGAACTAGAGCCAGCAAAGATCTCTTTAGTCTTCCCTCCATAAACAAAAATTTAGGGTGTTTTACCAAAATATCCCAATTTGGGACCATTTTGTCAAAATGACTTGAATTTGAAGAAGTCACTAAAATGACCTATTTTGTCATCCCAGATGACGAAATTATAAAGAAAAATAAAAGAAAGGTTACTTAAGCAGAACTTAAATGGCATTTTGGCCGTTTAAATTCTACCCTATGATAAGGAGGAGCTACAATGAGAATTTAAAAAAAAGACAAGAATTTTGCCCTTTGGAAAAGTGGAATTTGAATGGTAAAAAGGAAAAAAAAAAAAAAGGAATTTAGACACCCCTTTGCTTATCAAACACGCCTCAAATGAACAAGCCTCCCTAGTGCCCAAAAATTCTCGCAAGTAGCCTCATAGTCATTTTTTTCTCCCACAAATCCCAGTAAAAATCAACCAAAATTACAATACATATGCCACATTCATATATTCATTAATTTCATTTGAGGAAAAAAATTATTAATGCCCAAAAACTAGGACAAGAATTTGAAGAAATAACATATCAGACAAACAAAAAATTTTCAAGTACCAATTTCAGTGTAATGCAATTTAAATTTTTAGTTGAGATTTTCATTTTTATTGATGCTGTGTATTAGTCTGTAGGAAAGTAGGGTAGGAAAATGTGGGGAAGCCAATGGTTGCATCTAACCTCTAACTAGGCAATGCGTGAGGTCATGTGCCTATGAGAAAAACTCATTTTGATGCTAAAATGAAGTCTGTTGCCAAAAACTAGAAAATTGCACTAAAAAATTGAAACAAATAAGAAACAAAGAGAATAAAGGAGAGAGAGAGAGAGAGAGAGAGAGAGCGAGAGAGCGAGCGAACGAGCTTACCTTGTCGGTAATGGCTTGTCAGCAATGGTGAATAAAGAAGGAAGAGAGGGAGGAGTGGGCGGAGAAAGCAAAAAAGTGAGGAGAAGAAGGAGAGAAATAACAAAAGGAAAGAAAGAAAAGAAGGAGAAGAAAAGGGGCAGAAAGACAAAGGGGGTTATTATCTTATCTGTAGGCGTGACTCATAACATAGTAGTGACCTTATATTTGAGCTTACGAGTTCTTATTTCTCGGATCTCCTCTAAAATTTCTTGTTGTTCTTGTAGTCAGAATTGCCATTGTACCTCTACTATGGCTAGGTATGCACGTAGTTATCTCTTATTAGAATCCAAACAATATTGCAAATGGTCATCGAGCGGCCATACTCCTCCCATTGCTCAAAAGATATATCCACCGGTGTGATGCATTTTTTGTGCTTTGCTCCATCAATGATTTTTTTTCCAATGAGAGCAAATGTATTTATAAGAACTTCGAAGGTGGTAGGACTTGAGATTGAATTTCAATGTAGTTATAGAGATAGAAAACTAGACTATGTTAGTTGTGGTGACATTATCCTTATCAAGTAAGCATTAGCATCATCAGATCAACACTTCCTAACCTTATAAGCTAAAGAGGTTGTGGTAGATGGGATTTTAATGTATTAATTACTGCCAAAGCGAGACACAGGTTAATTAGGTCTATAATGTAAGGTCCTATGAAGTGTGCTTGTGTATTGCCCATCAGTAATAGGTTGCATTTGAATGTGGATTCCAACATAGTTGTTGCAGTGGAGGACAAGATAATGTCTGTTGAGGTGACATTACCCTAATACAAATAAATATATTCAAGTCATCAAATTAGCACTACCCAGTTTCGAAAACTAATGAGATAATGGTAGGTGGGATTTTAATGCAATAACTATTATAGTGGCTCATGTCCTGATGGGTGTAATTAAGTTTGCATTGTTCACTTCAAATACACTTGTGTGTTGTTCCTATCAATTGTAAAAGTCCAAAACGTTTAGTGTCTTATCAAATTAACTGATAATGTAGCTGTGGATTAATAATTTGAACTAGTCACTACTGGCTGTATTCACTGGTCAGTTAGAATTAGTAATGTGGATTGATCACTTTAGGTGTATTTATTGACGTGCCATGCTAGTCAACTTAATCGTGGTGATCCATGTGACTCGTCATTTGTTCAAAATCCTTCCCACCACATTAATCACATGGTGTATGCTTGTTTCAAATTCATTATTACTACATACATCAGTTAAAATGCCCCTATAAATATCAAGTTAACCCCTAACTCTATTTCTCATCCAAAAACTACACAACCCTCTTGAGAAAATTATTTCACATTTTCTATTATGTATGACCAACTATCCAAATTTTAGAGAGATAGGGGTATGGCTAATTACAAAAGAAATAATGATTATACCTCGCATATATAGGACAATCTAGTTGAGCACTACTTTAGTCTGGGGAGAGATTGGATACACAAAGTCAAACAGTCTAAAGTGTTAGTCCGTGATCTCCAAGACGTAGGTGTGAAGGATCTGAAAACCGTGATCTTTGTTTATGCCCAAGAACTGGGAGGATATATGCACAATTGTCATTCGCCTAATAAGACAGAAAATCTATTAGATGCTAGCTCACCGTTCTATTATCAAATGCTACATTTAGCCACAATTGTCATTCGCCTAATAAGACAGAAAATCTATTAGATGCTAGCTCATCGTTCTATTATCAAATGCTACATTTAGCTGATGAAATTCTATTCACCTAGGCTAACAAACTAACACATTGGAAAATGCTCAATATAATCAGCCATCTAAAATACAAATCAAACTATTATATGACAAATAAAGATGAATAATTTATTTCTAATTGGCTTTATCTATGTATGCTTTCTTTTTTATTGTGTACACTCTTTAGTAAAGATATTCCTATTTATACTAATTATTTTCACATTTCATCACACTATTAGGATCTATTTTTATAGTGCCCTCCAATACTCCCAAGTACATTCATCATTACATGTACATAAATGATGCGTGCAAAATAAACAATTACAATACAACGCTACATGTTGTGCAAAATTAATAACAAATTTTATTATTAAAAATAGAAAAATTACCATTTTATTTTTTTATTACTACAAATAAATTAATATATTAACTATATAATGCCAATCACTTGATCATTTACAAATATTTTTTTATAGTACCAAAAATGTTACAATTCATTACATTATTATAATTTATATTTATCATTCTCTAAAACTCACTAATTTCAAAGAATTGTCATAGGACAATATATCATTAAATGTCATAACCACTAAATATTTAATTTTGTTAAAATGTATTATTCATTGTTAATGGTGTAGTCTACGTAATAGAATTTTTTAATTTAATAATCAATTTTAATATTTATTTTTCAAAAAAACCAAGTTGGGAATCATTTTATAGAATGTTCCATTTCGTCATTTTAAATGACAGAATGATTTCATTTAAAAAATTATTAATTGATATTGATTCCATTATTTTGAACAACAAAATCAATATAATAATTACTGCATTATTAGTAGGTCATGCAGCACATTTAAAAAAATTATTAATTGTACCCATTCCGTTGTTTACTGTGTGAAGCAAACAACCCAAAGTTTCAAACTTTAATTCCCAAGCCCCCTTCTTTCACGCAGCCAGTGTTAGCCCCCATTTTGCAAAACTTCGCCTCCTCACATTCTCCAAAGTAAACCCGCTCCCCCTCTAGCCCGTTCTCCACACAAAGAACTTAGGAAGCAAAGCTCTTACTCTCTACACACTAAAGCAAGGAAGGTAGGCTCTCTCTATTTCGAAGAACAGATAAGAAAAATCTCCCCATTCAAGTGTGGATTTTTTTTTTCGCAAATTTTACTATTTTCATTGAAATTTTTAAATATATGTTAGATATATAGTAGAAGTAACTTGAATTATCCAGAACTAGAACAAAGTAGACCAAATATTATAAAAATGGAAAAATTTTGTGATAATGTGAAAATATTCAAAAATTTAGGGTCCATTTTATAATAATAAGAAAAGTTAAGGATAGCCTGAATATATTAAAAAGTTTAGGGTCTATTTTATAATAATGAGAAAAGTTGAGGGTAATCTACTAATATTGAAAATTTTAAGTTTAATTTTATAATAATAAAAAAAGTTGAGGATAATATGGAAATATCAAAAAGTTTAGGGTTAGATTTATAGTAATGGAAAGTAAGGGTAGAATTTATAATAATCAAAAATTAGGGATAGAAGTGAAAATATATTATAATATATGCTTTGTAGTTATTTTGTGTAATATTCATTACTCATATTTGATGTTGTGTATATGGCAGAGTTATTATATAAGATGCTTTTGTTATTTATTGTTGCATTACATTTTTATAATGTATGCGTTACTTATTTAGTAGAATTTTTTTGTGAAAAACAATTTTATGTATGTTCTGTATAGTGATGCGTTGTTCAAACATGATGGATGTAGTTACATGTCAGTTGGTTTATTTCAAGTATGTTCCTAAGATTTTGATTTAATTAATTGCATTGGAATTAATTGCATTGGAGAAGTGTAATTTTATATTTTTCGTATTATTGATATAAATTGTAGTTTGTGAAAATTGTTATTATAACCATTTTGTTGAGAGCCAAATATAGATTCTTTTGTATCGGTTAAGCATCATCTTATAGAATTCAACTTTTGTGAGTTATAATCAAGGACTAGCAATAGTAACTCTGCATACCCCATGACATTAATTTTGATCAATTTATGAATACTATATATCAATTGTTTGGATTCGATAGTACTAGAGTTTTACTTAAAATTTACACCAGATGTGTAGCATGGGATGCATTCAGTAGGCAGAGGTTAATAGTACTACCTGTTGATGGCGTGGAAAACTTGAACTTTCTGCTAAACACAAAGAGTCAGTTGAATTGCCTAGAGTTATACATACAAACAGAACCCAAATAATCTGTTTAGCAATCTACACAAGTCTCGGGTGGACTGGACATAAGCCTGTCGTCATATTAAACTTTCTCAGTTACCGAGAGTTACCAAGGTGCTATCTAAGTTCAATATTTGTGATTCAATCAAGGTGTCTAATCTAACCGTGGAACTTTATTTGTATGTTAAGCAGTCATGTCTATAAACACCATTTGTGGAATAGACATATGGCAAGAGCCATGGTTGTAAACATATGGCGAGCAATCATATGAGGCAGCATCATAGGACTAATAAGTGGATGAGAGAACAGTTTTGAAATATGCTAACCAGCATACCCACTAGATAATCCAAACTACATCTGAGGGAGAGGGTAATGGAGATAGTGCATCCAACAAAGACAGTGACCAAGACACACAATTGGCATTGCTGTAAAGGAGGTGTTTGTACAAATTAGAGTAGGTCCTTCAGTCATGCCCTAGGCACCATTTAGATCAGTGACATCCACTAATGTGTTCATGCACCCATCAATGACACTCTATGACATCAATGGCACTCATCATAGAGGTGAGTGAAAAAATTTATTCAGAGAGTTATGGCAACCCTTGCATTAGATTTAGAGTGTACTATGATGATCACAACACTGGGCATTACACAAATATAATTTCAAGTGTAAAGAACACGTGCAGGCAGCGATGAAGACTACTCTATTAAGTTTACTCATAAAGAGTATTCAGTGGTAAAGAGTACACTAACTATATGGAAGCTATGTCATCACATTACAGATGAATAACCTTTCCAATAGCATTTCAAAGCATTATACAATCAATAGTTGGGGCTGTGAAAAATTACTAGGTATGGGTCCACCTTGAAGAGCTATTGATTGACCATGCGAATTTGGATAAGAAAGTAATTATGTTGCTACTAGTTGGAATGGTCCACCATGACCCCACCTATCTAATTAAATATGTAATTCAAACTATAAAGGATAAATATGGTTTTTAAATCAAGTACGATGAGGAATAGTAGGGGTTTAAACGTGTTGTGAAGAATATATATATATAACACATTGGAAGATTCTGTGAAGAAATTGTCTATTCTGCGTTGCAAGGATGGAATCTCAGAATAGTGGTGGAGTGGTTCTAGGTATTCAAATCATGCATAGATGAAGACATTCATTGTCGAAAGGTCATCAATATTGACGAGACTCGTTGGTACATTAAATACAACCACAAATTGCTGATTGTAAGGGCTATTGATGCTAACTAATAGATATTGCCTCTTGCCTTTGCATTAATGGATGAATAGAGTTTCGAGTCATGGTCTTGGTTTCTACAAATGATTTTTACATATGTAATTCAAGGTAGACCAGGTACTTGTTTATATCCAACTGCCATCTAGGGTTGTTGTCAGGTATAAGTATGTTTGATAATTGAAAACCACCTTGAGGTGCCCACTAGTTTTATTTGAGGCATGTGTGCGGGAACTTGTTAAAAAAATTTAAGAACTGCTACTATACAGACTTGTGTTAGCATGCCAATAGGCAACATCAAATGTCCAAGTTCGATTAAACAATGGAGCACATGAGGACCTTAAAGCCACATGTGCATGATTGGCTAATATATATCAATCCCACAAAGTGGACTCTTACATATTATAGTGGCAAGCGTTGTGGGATACTGATGACTAACACTTTAGAATTCACAAATGAGGTCATCAAGGGAATTAGACAACTGCCAATCTATGGCATAATTCAGTTGACATGTGATCATGCAGTGGCATATTTTAATAAGCAATACCAAAGGCACAAAGAATTATTGCAGCAAGAAATTTAGCCAATGTAGCCTAGCAAATTCTATGTAGATGTATAGGGACACATGATTATTGTAGCTAGCAAACGACCGATTACTTTATGCAACCCCATTTAGTACATGGTACATATCTACGTATAAGAGTATTCATTTATGCATTCTATACCATAATTTTATTGCACAATTTATGCATTGTACCTATATTTGCCAGCATAGATACATTGCTTACAATAGGGAATTGTTTGAGATAAGTGCCCACTCTGTGCATATCATTCGTGACACTTGGGACATAAAAGCGCAGACCCAAATTAGTATTACTACATCAACATCAATTCATATTGATGATGACTCTAATATAATTACAATGACTCAATCTTTATTATATGCAATTCATATGGCATCCATATGATCATCAAAACCTTGTGTCATTGCTTGAGGACATTAGACGTGATAAATGGACATACTCGAGTCTCCTCATATTCTACAAAATAGTAGAGATGACTGCCTCGAGAGAGTGGTTAAACAGTTTGGGGCAGTGCAGTCTATACCAGTGCACCTAGACATGAGTCTGGAAGCACTACATGGCAGCCCTTTAACACTTAGGTTTGAACAAAGATTGGGCCCATCATCATTACAGGTATGTGCAACAGTGGGATGATCCACATCATGGACGCCATTTTGTTGCACATCCTTACGATAGGCCCTGCATCAAGGAGAGATAAATAGAGTGTTACCGGTGGTTCATACAGTGACTCATTAGTCCCACTTATATGTTCATAAAGGACAATAATTGGGAGACACTAGAGTTTTCACACACTTAGTATGCACTCTTCAACCTCGTTACATTGTGCGCACATTTTCCTTGCTTAATCACATAATGTAATACAATGATGTATGATGGTCTACATTTCATTGAAGGCCCAACGGTTGTAGCAGATTCACCAAGAAGGATACAATGAGGTGATGTTTGGACAAATTGATACCACTAGCTCCCAATGACTCACCCAAGATTTCTAGTTGTGCATCCAAATCCTAGGTGTATTTGCTGGCCCAACAATGGTGTTTATACCTCATAACACATGCCCAATCCATCGCATCAACCTTTTCATCTAGACATACCTAAACCTTCATCATATGCTTTTGGGGTCACAGATCTGACATGATTACATCAACAGGCATTAGGTCTAGAAGGAACTGCTATGTACTAACATCATTAGACTGTTGGAGATGATTCAAAATTATGAATAACTTGATGAAAAAGATCTTGGCAATCAAAGATTTACCATAAAAGATTGGAACTTGGACACAAAGGCTTTAGTGAATTGAGAGTTTCCATTGTTGATTAGTTGCCATATTTATAATTGTTTAATAGACTAAGTAATTACCATATTTTACATGTTTTTAATTGGAATAAATAGTGGTATTGTTTAGATGCATTATACAAGAGAAAAATAGAACAAGAGAGACTATTAGAGAGGAAAATGTGAGGGATCAGCAGCCCCTTTTCTTGTATTAGTTAGGTTTTGTTTGGTTGTATTTTTTGTTTCTAGCAATATAAGTTTGTTCGTTTGCCACAATTCTTCCATCTTCATTAGATTCTTGTACTTCCATCTATCTTAGTTTGTTTCTTGGCAATCCCTCATACATTGAGCTCACCACAACACCAACATTGCGTACCCAAAATTCCAACACAGGCATTAACATATTCGAGCACAAGGGTGTGACACTAGGGGCATTTACAGAGTTATACATTTTCTATTATTATGCATATTCATTATCAAATCAACACTTATATCTACATATTTCCTACTTACATTCATATTGATACACACACACACACACACACATTAATACTCTATAAACCTGTTTACTATCACATTATTTAATAACTATTATATGTTAAATATATATAATTTAAAATTTTCCTATCTTTCAAAATTTAATACCAAACTTAATTTTTTTTACCTACTCAACTCACAAAAATTTTCATACCCACCCTGACAAAAAACCAAACGTACCCAAGGAATTTCAAAACTGTTCTAAAAAGTTAACACGAAGCACATTCTAACTCTGGACACATAGAAAGGCTGTGTGATCACTGATGTACCAAGATTCAAGTACTACTGGGCTTTGTGAAAATTTTAATATACATACAATTCTCTAAAATTTCTCATCTACTTAAACTTGATGAATGCACAAGACTGTAGTCAGCATGTAATAATAAAATCCAAACAAAAATATTTGCCAATGTTCTAATGTAAGTCCTTGATAATGTCAAGCAAAATCAACTAATGATCAATGGTTCCTCATAACCAGAGACTTACATGGACTCGTCTTTTTCCAAACCTCCTGGAATAAAAGAGTCTATCATGCATGTTAGATTCTGTATAACTCTCTCTAATATTATAACAAGAGATAGATCACAAATATTGCGAACGACAAATATTGGTCAGATTATATTGCTAAATTCGTGTTTACAACTCACAAAAATCTAGAATATATTAGACGAAAGACAGCCTAAACTTCCACTGGTTTTTTGCCCCAATACCAAGTTGCTGGCTTGCACGAAGGCACCCCATCCGCAATCCAGAGTAGCTCTGCCCGCTCTCCTATATGTATATGGTTCAACTTCATAAATATCCCCTACCTAGTTCTTCAGCATTACAGTTTCCTCTTTAATTTTCCTAATGCATTCTTCTGATAAAAACTCTCGTGGGTAAGCCGGAATATCCACAAATTCAAAGGGATCAAGAAACTAAGCAATCTACTTTACGACACTATTGATCTTTATATTACACTCAGTTCGTGAAACACATCACATTTATCTATTAGCGCACAGTCTCAAAAATGTTTACAAGTCCGCTTTAGTATGGCATTTATCAAGAAACTGTTCGTAGGAATGATACAAAGTTGTAATGAGACACAAGAATAATCTGAGATCAGTCATGCCTCGTCGTTCCTCGCGTGTACTCCTTCATTGTAAAGGTGAAGCTTGAGTCATTGAAAACCATCTCACTTTCTTCATCACAAGTGGGAGATGCCTTCGTAATTTTCTCAACCATTGCTGCTCATAAATGGATTAACCTCACAATACTTACAAGTCTGAAAGATTTCTTACTCGAAAAACAGAAAAAGGGAATTGAAGGCCAAGAAGAGTTCACCTGGTAAAGCTCTTGAGGTCCTGTAATCTGGTTTGGTGATTACATGCATCCTTTTGCAGCCGTTGGGCTCAAATATTGTCACTTTAATTCTTGAACGATTAACGAAATGAAACATTAGGAAATCTGAGAACACTAGGATGTTTTCTTCTGCAAATGGTTTCCAACCATCAGTTATCCGAAGATCGTCATGCATCTGCTCCATCTTGACGGGCCATAATTTTCCGGGCTGATCAGTTTCGAGTGTGGCCTTTTGAGGCAAAATGTTTTTGTATTTTGCTACAAAAGAAGGTGGAAAGTACTGCAACAGAGACACAATTCATAAGCACAGAGATGAAGAAGGAAAAAGCAAAACGATGCATGCCCTTGTTTGAACGATTTTCGATAAAAACTAAATGGGAAAAATAAAAGGAAAAGAAGTGACAAGTTTTGAAAGAAAATCAACATATGTCATTACCTTGAAAAAGGCAGGCCCATGTGCTTGAATGTCACTCATTTTGCTCAAGCAGAAGAAGTTGGTGCATAGGAGTAGCTACATAAAGCAATAGATCTTTGTGAACATTGTTGAAAAAAAATAATAATTAGTGATTTCAATATGTTAATCATTTTCCAAAAACTTGAGAACAAACACGAGCAAGATTAAGAATTGGAAATAGAGAAGGTTGGACGTTTTGAGAAGTGGGAAAGAGCAACTTCACGCTTCTAGACTTTGGAATAAATAAGAACTAGTTCCAAGGGTGTTGTAAAGTGAGGAAGTCAATTAAGTAGAAATAAGCATGTAGTATAAATGAAGAGAACTTGTCTTGTATTGGATAAATACCAAGTAAAAATTTCTCTCAATTTTCTTCTTTGGTAAAATCCTTTTTGTAAAACTTTATTTTCTTTTGCATAATACCCCCCAAAAAATATTTTCTTTTTAGAAGTTCCTCTAGGGATCTTTCTAGCCTAAACCTCATCTTATATTCTTAAAAATAGTGACGAGTTTGGTTCCAATTATGTTTGCTTACACTTCTAGTCAAGTACAGATGTTTGATGGAGAGCACTATGACCACTGGAATAGCCAAATGCAAACTCTATTCATTTCTATTGATATCTTTGGGATGTTCATATCTCAAGCCACAAAAAAAGGGACCACCTCCACTTGGTCCAATAAGCAACAAAAATATGAGGAGAATGTTTGCGAAGATGCAAGTTTCCTGAGATATATCTGACAAGAAGTATGCAAAACAAGTTTTTCAAGAATTTTTGGTACAAAGAAGGCAAAAGAAGCCTGGAATATTCTTTAGCAAGGCTTCCAAGAAGATCAAAAGGACATTTTCTTCAAACTACAAACTTTTTGATAGATATTTATGAAGATTGTGACATTGCCTTTTGTTGAATAATCATCTCATATGAGCCACTTTCTTCTTTTGTAAAACTTCATCCATTCTTCTTTTGTTTAATTTCTCAACGAAAATGAGTTCAAAATATAAATAAATAAATAAGATTGTTCAACAGCATTAATTTATTCAAGGGAATACGCAGTTTTTTACAATTTATCAAAATAGGTCTTAACAAAGAACTCCTAAACTTTGAAAGAAAATATGAATTGCTTCTGGTCATCATTAGCAGCTAGCAGCTAACGATTTTCACATGCTCATCTTGGTTGCATAGCAATTTGATTTATCAAACCAACGAACTGCCATTCTTTCTACCAAATTTGTTTCCACGGGTGACCTGAAATGAAATCAAACTCATTGATGTATTGGTAGCTAGAACGCCACATCAACAGATTTATTCCTTACTATTTATCATCTTGTTATAATCATGAGGCTAAATGGGCTTTTCAAAAAACAGGCATATAAACAAAAATATAGAAAAAAATGATAAATCATGGAGCATATACGGACAGAGAAATTTGCCAACAGAACAAATGCAATCAGAAGGACGTGATAAAGCAAACTAAAGGCAAATTTAAATTCAAAGTTCATGCACACTGTGGTTAAAAGAACCAAGGGAAACCCGTTGGCTTTGGGACAGTAATGTCAAAATCCCTTGCAATCAGTTTTATTTCACCTGCTGACGCTGGCTACGTACGGCGCGGCCGGAAAGACCCAAAATGACGGTGGCCGCCGGAGTCGAGCCGATGATTCTGCAAAAGGCGCCAGCTGAGAGATAGGAGTGACGAGAAATGCCTCACTGGACCGCTGGTGGCGACGCTGAAATCCGAGATCTTTTTCGGTCTACGACATTGACTCCACGTTGCATGAAAATGGAAATTGCTTGTTAATTCACTTGAAACACGACCGCGCTCAATTCTTGCGGAAAAAATCATACAAGTGAGAAGCTTTCAGAATGTTATGCATGCATTTTCGGACATTTTTTATTTTTTTTTTTAAATAATAGAAGTATATATCTTTCATATCATACGTGTACAATTGTGGCACAAAATTCATATTCTTCAAATTCTTGAATATTATTTGCGCGATTAAATCCATTTTGGACTTTTATTTCACTCAGCAAAGCCCATAAAATCATCCCCCTAAGCATAATATTATTTGCTTGCCCGCGATTTAATTATATACATTTTAACATTCGTGGAAGGCATATGCATATTATTTTATCATTAATCTTATTCCATAATCACATGATTCCCAATTTAAAAATAAAATGAAAAATCATCTTATTTACGCGCGCGCGGGCGCGCACACTTCGTCAACTCTTTGTTGACTTTCAGTTGTGCGTAAGGGAGCCTTTGAATAATCGGTTAGAACTGTCCAGGCCCATTACTGCATAAAATAGCCCAACAATATGAACTTCTGTAGTAGCCCACTAATGAAACCCCTGGGCCCAAAGAGGCCCACAAATGAAAGTATTTTCCTGCAGAGCATATCGCAGGAGCCACGTTTAAATAAAATAATCCAACTCAAACCCACACAATTTTACTAAATTTAGAATAAATGAGAATAAAAAAAAAAACTTATTTTTGTTATTGGTGCTAATTTTATGTTAGAAAAGATGAGGTTTCAAAGAACTAGTTGACGCATAACAATCCAAGAAAAATCCCAACCCTACCCAGAGAATGTGATTTGCTTTCTTCTCTTCTCTTCCCCATTTGCCCTTCCCCTTTCCCCCCTAATTCAATGCCACCTACGCCACCGCCATAACCTATGAGTATCCTCAGCCACTAATCCGTAGGACAACGTTGCACCTTTTGCCCTCGAAACCTTCCAACTTGGATTTGTGTTGGCCCCCCACAAGATTTTGGCCTGCACCACAAACAGGGGTGCATGCGTGCGCACAGCCACGTGAGTCTAAAGTTTGTTTGGTTTAAAAGAAAAATAATAGAAAAAAAAAAAAGAAAATAAGAAAAATTCAATAATTTATATATTATTTGATTGAAAAGAATTTTAATGAAGAAAAAAAATTTAGAAAAAAAGAAATAAAATTAATAAAAAATTAGAATTAATATTTTTTAATTTGAGAAAAATAATGAAAAAATTGATAAAAAAAAATAAAGCTATGGAGTTTTGAAAGAAAAACAAGAGTTAGAATAATTTTCTTTCTATTTTTCTTATTTTTTTCTAAAAAGATAAATTTTTACTTCTTAAATAATAATTTTTTTCTATTTTTTTTTTAAAATTTTATTTGTTAATTAAATAAGTAAAAATATTTTTCTTAATATTTGTTTTTCCTCTCCCACGTGAATTCCAAGAATCAAACATAACATTAATGACCAACGTGATGGAAAGAAAACCCCACAACAGTTCCATTCCCTTCGGTTTGTCTGCCTACCCTTAACTGTTGCTGCTCGATCCAAATCTTTTTCCAGTCGGTGAAGGCAGATGCTGTGTTCGGTGAAAATCCACAAAAACTGTGTTTGGGTGAAGGGTTTTAGTTGAACGCTGTATTTAACAAGAATTGCGTTGAATTAAATAATATATTTTGAAAACATATTTTAATTAAATAAATAATATAATTTATTTGAATATATTTATAAAATATATAATGACGAATGAATAATGTGATAATTTATAAAAATAATAATTATATTATATTATAAAGTATAAATAAAAATAAATACGAATATATTTGTGATTGTGTAGGACAAAATCTTGCTCTTGGATTCCACTAACAAGAAATTTGTACAAATCGATTACAACTTGGATCAAATGAATTTGATGCAGGCTCTATTCTCTAATTTAGTCCTCTGATTCTTCCTCCAAAGATGTGATTTCAACTTGACGTATCTTCAAGGAAAGGGCTTGTGCTTGATCTCCCTTGAAACTTGTAAATTTCTTCAATTAACACTGATCTTCGAGCTTGGCGCCCTGACTTCGGATCGAACGTTGGATTTGAGGACCGTTGACGAAGAACGCCTTGAATTTGGAGATGAACTCTTTAAACTTGACGAAGAACGCCTTGAATGTTCTTGAACGCCTTGAGAGGATTTTGTGTCTTCTCTTCTTCTCCTTGGCTTGTTGTTGTCTTTTTTGTTGTGGGGTTTTGACCCCTATTTATAGTTGTATGAGAGATAATGTAGCCACCTAACCTGCTGACGTGGAACATTCTGATTGGCTGGGGTTGTTGGCATCTTGCTAGACTGCGCCACTTGTCGCCTTTTGATTGGCCTTCTTGATCATTTATTACATTCTTACCAGATTGTGCCATTTGTTGCCATTTGATTTGGACAATTTTGGTTTATTAATTATTTATTAAGAAAAGTGTATTTGTTTTAAAATTGTAAAATAAAATTATTTAATTCATGTTTTAGTTTCTTTATTTAATTTTATGTAATATTTATTTATTTATTTAATCATCATCATTATTATTTTATTATAGAAATTGTATTTGTTTAAAAGAAATCTTGAAATAAATTACTTCATTTGTATTTTTAATTTCTTTTTTGTGGTATTTATTTAATATTTATATGTCTACAAAATGCCCCCTCGAGATTTGTTCATTAAAAAAAAAACCTATTTTTTTTTTTTAGAATGAACGAGTCTCGATTTTATTTACATATACATGAATATATATTTTTGACAAAATCCCTTTTTTTTATTTTTTTATTTTTTTATAAATATGTATATGTATTTAATTCATTAATATTTATTAGTGTTTATTGTTTCGCCTTGGGAAGTTGCGCACGCCAATTCCGACGTTCTCTGCAACCCGTCGAGGCCACCGTTCTTCCATTTATGTCGGGTTCGTCCATGGTTGCTCGTCTGAGGCTTTCTGGAGAGGTAAGTCGCCGTTTCTTTTTTTTTCTCTCTTCTTCTTTTTCTTTTTCTTTTTTTTTTTAATTTTTTATATATATATTTTTTTTTGACGACATTGCGCTCCGGATTCCATGTTCTGTGCTGTGGCTCGAGTGGGTGGCCCTGGCCCTGCGCTGCCTGCTGCTTGCCCCGGCTTCGATGGTTCCTGATCATCGTTAGGTTGGCTCCAGTGCTTCCGGCTTCAGCGTCTCGCAACTGCCGTTCTTTCGTGCGGTCTATCCACGCGGCGTGTTCCAGCAGGAGCTTGGGCGTCTTTCCGATCGAGAATCTTGCCTCCATGACAGGTGTTCCCATGTCACCGCCACCATCGCCTCCGGATTCAACTGCTTCGACGGGAGAGAAGCGCGAGTCCCCGTTTTTCAGGTCTGCGTCGGTACTCGGGGCTGATGACTTTCCTTCCCTCTGCAGAGGTTTTGGCGTTTACGACGGAACAGCTGGGCGGTTCGGGCGCGAGTCTTGTTGTTTCTCGTGGGTTTGTGCCGCAGCTTGCAGCAGCATGGGGCTGTGTCTGTGTACCGCGGGGTGGCGCTGGTTCCTTGGCACTTTGATTGCTAGCGACTCGAGTGGCGATGCGGGACGCGGAGGGCGTTGCGGTAACGTGGCGTGGGCAGGTGCAGCGGCGCCGAAGCGGGGGAGTTGCAGACACGGCAGGACACGTTTCCGGTCGACGGCTGTGTTGGGAAGCTTCCAAGTGCAGAGATTTCGGGCAACGGTGGCGTGGCTGGGCTTGCGGCGGTGCAGCGCTGGCGAGCGAGTGTTGCGGCGCTGCTGCGTTGAGGGAAAAGGTTGCAGACTCGGCGAGGTGTGGCGGCGCTCGACGAAGGAAATGCTGGACTGTGGCGTCGCTCGGCGGAGGAGACGACCGGTTTCTTCGTAGGTTCCGCGGCGCGCACGTTGCCTGCGTCGGGTGGTGCTTGGCGGACATGGGTGACGAGCAGAGTGGGGACATTGCAGGCGCGGTGGACGAGGGCACCGGCGAGAAGGCGCAGCGGGGTTCGGCGGAGGTGTTGCAGACCAGTGGAGAAGACGCCGGTGCAGCGGACGGCGTTTGGTACAGATTTTCAAGCATGGGGAAACGTCTGGTGCAGATTTTCACGGATGGGGAAGCAGGCGGCATTTGATGCTGATTGGAGAGTCCAGGAAAAGGCCGTGTGTGGTGGCGTCTGGAGTGGCGATGGCGGTGGCTGCTGTGTCACGGGGGTGCACGCGCAGTGCTGCGGGCGCCGTTCCCCTGCACGTTGCCTTGCTTCGCGCTGTCCTGCGCCAGTCGCGGGGGTGTCTACGCGGCGTTGCAGGCGTCGCTCCCTGTGCTGGTTGCGGCACGGCGCTGTGCTGGGTTGGTAGCTGAAGCAACGGCTGAGCGCTTGTGGGTGCAGTGGTTGGGCTTAGTGCGGTAGCGGCGGTGCTGATTTTTGCGTGGGGTTTCCCACACCTGGGAAATGAGTAGAGATTAATGCTGACTCATTTCCCAAAGCAAGGCCATGTTTGGGCGCGAATCTGGCCCTTAAGGCCTTGTTTGGCGTTTTTTTTTTTTTTAAAGGACAAGGCTTGGTTTGGTGTGAATTTTGTGTTTTGGAAAACAAGGCTGCTGATTCTGGGGAAGGCTGTGTTTCAGGGTTTGTTTCTTTTTTTTTTTTTTTTTTTTTTTTTTTTTTTTTTTTTTTGTTTTGTTTTTTTTTTAGGACAAGGCTGGTTTTGTGGTGAATTTTGTGTTTGGAAAACAAGGCCTCTGATTCTGGGAGGCTGTGTTTTCAGGGTTTGGTTCTTTTTTTTTTTTTTGTTTTTTTTTGTTTTTTTTGTAGCCCAGTGTACCAACTAGACTTGAATTTTGGGCCTTGAGTACCGCTTTGATCGAGCTCACGCGTTACAACAGGCTGAATTTTGGGCCTTGAGTACCCAGGCTTTGATCTGAGCCCACGAGTACAACAAGGCTTTTTGAATTTCTAGGCCTTGAGTACCAGGCTTTGATCTGAGCCCACACGTACCAACTAGACTTGAATTTTTTTTTTTTTTTGGCCTTGGAACGTGAAATACCAGGCTTTGCTGAACCCACGTACCAATAGGCTTTGAATTTTTTGGGCTTTCCAGGCTAGGCTTTAGACGTGTACCCGGCCTTTAGTCTTGATCTTAGCCCACGGGTACTTACAATTAGGCTTGAATTTTTTGGGCCTTGAGTACCAGGCTTTATCTTTAGCCCACGTGTACCGACTTGGCTCGAACTTTTGGGCCTTTGAGTACCAGGCTTGATCTTAGACCACGTGTACCGGCTTGGTTCGAACTTTTGGGCCTTTGAGTTAGGCTTGCTCCTTAGCCCACGTACGGCTAGGCTTGAATTTTTTAGGCCTTTGAGTACCAGGCTTGATTTTAGCCCACGCGTACCGACAGGCTTTAAGGCCTTTGAGACAAGGTTGATCTTAGCCCCACGCGTACCGACTAGGCTTCAAGTTTGGGCCTTTGAGTACCAGGCTTGACTAGGTGTACGGCTTGGCTCGAACATTGGGGCCTTTGAGTACCAGGACTTGATCTTAGCCCACGTGTACCGGCTTGGCTCGAACTTTTGGGCCTTTGAGTACTAGGCTTGATCTTAGCCAGCGTAACCAACTAGGCTTGAATTTTTTGGGCCTGATACCAAGCTTCTTTAGCCCACTTGTAACGACTTGGCTTCGATTTGGGCCTTTGAGTACCAGGCTTGATCTTAGCCCATGCGTACCGACTAGGCTTCAATTTTGGGCCTTTGAGTACCAAGCTTGATTTTAGCCCACGCGTACCGACTAGGCTTCGATTTGGGCCTTTGAGTATCAGGCTTGATTTTAGCCCACGCGTACCGACTAGGCTTCAATTTTTGGGCCTTTGAGTACCAGGCTTGATCTTAGCCCACGCGTACTGGCTAGGCTTGATCTTTTGGATCTTTGATTTTTAGCCCATCAGTTGAAGGCTCTGGTAGCCGGCTTCGGGAGGCTCTAGACCAGGAAGCTAAGGGGCTAAAGAGCTTGAGCACTTCGATGCTGAGCAGAGTTCTTGTGAGAGACAGCGGCCGAAGTTGGAGAGATTCATAGGGAGGTAGTTATCCTACAATCCATGAAGCTTTCAGATGAGGGAGCTACTACGGCCTTGCGTATTGTTGAGGAGGAGCTAGTGACGGCCAAAGATGAGCTAGAGGGTTTGAACCCTTTTACCTAGCTTTTATCAGGATTATTTCTTTTCAATTCTCTGGACCTTGATGTATTTCTCTGGTTAACATCTGGTCTTATCAATAAAATGTGATCTTTTGCTCCACCGTTTGCTGCTGCTTCTTTTGCAGATGCCCTCAATGGCGGCTATTAAAGCGTGATTTGTTACAAGTTTGGGACTGAACTTAGAGGATATCTAAGCTGCCTACGTACCCAAAAATGGGATCAAGTCAAAACGTAGTTCAGAAAACTTCTTAAATTTGCAAGAAGTAAAGGCCGTTCACAGTTTATACTCTTGCGGGCCAGGAGTGTGGTTGGATGAACCCACACTGTCTCTATCACCGTCTTCTTCAGTTTGAGTTTTGGTGAAGACAACCATTTGGAATTTGGCTTTGAGGACTTTGCCACATGACATGACCAAGTCCGTATTTCTTTTCATGTCGGAGGGGATTCGGCTGTGGAGCTTTTCCTCGTGCTTTGGTGCCTCAGCAGCTCTATTCTTTATTTTCCAGCATTTTCACTTCTGGGATGAGCCGGGTCTTTTGAAGACTGACACTTGCACTGACTCCTTTTCAACTTCCGAAGAGCACTCTGTGGTGTTGTTAGTGGAAGCTCTTCTTATGTTGTTAGTAGGAGCTCTCCTTATGGCAATGCGTATAGGGCCCTTTGGCTGTTCGTACCCGAGTCCGGCTTGTGGGTTTTGATTCCCAGGCTTTTGTGGGAGTTTTCCCAATAGCGACTCTTCTTGTGGATTGTATCCCACTTTAACGAGGAGTTTGTATGCATTGGGGCTGAAGCCTTTTGCAGTTCTCAGGGCGTTCCTTTATGATGTCTTTGGGTGGTTGAGCAAGTGTATTGCCGTCAATTTGAGTTACAGGCAGTGTCAAGCCCCTTAAAGCATCATGAATTTCTGGCGTCTTATTTGGACGATTCTTGGGACACACTTCGTCAGCTTCGTCTTTCTTTGGTGGAGCACCTCTCGTCTTGTCGTTTTGCTGTGAGCTGCTAACCTCTGGAGCTTTGGTTTTATTCAAGTAATATTTTGCGTCAGCAAAATGGGATTCAGCTTCGGTGAATGGCTTGCAATCACCCAGAACGCTTTTGACGACACCATTGCAGCAATATTTGAAGCATTGGTGCCAAGTGGAAGGGACTACCCTGTTTTCGTGGAGCCATGGCCGTCCGAGGAGTAGGTTGTATGATGTCCTAGCGTCGATGACGTGGAACAAAGTGGTCGACTCCATGTCATCTATGAGCAAGCTCAACCTTAGAGTGCCTAGGGCCCTTTGCCCCCCTTGATTGAACCCTTGGATCATTAAGTGACTATTTGAAAGCTCATAGGTCGGGATTCCCAACTCTCTCAGTGTTCGTAGTGGCAAGATGTTAACTGCTGAGCCACCATCGATCAGCATCCTGTTGATCCTTTGCTCGTGAATGTAGCCAGTTACGAACAACGGTCTGTTATGGGGTTGGGATCCCAACATCAGATCTTCGTCTGTGAAGATCATTGCAGTCATGCAATCTTCAGAAGGTTGGCCTCTCTTGTGGGAGCAACTGGCTTTGTCCAAGGAGTGGTCGTTTCCATGGGCTTGCTTCATTTGGTCATTGGAGGTGGTAGCGTTGACGTTTACATTATCGTCTTCCAATGTGATCTTTCCTTGATGAGCAAGGTCCATGATCTTTTCTTTGAATATGAAGCAATCGTGGATGGGATGCCCGACTAAGCGGTGGTACTTGCAATATTTGGGATCGTCAATCTTCCCGGCTTCTGTAGGCCTTTTCATTTCGGGGAGTTCGATAAGGTTGGCCTTTAGCAAGTCGTTGAAGATCCCGGGGACGTCTGAATCAAGGAAGGGATAGGATTTGGCCTGCATCTCTCTTAGCGTTGGCCTTCTTGGCTTTTGTGGGGCTTCTTTCTTTTCATCAACCTTCTCCTTTCCTTTGATTGGAACGGGCTTGGCGTGTACTGCCATGGACTCCCTTGCTGGAGCTTTGAAGGGAGGCTTGCCCCCTCTTTTAATTTCTTGTTCATCTCTCGCCTTGCGGAACTCTGTAACAGGTGGCGCGTCGATACCACTTGTAGCAATGCTTAGTTCCATATCGTGAGCTCGTGTGGCCAGTTCTTCAAAAGTTTTAGGCCGAATCCCCTGAAGGATATACCGCAGCCCCCAGTGCATTCCTTGTATACACATTTCGATGCCCGAAGTCTCGAAAAGTCTATCTTTGCAGTTTAGACTTAGATTCCTCCACCGATTGATGTAGTCAATGACCGGCTCCTCCTTCCACTGACGGGCGTTGGTGAGTTCGATCATGCTGACAGTCCGCCTTGTACTATAGAAGCGGTTGAGGAACTCATGCTCCATTTCTTCCCAGCTATCGATGGACTTGGGTTCGAGGTCAGTGTACTAGTCGAAAGCGTTGCCTTTTAACGAGCGGACGAACTGTTTGACCAAAAGATCTTCATATGTCCCGGCGTCATTGCATGTTTCTATGAAGTGTGCCACATGCTGTTTCGGGTTTCCTTTGCCATCGAATTGTTGGAATTTAGGAGGCTGATAGCCCGTTGGCATTTTCAGGTTGTCGATCCTTGCCGAGTAGGGCTTGGCGTATGCCAGAGTCGACTTAGTGCCTCCTTCGAGCTTGTTCTTATTGGTACCTTCAATGAAGTCTTTAAGTTGATCAATAGGAATCGAGCCGTCCGAGGATAGTTGAAGCTCTTTGGCTACGGACTCCTGATGGTCATTGGCTGGTTGCTTGGTAGATACTTCAACTCCGCCGGGAACTTCGAACGCCTTTTCTGCCATTTGACTGGTTTCGACTTTGTCCACTTTGTCCATCACCCTTGAGATCCAAGCATCTTGCTCTTGGACATGTTTGGCTAGCCCTTCAATGACTTTAGTCAGTGCGGCGATCTGTTCCTCCAAGCTCGAGGCATTAGTCGTCATGACTAGGGCGTCATTGGAGGCAGATGAAGCGTCAGAGCGAGGGCTCGAAAGTGCTGAGTCGTCCTCATTGTTTTTGCTTGTGAGGAGTGGATTGTTGACATCTTCATGAAGGGGGGCTGGTTCTGAGCGTGTTGCTTTCCTTGTCAAACTCCTAGTGATGACCCCGACGTTCTTTATGGCGGTTTCACTGGCGGCTGAGGTAGTGGCTTTGACAGCTTTTCCCTTGTTGCTGGCCATGATGATTTGTTCGAAGCTTGTAGTCCACTTGAAACTCTGAGGAAGGAAGAGATGAGAGGTAGAGAGGTCCCACTGGGCGTGCCAAAAATTTGTAGGACAAAATCTTGCTCTTGGATTCCACTAACAAGAAATTTGTACAAATCGATTACAACTTGGATCAAATGAATTTGATGCGGGCTCTATTCTCTAATTTAGTCCTCTGATTCTTCCTCCAAAGATGTGATTTCAACTTGACGTATCTTCAAGGAAAGGGCTTGTGATTGATCTCCCTTGAAACTTGTAAATTTCTTCAATTAACACTGATCTTCGAGCTTGGCGCCCTGACTTCGGATCGAACGTTGGATTTGAGGACCGTTGACGAAGAACGCCTTGAATTTGGAGATGAACTCTTTAAACTTGACGAAGAACGCCTTGAATGTTCTTGAACGCCTTGAGAGGATTTTGTGTCTTCTCTTCTTCTCCTTGGCTTGTTGTTGTCCTTTTGTGGGTTTTGACCCCTATTTATAGTTGTAGGAGAGATAATGTAGCCACCTAACCTGCTGACGTGGAGCATTCTGATTGGCTGGGGTTGTTGGCATCTTGCTAGACTGCGCCACTTGTCGCCTTTTGATTGGCCTTCTTGATCATTTATTACATTCTTACCAGATTGTGCCATTTGTTGCCATTTGATTTGGACAATTTTGATTTATTAATTATTTATTAAGAAAAGTGTATTTGTTTTAAAATTGTAAAATAAAATTATTTAATTCATGTTTTAGTTTCTTTATTTAATTTTATGTAATATTTATTTATTTATTTAATCATCATCATTATTATTTTATTATAGAAATTGTATTTGTTTAAAAGAAATCTTGAAATAAATTACTTCATTTGTATTTTTAATTTCTTTTTTGTGGTATTTATTTAATATTTATATGTCTACAGATTGATTTGATTATAAATGAACGTAATAATTCAAAAATAATTAATTAATTATGTATATAAAAAAAGAAAATTTTAAATTAGAATTAGAATTAAAAAGACATGTTTGATAGTTTGTAACTTGTGGTAATGTGTTGAAATTGAAAAATAAATTCCAGACATAACTCAAATAAATATTACAATTTTATTATTTTATTAATTTTTGGCCATGCAGCATCTGTAAGAAAGCAGGAGAACCTGTTTCACAGTTGTTTCATGTATACCTTATGCCTCTCACTATGTGTGTGTTTTGCTTGCATATACATATCTGGGGTTAACCCACACTCTTCTGGCTTCGCTAATTTAAATATTGTATGCAAATTTTTATATAAATTATATTATTTTATTCATTATAAAAAATGGTGCTGATAATATTAAATTAAAAATATAATTATATTAAAAAGAAATAAAAGAAAGTCAGAAAAATAAAAAAATATATATTTCAATAGGTGTATTATAATAATTTGAAATTATAAAATCAAAGTAATATCTTTTGTTTTTGTCTTAATATATGGCATAGAATCTAAAATAGATAAAAATTTGAAAATTTTAGAATAACTTAAAACTAAGAAGCGAACGGTGTGAATGAAAATTAGGAAAACAGAGAAAAAGTAACATATCATAAGCTTATCATATTTTCTTCGCAAATTTGAATTTAGAGTCAATTGCTTTTATTTTTTTAGTATTATACTAATTGAATTTTAATTATACAAATAACAAGGATATTTCTCATTGTCACGCATATATTTTATAATAAACATAATATTAATCATTGAGTATTTTTGTATAGGATTTTAAACAACAATTGTGACATAAATTTTTTATATTTATACCCAAGTTTGAATAAATTTATATCCACACTTGTATATTATTTATCATAAATTACTATTAAAAATTTATTACATTTATAAATAAATTATATATATAGAGAGAGAGAGAGAGAGAGAGAGAGAGAGGTTAAGTGCACACTGCACACACAACAATTTATGAAGTATCTAGAATGTAGATGGTTGTGTGCGCTCAATTGATTAGTTCCCAACCCTCTCTCAATTGTTAGTTTTAGTTCTTGTGAGTATGTGTTTTTAAGTATAATTTTTTAAAAATATATATAAAAATAAAAAATAAAATTTAAAAAATATAATAATTATTTAAAATTTGAAGTTAAAAAAATATATATAAACAAACACAGCATTTGTCTTTCCTTTGAAAAGAAGTGTTGATAAATAAAAGTATTTTAACAAAATGCAAATGTAATTACTAAAATAGAAAAAAGAAAGATTATTGCAATTGAAAAAAACCCAGGCAGATTTTACCACACGGCAAAATCTATTAACTTTAATTATTAATTTTTTGTTTTTAAAATATTAAATAAAAACTTATATGAAGCATTAAATAAAAAAAATAATATAGAGTGTAGTAATGCAGTTATTAATAATTTTTTTTTTTTTTTGTAAAATGCTACATAAATCAAACAAATATATATATGCCACAACATAATTTTAAAATCAAAATTTTCAATGTTGATTAAAAATTTAAACATGTTTAAATTGAATTATTTTAAGCATTTTAAACGTTTTTATATTTTTATGTTATTTCTAATTATTTGTATTTTTCATTCATTTGATATTCTATTTAATTTTTCATTTGATGTTCCTTCTATTAAAAAAAACTAATTAAAATTTTTAAATTGTGCCATTTGCTACACGTGGCAGAATCTCCTTCACCCAATATTCGTCATCAGGTGTAGATCCAGGAAACCTATGCAAATGTTAGCTGAGCAGGAAAAAGTACTGTGAGGGAGAATATCGTTACACGGCATCTAGATGCTTCTCCAATAAAAGTAAATTATATATTAAAATTATGACAAATATCATAATTTTATATTAAAAATAAAATAATAAAATCATAATATATATCACAATCTTAAATACTTATTTTTATAGACATGGGCTGACGAAGCAGTGTAGGCCGGTGCTGTGCCTTGATTTGTGGACGGCCGGTCATAGCTTTGAATCCTTGTCCGAATCATATCAGGCTTGGAGATTCGATAGGGTATGTTTGGTTTCTTATTGCTAGAAAAATTCTAGTGAGATAATGTTTTTGGTTATGAAATGTTATTAGATGTGTCGTTGATTGTTTTTTTTTTAATATAATTATTACTTTGATTTGAAAGATGTACGTTTGTGTGAAGATCGTTGGTCTAATATGTATACATATAAATTATAGATGTATGAAGAGAGAAAATGAGAAAAAAAGAAATAAAAGTTGCTTCACTCATGCAAAATTATATGAATGAATAAAAATCAATTATAAAATATAAAATATAAAGAAAATTATTGGAAAATAAATTAAATTAAGATTGAAGAACACAAAATTCTCGTGTGTATAAGTGAAATAGTAATATTTTTAAATATAAACTTATTTTATTCATAGAAATCATAAAATAATGAATAGAATGATTAAAATTGAGAGAACTGAATGAAATAAATAAATCTTGAGTAAATCAGGTGAAAATAGGACATCTAAAGAATTAATTATACATTTTGAGGTAAAGTTTCATCTATTCCTAATATATAGAATAAATTATTCATCCGACGCAAATGATAACACCAATAACAATAATATTAATAATGCATTATCTGACATTTTATTTTATTTTTATATTTTTGGTCACCTATATTTAGTTGACGGTGTGAAAGAAGTATTATGCCGTGGTTTAACAAAGTAACGTTTAAAATAAAATTTAAATAATCGAATTGCGTTTAATAATCAATGGTATCTTTGGAAGTATAATTAAGTACAAACATTTTTCACGTAATATTTTATAGGTTCTAAACTACTAAAGTACTTTAAGTCTTAACTCAATTATACTTCGAAAGAACGCATGCGAAGCTCATGACATGTCAAATTAGGATAAAATTCTTGAATAATAAAAAAATTAATGCAAGATCGAATAAGTTTGAAAAATAAATTTATTTTGATTTTATTTTTTAATTTTAATTTTTTAAAAAATGGTCTGTACTTAATTTTCCTTGAAAGTTGTTAAATCTTCAATAATACTGTTTTTTGTATTTAGCACCACGATATTAGATAAAACGTTAGATTTAGAAATTTTAACCAAAAATATATTAAATTTAGTGATGAATTTCTTAAATTTTATGAAGAATATAAATTTTTTTTTGAATTTAACGAAGAATAATTTGAATATTCTTGAGAATTAAAGAGATAATTTGGAGAGTTTTCACTATTTCAAGTTTTTAATTACTTTAACTCTTTAACTTTTTGTCCGCTTGAAACTTGAACAATTTTTAAAGAAAGAGCTTGCAATTGATTATTCTCGAAGGTTGTTAAATTTTTAATAACGTTAATCTTTGAGTTTAGTACCGTAATTTTAAATTAAATGTTGAATTTGAAGATTTTGATTAAAAAAATATTTTTAATTTAGTAAAGAACTTTTTGAATTTGATGAAAAACGCGACGAATTTTTTGAATTTAATGAAAAATACCTTAAATTTAGTGACAACTTTTTTGAATTTGATAAACAATGTCTTGAATGTATTTGAAAATTCTATAGTATGTATGTATGTATTTATGTATTTATGTATGTATTCCTATATGTACGTATGTTCACTGAGGTAATTAGGTGGGAAATTGTCCCACTGTCGATAAACCTAACCATGCTTTTCCGAGGAGTGGCTCGTGAATCGATGGGGGCAAAATGAAGTGCCCACACTTTATTAGACAATCATACCAAACGTTGAATTTAAAAAGTGAACAAAAGTAGTACCCTATATGTCTTTGTTATTGTAATAATAAACAAAAAAAGCACGTTGGTTTAAACTATTTCCTTGATTAAGATTAAGATTCCTATTCATATCCAGCTAGCAATATTATATGTTTGTTTCTTCCGTTAATTATTCTTTGTAGTAATCCTCAACATGTGAAGAGCGCCTTCTTTAATGTAAATTAAAAATAATAATTACGTGTCTTCATAAAATTATGCCTATTATATTTTTTTAAAATTTAATATTCAAGTATAATTAAAAAAATTATTCACTCTCTAATTTGTAAAATGTCACAATTGAACTATTATACTAGTAAATTCTTTCCAAAATGTTCTCGTTTACACGATAAAATAGTTTCTCATAATTTCAACATATGATTATGAACGTACCACACGCAATTCCATCCTAAGTATTATTACATTGAGCAATCAATGTCTCGTTGTCATGAGTTGATGAGGTGGCGTGACACCATGTGCTCCAGAGAAAGCAAACTCAGAATAAAACATCTTGCTGTTCGGTGATGGTAAGGGGTGTACGCATTGCATGACCTATTAATGAAAAACAAAACACAGTTGGATTAGGTTGGGGAAATTATAAAAATAAAAAAAATAAAAAAAAAAAAGAAAAAGAAAAAGTGGGTTGTGGTAAGTAGACAGTGGTCGCTGGTCACGCCTAGTTTGATTTTTCATCATTTTCTTGATGTCCTCTCCAAGACAGCATAAAGTTGAGAAGGAAATCCCAACAAAGACCTGTTAATGAGTCAAAAGCCCACTTATTTAATTCCCATCTTTTCCATCGTGCTGCTATGGAAAGTGTGACTCCCACTTTCACACACACACACACACACACAGACTTCTTGAGATACATTGACATCTTCCAACCACAAAAACGTCAACATGTTTCAACCACATAATCAACGATCTTCAAATTTACAAGTATACTTAAATTTAAGATACTACTACTAATTAACGCCGTGTGAGAAATTTCAAGAAGCACCAGAAGCCTTGTTGGGGGGTTTTCAGCTAAGTCTGTGTTGTATTTTATTATTTTTTAATGTATATTATGATCATTACAAATAACATTAGATAAATTTCAGTTGTTTGTCATATATATATATATATATATATGCATATATTTTTCTTTTTTATTTCTCTTAGTACTATCTGGTGAAGACTAATATTTAACACCTGAGTAAGATTTTTAATATATCTCAACGATCTTCTTTTACCCCAAAAAGAGAAAGCAATATTAGATATATTCAACTTCATAAATAGTACATAAAAAATTCTCAGCCTTATAATAGGCTAAGGTAATGTGATGATCTCTATGACACTTTTCTACGATGAGTTTCTTTCCAATGATTTAACATCATTATTATATAAATTCTAATTCCAAATATGACATCAAATACATACGACCACTTGATGTGAAGTTCTTGGTTGTAGCAACGATACACGTATTACTTCAGAATTTATAGAATGTGACCATTAGTCAATTATGGAATAAAGCAAGGCTAAAAAACAGTCACAACGGGAGCACTATGATTCCCCTTTTGTCTTTTTATCATTACTTTTGAAAAAAAAAAAAATATTTAAGCATTTTCAACTCAAATATCAATCATTAACCAGATGGTGCCCCCACTAAACTTTGCTTAAGCAACACTTCTTGCATTAAAAACTCGTGCCTGTGTATGCAAATCCATAGTTTCAACCATGATTAATTAATGGAGACTTCTTAACTCTTCATCTCTATCTCTCTCTCATTACAATTGGCCAAGGCTGTTTTGGTTTTTAAATAATTTTTTTAAGAGTCTTTGATTAATCAAATAATGATGGAAAAAAAGGTGAATTTCAATAATCAAATCCCTTAATAAATAATTTGACAAGGTAGACAGGCAAGCCATTTTCTATAAATCTTCAATAGAAAAAGGGACAAGATGGATCTGGGCCCACAATGCGCAGCCGCCAATTGATCGTAAACCTTGAAATATACGCAGTCTAATGTAGCTTTTAAAGAAGAGGAGGAAGTGGCTCACAAGCCTCCACGTATTTCCTTCGACTATGTCGGGGTTAATAAGAAATCTCAATAAGAGTACGTTGTGATAATGTTTTGCTAGAAATTAAAATTATCTTAATTTAGATTTAAAAATAATACAAATATAGGACAAAAATAGTGAAAAAAAAATTATTTTAAAGAGTGTGTATTTTAATGACATGAAAAAGTAAAATATATGACTTCAAAACATTTAACAGTTTCCCATTGATCTCTTTAATGATAAAGAACAAAATGGGTTTATGTAGCTTTAGAAAGATTTCACTAAAGTTTGGTTTACTTTCTAAGACTGTGTCTCATGGTTTCAACTGTAACTTTAAAACAACGATTATTTCGGAGGAGATTGGCTTAATTTATAAATTAATTCAAAAACCTATCTCCTCGTTGCACGTGCAAGTCACGAGTCATGCACATAGGATCCCACGTGCAATTTTACTTGAAAGTTTGAGTAGGGTCTCCACTTCAAATATCCATGCACGTAAGTCATTTTGATACCCCAATGTCAAGGAATTTAATCTATTCTTAAAAAATTGATTACTAAAAAAAAAATTGACTTGATTTATAAGTTGATACAAAAACTTTTTTCTCAAAGGATATGATACGAGAGTTACACAATGATTGGTTGTGCATCATTTTAAGTTTCATTAAAAAACTCATACCCCAAACAGATTTCTTTTGAAAAATGACTATATATATATATATATATATATATATAATATTTACACACCAAAATCACTTACCTCCAAATATGCACATAATTTTTATCGCTTGACAAAATATATTTCCAAAACAATATAATTTTTTTTTTCAATCATGCATATTAATTTGTCTGTTTCTGTAATGCTTCATAATTGATGCTGAATATTAAAAGCTATTGATGATAATTACTAATTTGTCATTAATTGTAGTAAGTTCCAGATCTAATAATGTATCAAATCGATTTGTTAAAAAAAAATATTGTGATAAAATGATTATGTAAAAGTTATTCGTACATAATACTGAAAATTTTAACAATAAAAATTGAGTTTATATTGCAAGTCTTTACCAACTTAAGTAGGTATTCTTGATTTCCTATTAATTATCACCTAAACATTCGACCAAGATCCTTAACGAAAGAGGCATAATTTATTATCACAAAATGATGATCAGCTCCAATATTTGATTATTTAAAAAATGGGATGCTGCACTTGAATAAAGGATTATAGAGTAGTAAATTGAAATTTGTGATTTAGTACTTTCAAACTTAACAAGATTTTGATGTCTCATTTTCGCACAGGCCACGTGTGTTTGGACCAAAAAATAGTGGAAAATCAATAGAAAACTTATCTTTATTGAATATGTTTATTTTTATTTCATTTTTGACATAATAAAATTACTTCTATTTTGTAGGTTTCATATCACAAAAGGAATAAGTTTATTCCCGAAGCCTTACTTAAGACCTCAAACTCCATTCTTGATCATAAATGAATGTTGTAATAGTTTGAAACTAGTTAGAGTGAGTTATAAGGTTTCTAGAGATATGATGTACAATTTTGTTTGGGTAGTTAGCCAAACAAAATATTTAAACCCCAATTTGTTCGACCAATCCCAAATTCGATTATATTCTCAACCCGTGATGCACCACACCAAAATGAAGGTCAAAGGTAACTCAAAAAAATAATAATGACAAAGAATTCTAAATAAATTATATACCTGTCGAATATTTATGATTTTATTAAGATCTAATAAATTTAATTTAATTTCAAGTTAAAAACACATGCAAAACAATTCCTCCAATTCCAAGCTCAACTATTGAATTAGCGAGCAAACCTATATATTACATTTTATGGGTGTGTAAATTAATTTGTAAATTACAAAAATATTGTATTTTGAATAATAAAAAAAATTAAAATTAAAAATGTAATGATATAAAAAAGATAGATAAAAAAGAATTTCAAGAGAGAAAGTTTTGAGATAAAATAAATAAAATAACAAATTAATTGAGAAAAGATAAGGAAAATGATAGAAAAATAAAAAAAATTAAAGATAGTTGTATAATTTTATACCGTGCAATAAAAAATTCTTACTTTCATAATAATATAGTATATGTATAGATCAAGAGTATAAATATCATTTAAACTAGGAAGAAAAGAAAGACGAAAAGAATTTCAAAAGAGATCAAATTTGAAAGACAAAAATACTCATTTTGAAAGAAAAGAGTAAAAGAAAACAATAGAAAAATATAAAAAAATCAATTAAGAATAGTTGTATAATTTATGACGTGTAACTAAAAGTTTTTCATTTATAATAACATAAGTATATATATGTAAGTGTGTGTGTGTGTGTGTGTATTAAAAAGAAGTAATGATAGACTAGTAATTATAATCGTGTGGGTTTGACCTTTTTAATCAAAGATAATAGAGTAAATTTGATAATTAAGAGTAATGTTGTAAATTCTCAATATGTAATTAAATTAGACCAAACTCTCAATAGTATAGTGCTAGTAAAAATCACACACTCTATACGTATGTATATTTATTTATAAATTATAAAATGTTTTATTAAATAATAAAAATAAAAATATCTAAAATGAAAAGTATAATTTTTTTGTTTAAATCAAAAGAATTTAGAACGAGGAAATTTTGAAAGAGAACACATATAAAAATAATGAGTTCAAAGAAAATTAAGAATTAAGGGAATAGAAAAATGAAAAGAATTTTAAATAAAGCTAATTTTGTAAGTTGACTTTATGATAAGCCTTGTTAACTTAACCAATAATTAGAAGCGAACTCGATGCATGTGCATAATTAAATAAGTAAATTAATAATATTTTCAAACATAAATTTTATGTAATTTACAAAATAAAATAAAAGAAAATTTTGAAACAAAAAACTGATATAGAGTAAATTAAATTTGAGAGAGGAGGTTGAAAAAATGTTAAAGTAAGGAAAGAAAATAAAATAAATGAAAATTGAGATAAAGAAAGTGAAAAAAAATAATGAAGCAAGAGCGTTGCAATAATTTAAAATTGTATAAGTTATTAGTATTGTTGGCACTATAATTATGTTGATACTTATGTAACACACATGTATGAATATGTTTCAAGTTATACATAACTAAAGAATAATCTATATTTTTGTGTACAAAAATAGATAGATACTACAATATAGATGGATAAATAGTATAAGCAAATGAGTCAATAATGGCTTAACCAAATTTGTAACGCATGGACATTAAACTCTCCCTTGCACTTATGTACATAAAAATTCCATTTTATAAATGCTTTACAGAACCAAATACGTAATGAAGTGTACCGTTGCATTTGACACATTATTATTATTATTATTATTATTATTATTATCATTATTTCTTCTAAATGAATGTCTTCAAATTTCTAATGAGACAACGGTAATCTTGACCAAGTCGCATATTTTTGGAACCGTTATTCTAAAGCATAATTAATGTAGTTTTAGGGAAAAAGCCAATTTAAAGTTAACATTTAAAGAATAATTTAACTTAATCGCTTCAAGATTTTGAGATTTTGAATTTGAATCCTATTGATAATATATGTATATACATGCCCATTTGTATAAAAATTTTAATTAATTTTTTTATTATATCTGATGTACATATTTTCGATTAGAAGAAAAAAGAGTATAATTTATAAGTACTAGTTTTTTAAAATTTTTGTGAGGCAATTTGGAGATTACACGGCTTTTGGACGCTAGCCGTTGAATGGAAGAAATAACGGGAAGGCGGTGGGCCACCCTCTCGTGGGTCGGTGGAAATGATCCATCCAATGGGCCCACGGGTGGCCCAATTACCACTTTGATCGAAAGTTAATTAACCGTAATTATTTTTCCGCGGAGACTCCCTCAATATAAATACCCCCTTTTGCCCCTCCTCTCTGTACCTACTATCTCCACTGCACTGCACTTCCCCGCATACACGCCCTTGTAGCTGTCTCTACACGTTTCTGCGCTTTTCTTCCCTGGTTTTCTGCGGAAAATGACGAAGGGGGTGTCGGAGCATGGGTCTTTTGGGGTGAAGGACTACCACGATCCGCCACCGGCGCCGCTGATCGACGCGGAGGAGCTGACCAAGTGGTCCTTCTATAGGGCCTTGATAGCCGAGTTCATAGCTACGCTGCTGTTCCTCTACATCACCGTGTTGACGGTGATAGGGTACAAAAGCCAGTCGGCGGCGGACGCGTGCGGCGGGGTGGGGATTCTCGGCATTGCATGGGCGTTCGGCGGCATGATCTTCATTCTCGTCTACTGCACTGCAGGAATTTCTGGTCGGATACCTGTATAGTTTTCCTTAGCTCTACCTCAGATCGATCCAGTTCTTTCTTGAAAGTTTACACCTTTAACGTGTGCAGGTGGTCACATCAACCCAGCCGTGACTTTCGGGCTGTTTCTGGCCCGGAAGGTGTCGCTGGTGAGGGCGGTGATGTATATGGTGGCCCAGTGTCTGGGGGCCATTTGTGGAGTGGGGCTGGTAAAGGCCTTCCAGAGATCTTACTACAAGAGGTATGGCGGCGGCGCCAACAAGCTGGAAGAAGGCTACAGCACCGGAGTTGGGTTGGCCGCTGAGATCATCGGCACTTTTGTCCTTGTCTACACTGTCTTCTCCGCGACAGACCCCAAGAGGAGTGCCAGAGACTCTCATGTTCCTGTAAGAACTTAGTCCTTTTGATTATATGTATATTTATTCACTGCATTAACATGTAATTTTTTTTATGTCACTTTATATCACATATAATCGGAAGAAAGCATTTCTTGTTTAGCACTTGGTTTGGTGTATGATTTAAGAGTGTTATATGTGACCGTTTGAGTAAGTTACACGAGGTGCAATGATCTCTAGTTAATGTCCCTCAACATCAATTACTCATGTTTTGTAAGCCCTTCAACATTTATTTTTGGGTATATGTCTGATACAACCATGTGATTATGTGAATAGCGAATAAGATACATGGAATGTGGGTTTAGAAGTTGGTCGGTTTCAAGAAACATGTGGTGGTTGCAAGTTTAAGAAATTCATGCTGAAAAAGTGGCTTTGGAATACAGTTCTGTACATTGACTTTAGGGACAGCGCAAGAGTCACAACAGCTTCAATTAAAACATTTCAAAAGAATACGATTTGCTTTATTCCGGATCAGAAAAACATGTTGTCCATTTGCCAATCATGACCACCACCCCCCGGAATGGTTGGGAGTTGATCTTTTGGGAGGGTAAGGCTCAGTCAAGTCCAGGTCTAACAGCACCGATGCATTGAATTCAGAAAAGGGGTTGCTTTTTTAAATTTTTTAATATTTGTTTTTTC
The DNA here is from genome assembly GCA_019155195.1 of Avicennia marina. NCBI lineage: Eukaryota > Viridiplantae > Streptophyta > Magnoliopsida > Lamiales > Acanthaceae > Avicennia > Avicennia marina. Next base: position 9,655,617 of record CM032780.1, read on the forward strand.
ACTTATAACTCACATGTCCAATTGGACAGTTTTCTGAACCCTTAACCTCAACTTTTAAATGTCCAGGAAGCTACCTTCAGTTTCTTAGTATGGAGACACTTTTTCATTGATGGTGTGAATCAGAGAATTTGAAGTGTTAACTCTTAATATTTTGGAATACTAGGTGTTGGCACCACTGCCAATTGGATTTGCAGTGTTCATGGTTCATCTGGCCACAATTCCGATCACCGGCACGGGCATCAACCCTGCAAGGAGTCTTGGAGCTGCAGTCATCTTCAATAATGACAAGGCTTGGGATGATCAAGTATTTTTCCTCATTCCAAAACCCTTGTTAAACAAAGCATCAATAGTCTGCTCTTGTATAAGATCTCTGAGTTCCTCATATTAATTAATATGTATTCGACTTTGATTCTCTTCACTTGCAGTGGATATTCTGGGTAGGACCCTTTGTTGGTGCAGCCATTGCAGCCTTCTACCACCAGTTCATTTTGAGGGCAGGTGCAGTTAAAGCCCTTGGCTCATTCAGGAGCGGTTCCCATGTTTGATTGCATTGCTATGCATGACTGATTGCTAAATTCCCAAGAGAAGCAACCTTTGTATTCTTGTGCTTTCCCTTTTTCATGCATTTCAAGCAGAAAAAGAAGAAGCCGAGAGAGAGAGAGAGAGAGAGAGGATGAGTTGATGTCAATTATGAACAATCAAATTTGCATAACCTTATATGCTGTATGCTGAATTTTGTGTATGAAATTTCTCAGGCTCTTACCTTCTAAATTATTGAATAGTGTCCAGTGATGAATGTGCCGTTGAAAACCAGGAAAATGTGGGATTACTTGAGGCTGAAAAGGGGAAGACATATTTTTCAGTCTACTTTTTAGGGCAGCTGCGTAAATTTCCCCTTTTTATTTTTTATTTTTTTATTTTTTTATTTTTGTCTTTTCTAAGTTTTTCGCCTCCTATATATTAATGAACGGAGCAGAGGAGCCATTTGTCTTTTACTTAAACATTTAAAATGTCCTTCTAATTGTGACCTAGAACTCTCCATCATTCAACTATGCTACCAACTCATAGCTTCTTTATAGCACTAACTTAACTCTTCTCAAATTTTAAAGATATTTAATACGTACATCTTTTATTACTATATATTTATTATGTATATTATTTAATTACTGAACACCTAAATAATATAAAAAAATTATTTTTTATTTTAATCTATGAAATAATTTATTTATTTATTTTTTAAGTATGTACACTCTAGTTTGGAATTATTAATTATCCAAGTCTACCATAGCTTATAGTAAAGAAAAGCATTTCTGGGGTTCCCTCCACTGTTTTTTTTTGCTCTTTTTTTGGGGGGCTCGATAAGGTTCATTCTTAGTTTATAATTTCTTGAGTTCTTTTTTCACTTTGTTGGTACATTAATAAATTGTTAACGGGCCACAGAAGATTCTTAGACAAATAACAAATAATATGCTTACTGCAGAATACTAACATACATACACTAACAAAAACCAATGCTGGTCCAGCCAAAGCAATGTCATAGTGTGGTGCATTCCTGATTGGAATTGATGCAGATGAGATGGCAAATTCCGACACACACACACACACACACACACACAGAATAAATAAATTAAAGCAACAAAAGAAAAGAATTAAGTGATAATAACTTTGGGACATTGATGAACGTTTGGTTGTGCAACAACAAGCACTGGACCACAACCAGGCAGAAGGGCCTCCAAGACCCAAATTTGAGAACCAAAGAAAATAGAAATCCCACTAACCATCACTTACAATTAATTGAACTCAAATATCAGAGTAGAAGGCTATCTTACAGGTGCCCAGATCTCTTTTTCATCCCAATCATGGAAACTTTTGCAGTGCTAGACAAATTCCCATGAATCAGGCACTGACTCAAAATGGGGCACCCCTTCTTATCTCAAGTTAGGTTTTGTGTTTAAGTCAGGTAAAGTAATAATGTTAAAACTATTTTTGTGTTGGTTTTTGGTGCGTGTTTTTTTTTTTTAAATTATGTAAAAATAAAAAAAATTAAAAATATAATAATTGAAATACGTGTTGTTTTTTAGGTAACAATGGAACCAAACATAGATAATGCTTAGATTTTTTGTTTAGCTTTTGGCTATGCATGGTTGGTAATTTTGTTAGATATGAAACTGGGTTAAATTTTAATGAAATGATAAAAACAATTATTTAAATTTATATATTTATGTATATATAAAATATATAATAATGATCAAATGTGGTAATATATAGAAATAATTAGTTGATATATATATATATATATATACACGTGTGTGTGTGTGTGTGTAAAGATAAGCTTAAGTATGTATATGAGAGGTATTGATTTGATTGTAAATAATATAATAGATAATTTTTGAATATTTGTGTGTGTATAAAAGAAAGAATAATTTAAATAAAAAAATTATTAGGTAATATATTTGAACTGCATAAATTTTGGTGGGATATAAATGGATAAAAATTTGGGACCAATGGCTTTTCTCATAAAATTTACGGAATAGATATTTATATTTGTGTTAAACTCCAATTCATTACAATTTAAATAAATGACAACAGCAGCTATAGCAATAGAAACATCACATCTATAGGTCCAAACTCTAGAACTGATTTTCGGGGGCTTAAGATATAAAATGGGAAAGCAAAAGCCTCTAATTAATTATTATTACTCAAACCAAAACAAACTGGTTGCCATCGAATGACAACTTCATTTCGAAGATTTGATCTAAGATGAAAAGTGAAGATGGTTTTTTCTTGAAAAAATAGTAATATTTTTGAGGTGGTCGAATGAATTCTGTGTAAAAATTATAATAAAGAAGACATGATATGAAAATAATGATTATTGTATGATTTAAATAGTTAATTTTTGTATTTTTAAATGTTGATGTGTTGTTAGAGTAAAATAACAACAGAAGTTTTGCGTATTTTGATGGATTGAAGAGATAATTCATGTGAATTAATCATCATTATCACCAATGTCTAGTATTCTCAAAATTGATACTAACGTTATTATCTTTTTTGAGAAGTTATAATATCATTTTATTATTGCCATTAAAGTTAATGATATTTTAGATTTTGTTGTTTTCGAATGCTAAGTATTAGATAATTTTTTATTAATATTTTGAAATATTATATCATTTCCAAAATTATTCTTATTCATATGCTTCTTCAAAAGCCTCCAAAATAGTTAAAATTTTCGAGGAAAATATACTTAAAAAAACATATCTAAATATAAAAACAAACATAACCATGTTTTCTTCTACCTTTTTTATGTCCAAGTTAAAGCAGCATAATGAAATTGTGGCTTCCATAAAAAGAGACGCAATAGAGCTTCCCCATTTTTCCTTAACAATTGTATACAATTACTTAGAGAAATACAGCAAATACAGTCAAATCAAGCAAAATGCTTGAGCCATGTTTGGATGCAAACTTAGAACTATTTTTCTCCCTTCAAAACGTACACTTTTACACGTACCACCCAACAAAAAAATTCTCTCTCTCTCTCTCTCTTTTATTCTTTCATTATTCCTAAGTTTCCGCAGGAGCTTTTCACTACCCCATAATTTACATCTAAACATTGAGACTTTAGCCCTTATACAAGCTAACACCGGAAAAGAAGTCTGCAAATCCTACGTCAGATCTAAATCGGAAAAAGAATCCCACAGAATACAGATATTCCTGGGAAAATCTAACCCTACCTTAATGAACGACAAAGAGCAACGAACATTCAAACACAAATAACGGATTTATGAGTGAGAAAAATAATGTGATTAAAAGAAATGGAGGTCAATATTGCCCTTGATCAAAGAAACCCTAAATTCGAACATTCCTAAGATTTAGTTTAAATGTGTACAAGCCACTGGGAGAATATCCATACGTCCTGACTTTAATAGGATTACATAGGTACTTGTACTTATATCTACAGACAAAGGCAAGTCTGAATTCCTAGCTTTGCTGTCTTCCATTCAAATAAGAGCAAAGACCAAAAAATTGGAAAAGAAACCAAAATGAAAGCGTAAAAGAAACCACAAGATATTCAAGATCCAAACTTTCAAGGATTCAAACTCTAAACATCATATTACAAAAACCCCCCAAAAGAATGAGAACAAAGGCCAGCAAGAAAGCACCAAAGATGCAGAAACTCAAACCGGAGTAATAGTTAAACAAGTAACCAGCAATAATTATCCACCAAAATTTTCACAATCCAAACACAAACACCTGTTGATGTTCTCAACGCCAGATTTCAGCCATCACATACACAATGCAGCAATTGCCTCTTCAACGAACATAACCAAAAAACGCAGAAGTGAAATCTATTCATTGTTTTCGGGGTCTCCAATGAACACCATGGCTGTCAGAATAGTATATCAGCCCTTGACCACCCCACAGCCAAAACAACTAAATACTGCCAACCTAAACTCTATACCCTTAAACAATCTCAGAAGACTGAAAAGCGCATTTAGCCAACCCAACAACAAAAATGGGTGTAGCAAACCAGACCTTTGAAGTATCCAAAGGAAAAGGGTGAAATGGAGCTTGATTGGATAGTTCAGATGTGATGAATAAATTGATGCCCATAGAACTGCAAGAAGATTGAGATTTCAAGAGGGAAAATATAGTTACCAGAAGGAGGAGAAGAAGAAGACATGTCTGCTTCTCAATTAGAGAGTTGGGTAAGTTAAGAGAGAAAAGGTTGAGTTGCAGGGATGATGACGAAATTTAGAAAAATAGACCAAGGCAATGCAGACATTATTGTATATTACTATTTAGAGCCTTCACAAGTTTGCCAAACAATTTTATTAGAATGTACATATAAAGGTAAAAATAGAGTTATCTAATATATATGATACTACATAAAATTAAGAAATTCTGAAGTTTCCATCTACAAAAATGCCCAAGTTAACTGTCATGCTACAGCTCAAAAAATCTGCAACAGAAACACCATATTCTGTAAGAGGTCGGCATTATAAAGGCTCGGAAAGGAATCGAACCAGAGTAGGCAAGTCATTTGGCTTTGGCATCGCCATTTCACCCAGTGAAAAGCTTCCTAAGGGATCCATCCTTCCGTTCTTTGTTAGCTGATTCAGTTAATGCTAGAATTCTTCGAATTCCAGTGGTAGCGGCATCTCTTCCAAGTGCGGCAGCTCTTGCGACAAGTTCTTCCTTCAATGGTATGATTCCAGCAGGTGTAGATGGATTAGCTATAGTGGGTGCAACTGAGGTGGTAGGTGCAGCAGGAATTATTGCCTTGATAGAGGGTTGGTAGGTCCCTGCTCCACGTTTGTTATAATCATCTAGTATGCTTTGCTGATCAGTTCTTTTGAGCCCCTATGAAAGAGTGATTGATGAAACAAAATGTTAGAGGGTAGAAAATTAACAAGCAACGGAATCAAGTTGCCTTACCAAACATTGTTATCTTGTTTAATGTTTAACTTGAAATAGGGACTATTGGCAGCCATTAATGGCATTAATTCAGCACGGTTTCCACAAATTAAGATTTTCAAAGTACATGGCAGAAAAATTGCTTCCCAAAAATTTGATTATTGAACTCCTAATAATAAAAGTGCCGCATCTGGACTATATTTATGCATAGGCCATCAATTAGCAAAGAGAAAATATTTTGAATATTGATTCAGCATTTAGCAGGAAAATCAAATTCAAGAAGTTATATGATGGGAGGAACAACCTTTAGATCCAGAATCCGTTGGAACTCTGAAGGTGTACCCTCAGGCAGCAGAGCGCAATACGTGTCTGCCACAGAATCAACAGGCGACAAGATGACCTGTTTAATGTTTGCATAATATCATTTAACCGGGGGAAGTTATAAAAGCACCTCTTTAAGTTTCAAAGCCAAGTGTCATGAAATCAAACCTTTAGAAGTGCCTCAGCTTTGCTCATCTCTTGGCTTACAAACTTTGAGTAGCCTGCAGCAGCAGACATCTGCTCAAAGAAACACAGAGTGACGTCATACAGAACTTGTGAAATAGTGATCAAGAACAATAAATTATAAACTTCAAAGAATAAATTTTGGGTACAGACATACTAAAACAGCATGGCCTTTTGCTTTTTAAATCACAATTTGGGCCTAAATTGAATACTTGAAACCTAATTTTGTGTAAAATTTGAACGATACTAATTGCTAACGTAAATATGGAGATACACCTAGATCAATTAAAACTACACACATGCTTGTAATGCCAAAAGGAGCATGAAATTTATGGAATTGACTCCACCTTTTAATTATATTATTTATTTATTAGATATTAAGTTATAATGGTTTCCAAGTATTTCAAGCCATAATGAAAATAAGAAAACTTGCACAAATTCATTTACCAATACGTTAGCCTGAAAAACAATCTACTAACTGTAAGTCGCCTTAACGCCCAATGAACTGCAGTGCACAATGGAGATAAGCATCTTGTATTTTATAATAAGATGTGCTATATATTGATATGGTACAAGGAGAAGCTGTAGGGGGAACTCGAGATTATTGAACAAGTTTGTAGTTGAAGCCATCAGCTCAAATATCTGTAACTATTAGCCTTAAATTATATTTTAAAAAATGAAACCGTATGTATAGCTTCAATTGTCATGTCATTTTCATGTTTTGCATGCACTAAGAAGCAATCTTAACATATCTTGGATGTTCCATGAATGACCAAGCAGAGGCAAGAGCCTTCTCATTTGCAGGTTATGTAAATATACATATCTTGGATGTTCCATGAATGAACAATCAGAGACAAGAGCCTTCTCATTTGCAGGTTATGTAAATATATGGGACTCGTACTATTTTCATTCATGCACTCAAAATATAACGGAAGTCGCAAAATGCAGCAACTGCTGGAAGGATGATGTGATGAAGCCATGGAAGCATAAAATATGACATTTGATTTTCGACAGCTCCAAATACAATTAATATCCATACTCCATTGCCTTAGTATATTACCTGTTTTCCAAGGGAAGGAATTTCCAGAAGAATTGTTTTTACAGCCTGTGTATCTAACAGCATCTGCAAATTTCAAAACATAAAGCCTTACGTCCACATGAAGAATAATAAATAGATAAATGCATATTTCCCCACTGTGTATCACAACCATATGCCCAACTTCAAATCGAGAATAATAGCTACATACAGTTTTGCTCACACAATGCACAAAAATTTTACAGGGCATCACTGAAATAATTGTCATGCAAAATCAATTGCATGTTGATTGAATTGTCATACTATTAAGTAAACTCTTGGAAAGCATATGTTCGAGAAGAGTAAAAATAATAAATACTTGTTGTGCTCCTGTTTCTGATATGTGCTTGCATTTGAATATATTGAGGTAGAACCGTGGACCAAGAGATGATGCAAGCTGCAGAAATCAACATGGCATTTAATCAAATAAAATTTAGTAGAAGAAAGTTTCACATAATAAATGTTTAGTGGATCTCAAGGATCATTTTTACACAAGATTTTATTTATTTTATGGGAAAAAAAAGTATGTTTATAACCTACATAGTTTACGAATCCAAGCATGTAGCGTTTGGTGGTGAAGACTACTAATTCATTAATATATACAAACATTGCAAAGATCACTTATCTCTTTGCAGATCTGATTAATGAGGACCAAACAAACATCTCAGTGCACACACCAACAAAGGCAAACCCTTGACATAATTAAATCAACTAAATATTAAATGAACACATCACTCTCTGTCATCTCTCAGCTTAAAAATTTAGGTGAAATACACATCAACAAGAAATCAGAATCAGGTCAAATAAAAGGCCTCGAATTTAAATCACAACCATCACTCATTTGTGAAAAAAATATCCATGTACTAGGCTTTGCAAATAAAATATCACCTGCATGTGTTTGCATTGAAGCAACTAAATCATGATACATCTCTCTCTCTCTATTAGCTTAAACTTTTAAATGAGGTAGTCACAAAGCTAAAAAGCCCAAGAATAATCATACAACTAACAAGCCCAAGAATAATCAGATTAAACTTGCCAACCAGCATTGTTTTACCAAGAACAAAAGTTGGTCACCATACTTCTGTCTTCAATGCTCATTAATGTCAATTGGGAATATACAATCATATGGTAACATGAAACAAATAGCGATACCTTCAAGTATTATACTTGAAATAAAGACCAAGACAAAAAGTGGATGAAACTTGTTCATACTCATTCACCTTGTCAAGAAAGAATTGGAAATATACAGGAGAAAGAAGCCTTCCAATTATTGGGATGCTAGTAGTCAGAATTGTATTTATGCTATTCACATACCTGCAGGAACATCCATAAGGTTAACAAATAAAAAGGCATAGAAAGGTTATCAGCAGTTCACTTGTTTATAAAGGCAACTTACTCAGATTGATCACCAACACTTTCAAGAGTTCCCCATGGGACACGTGTCATTGCGGCCATTTCTGAATCAAATTTAGTTTCTATACCATGCACAAAAGTTATCAATGCTTTTGTAATAACTGCTGAGAACTCATCCTGCATGACACAGCAGTCTCATAAAAGTAGGCCCAGGGAAGCAGAGGGAAAGAAACATTCATAAATTATGCCCAGGGAGAGAGAGAGAGAGAGAGGAGAACAAGAAGAAAAAAAATGCTACCTGTACTTCAGACATATCAATCCCATCTGCAAATTGAGGATCAACTATTTTTGACAAGTTTTCAGCCAATTCACCCGACTGACAATGAAAAGAGAAATTAGCAAGCATTATATAAAGAGAAAAGCAATAAAAATTTAAAACGAACAAGAAAAGTTGATGGCAAATGTATTTACTACTATCATGACATCATCTCAAGTATGTTGTATACTTACACAAGTCTACAACAACAGCAGACTTGTTGAACCCCCACTCACTGCTAATAAGCTCTTGTTAATTGGAGCATACCACTTAGGAATCTTAAATGCCCAGTGGTATAGAAAATTTGTTGCAAGATGAAGACATATAAGAGTCTCCTGATATTGGATACAATTTAGTCTGATAGGTGCAGCAAAAACCTGTTCGGAATTGCTGGTCTCAATTGGCCAGTAGAACCGGAAGCTTATTTTGCTGCGAATTTACAATTTGGGAGAGGAAATTGAAAGTATTGCGTACAATTGTGAAGACTAGATAAAATTTTACTTGCCAAAGTGCTGTAGCAGAATATTGTATGGTTCTTCTGGATTAGTTCAGCAGAATTCCTTATATAATTTATATGCTGAATTTTTGTTTGTTTTATTTTGACTGGTAGATTTATATAAATTTGGTATGTTTTGTACACCTTCCACTATATATTTGAAAGAAAAACTATGTTGTAATTGCAGCAAGCAAATTTTTTCTCAACAGGTTTGTTTTACTTGAAAGAAGCCTCAAATATTAACATTTACTGTTCAGAGTTCTAAAAGAAAGACCAACAGGTCTGATGTCCTTCGTTGTTTCCAACCCATCAACAAAAGCAATTATCATTGCATATATATATATATATATATATGCATGTGCATATAACATAATAAATTATTATCATTGTAGATAAATAAAGCCAGTCAATAACCAACCGTTTTATGGCAATATTCTGCAGTGTTAACTATGTAACAGATCAGGCGTTCATCCTTGTCAGAAGTCTGCAAAAAACAACCAATTGGTGGAAATATGCAAAAGAGCATGGAATACCAACATAGAAGATAAATAAAGTTAAATAAGCAATATAGTAGCTACCTTAATTTGACCATCCATTCCTGTTGCAGCTGCTACAATTCCTGTGCCACCTTTCGGTAATCTTGCAAAGAGCTTGGTTGCATATGCTTTAAGAATTTTTTGGAATACCTATTTACAGAGTAATGGAATACAGAATACATATGTCACAGCCGTATGCTTTAATATGGATTTAGGATGTAGGAACGAGAATAACTATAACAGAATAGATGCAGAATAAAACTGTTGCAAGATGTATGCATGGTTCTTTAATCTAACAGTGGAACGTTAAATATCTTGCTACCCTTAGAATGATTGTAAAAAGGGAGTGCATTCATTATAGATTCATTTCAATGCATTTAAGCAACTCAAACATTAAGGCATCATTTCTGCACCAGAATTGAGTTAGAGAATAATATTGGTATAGTATATACCTGGATGCATTGATGTATCAATTTATTGATCAGATAATTACTCAATTAAGAGACTAATGATATCAGCATTGACAAGGCATGACATTAACGATGATGTAATGAACGCTAGAAAAGTCAAATTATATTTTATTGTATGTTTGAAGTCCGATTTGGACTTGTATATATAGTAGTCTTTCTTTAGTCTGCTACTCAAGTCTTTAGATAATTAGTCTTTTGTATCCAACTTTGTAAGGTGGTCTACTTTAAAGTATTGTGTTGTGAAACTATTAGCTATTGCTTTATGTAAGTTTTCTATTTAAAAAAAATTATACTAATTTGTTAATTTCATCTTTATACTTTAATAGATTCTATGTTTTATTATATATGATTTTAATTTTGTTCCCTAACCTTCAAATTATTTAGTTCAAATTCAAAAAAAAGAAAACCAAAAAGCCATTTAGATGAATTTGAATAGTTGGGAAGAACTTCCTAAAATAGAAGGCCCTGTGGTAATTGGAACAATTTGTTTTACGTGAGAATTAACATAAAACAAATTAAATATTATAAAGAAGTATAGGAGCATCATCCAGGAATTGTTCTAGTATTTGCTCTATAAACATTTGCTTTCACTAAAAGCGTGAAATTTTTCCTAGTATTCTTATCTAAAAGTGTGAAATTCTTACAGCAATTTGAGCTGATACCAAGAAGAATTTCACGTTTTTAGCGAAAGTAAATGTTTATACCACAAATACTAAAGCAATTCTAGATGATGTTTCATTACCTCTTTACAAACTGTTCCAACAGCAACGGGAAATAAAAGGTCTTCCCACCAGTTGATACTCTTGTAAATAGCTTTTTAATCTTTTTGAATATGAACTAAATAATTTGAAGGTTTAGGAACAAAAATAAAATCATATGTAATAAAAGCAAAATATAGAACCTATTTGAGGCACAAAAGTGAAATTAACAAACTAGCATAATTTTATTTAGAGAGAAAACTTGCATAAAGCAACAGCTGATTGCTTAACTATAAAATACAATATTTTAAAATAAACAACTTTATGAAGCTAGATATGAAAAACTAGCTTATCTAAAGACGTGAGAACACACTAAAGGAATACTACTATATATAGAAGTCTAAATTAGACTTACAACATACAACAAAATATAATGTTACCTTTCTAACATCCATTACATCATTGCTAATGTTATTAGTCTCTTAGCTGAGTTATTATATGATCAATCATAACTTCATCAAACTCTTCTTCCTCATTAGCGTCTTCAGCATCTTGCATAATATCATCAATATTTTTCTCCTTTCCTTTAGGATTGCACTTCATGATGCTTCATTTAGAGAAGCTTTTGGCATCCCAAAAGTCTCGTCCCATACTTGGGAGATAATTTCTCTATCTATATGGGCAAAGAGTTCCTTATGTAAGGCAACATGAGTTGGAATCTAAAAATTTTCTTCAACCATATGGAAAAAGTGTCCTTATGTAACGCAGCATGAGTCAGAATCTGAAAATCAGTAGCTTTTCAGATTACTCCTTACGTAACCTGAAAATCTGAAAATTTTCTTTAGGTATTCTCAATCCAATTACTCCATAGAGGGTGTAAGTGGATCCTTCCGCAAAAAATTTTGTTTACAGCCACTATTTAATTTGGAGTCTTCTCATTAACCAAGTGATCCATCAATTTCATTTTCTCTTTTTACAAGATTGTAAGATCTAATCCTCTATCTTAAAATTCATGGCACTTAATAATGGATAAATTGGATTAGTGCAGAAATCTTTTCGGTATGCTTATTGGCATCTAAAATTTTCAGAAATATGACCAATGTCCTTTTGGGTAAGATCATAGGCATGATTCACCATGAGAAGAAGTAAGTTTTGAACCACAAAGGGATTAGTTGGTTTGGTTTTGTCAGAGAGAACTTTATAAACCAGCTATGCTTTGTTTGGGGAACTTGTATAAGCAGAACATTTTCTCAAGCATTGATATAATCATAATAACAATACTGATTTGGCATCAAGTTGTATCTTTGAAGAACTCTGGCTTGTAAAAGATGCATTCCCTAGTCTGAGGAACATATAATATTCTTAATAACCACTTTAGAAATACTATATTCAGTTCCCTTGCGCATGTCAGACCATGAAAACTCAAAAGTTATTAATTGAGGGGGAGAAAGGCACCAGTTCAAAAAAACTCATACTTGAAAGCAAAGATTGTTGTAAAAAGTATAGTCATCTTGCACTGGGAAAAAAGGAAAAGTATGAGCAGTATATTTGGTAATAACACAAAACCTAACACCTTAAGGGTTTTAGGTTGGGATGCAGTGTCAGGCTCATGAATATGTTTGTTCACTGGACCCATAGACATTGCTCCCTAAGGTGCTACCCATAAATGTTGTCTCCAATTGGTTGTCCTACCCTCCCAACCTATCAGCTTAAATCAAAGCTTTAGTTTGGAGCTTCTCCACTTTCAATACGATTAGATGAAATCATACAATATCAGTATAATTGAGAATATCAAATATGATATATTTTCATCTAATGTAATTATATTTAATCACATCAATTTCTATTACCTTTGTTCAGTTTTAATGTTACTCTGTCAATTGAGCATTTGAATTATTCAACAAAAATGAGAAAAACGAGTTAACTCTAACAATCTTCTGATATGACCTTGAAGCTTAGTTTTTCCCAAAATATTAATTTGTCTTGCTAATTGAGAACCTAATTCTGCTTGTTTTTGTTTGAATTTCATTTGGACTATTGTTTTCTTGTCTACGATCTATTATCACAAATAACCATAATTCCCCTCTACCTTTCACATATAGCCATCATTTTTTTCCCAAATAATTGTGATTTTTATTAACTTCTATCATGCCAATAATTTAAAAATGACATGTGTCCTATGTCTCCTAGATATTAAGTACAACCATGATTCCTACATGCCTACTCTTCATGAACAATGCATGATGGTCTTCTAGAAAATGAGGACAATCATGATTTCTTCATGCCTATCTATCATGAGTGATGTGTGACCACTATCTACCTACTCGCCTGTCAGAGATAATGCACGACCACTATCTACCAGTCATGGATGATGTGTGGCCACTGGCTCCCCTCCACCCTCTAACAAATAACACACAACCACTGTCTAATCTTGTCCAAAATGAACACTTATCCCAATATACACCTTAAGGAGAGTGTTAGAAGTGTTCAATTAAGATTCTATTTAGAGTATATTTTCAAAATTATGGTATTGTTAAAATTTTAGATTAAATTTGCTAGAATTATAAATTAGCTATATCTTTATTTTATCTCCATATCTATACTTAACTACCCCCCATAACCTGAGAGTCCACATTATTCATTAAAGATGGAAAGTGCACTTTAATTCTTCCAATGTTCTGACATTATTATGTTGGCACTCAGAGTCATTCTACAACAAAGAACATGACCATTCAATTAAATTTAAGGGCCAACGAAATCCAGCACTGACGTGTTGAATCACATGTGGAGAAAATGACCTGGCTATATTTTTATGAAATCTAAATGTGTATAAACCACTTTGTTTGCGGTGAACAAATAGTAGACAAATTGTTATTCTCAATTACCCATACTCATGTCAATCTCTCATACAGTGTGTCCTTAAAAGGATGCATGCGTACATGAACTTCATCAGCAGAGCTAAAATTCATTTCCACTAATTTTGATTTATTGTTGCTTTTTCCTTTTTGGCGGCAAGAAGGGTTTCAATAACTAGGGTGATGTTCATTTTGGTCTTTTTGTGTGTTTTTTGAAATTTGTGTAAAGTAAGAGAGGGATAAAATTTGAAATGTGTACTGATTGAAGTGCATGCATTTCTTAGAATAAAACAAAAAACAAACATAGCTTAGGAAAACAGCATACACCGACAGCAAATGAACTGAAATTTGTAATGGATCTCTGCCTTCAAAGAAGATCATAAAACTGAAAATAATTCAATCACAAAGGCTAAATGTAAACACTTTGCCATGCAATGGTAAGCATAAAGTCTGAATGAGAGCCTGATTGAAAAAAGTATGTTCCTTCTATGAAAGTACTAGAATGACTCTATCTAATAAAGGCAGATACACATAAATGGAATTCAGCGACACACCTTGAATAAATTAAACAATGTCTGACTCTTTGTCAAAGCACTGCATCTCTTTAAGCTCCTCCTAATAATTAAAAATGCCTTCATAAAACAAAAAAACTTAGTTTGAGTAAAACTTCACCGAGTTCAATGAACTGCAACAAGAAAATGCATGGAGAAAGCTTAAAAATAACTAAGAACCTCCATTTAAACCTTTTCATCCTACTAAAATACAATCACTCCAGACATACTACTCATCAAAATTTCTTTTCTCTATAATCCTAGGCCAGATTGATGCATCCCATTTGCAGCATTATGTAACTTAAAAGAACAGTTCATTCTCCCCAGACAAAGAAATATGAGAACTTAGTTTACTGGAATCATGGTAACAAAAGAGGGAAACAAAGTGAAAAGATCCAATTTTGTAGGATATAAATCATTAAAAGAAATAGTCATGTTGACCCCAAAAGCCTGCAGTACTAGGATTAAAACTACGACGCAACCTTCAAAGAGTTGCTTTTCCAGTGGCCTGATTGCACTCCAAATAATGAGAAATTGAAGCACCTCAAAGCATATGGCAATATGTCCTTCGCAGTTTCTTCATTTATCAAGACAGTAGAGAAGGAATAGCAAAATCACAAAAAAAATATTCAAATGCAAATCATCATAAGTTTTCTCTATCCTCATACTCCTATCAGATTTACCTCTTTTTGAGATAAAGGGAGTAAAGAAAAATACAATCCACACGAACCCACAAGATAATATAGAATAATCGAATCCATATATGCAAATAATTGAAATCTCGTTCTCTGTTCTAGCTTCAGAAACACACTTACCACTATGTTTACCAATTGTTTACCTGCATACTGCTAGATAATATATTAGTTTGACTTCCTTCTTCAATATCCCATGTTTCTTCCTGTCGTATAAGATAAGATCACACATTAGTCCAGAGAAAAAAAAAACATATTGCCACTTAAAAGTTCACATGCAGACAATGAAGCAAAATGGCCAAAACCTGGACAAGTTTCTCCACATGCTCCATTAGTGTCTTCTCTTCCAGCTCCACATATACCATCAAGTAAGGTTCAAAGCATGATGAAATTATCCCGCGGAAATTGAACTGACAGGTAATTCAAATAGTCAAAACAACATAAAGTTAGTAAGTTCAGGCTTATATCTGTACAAAAAGCAAGCCCTGGGTTAAAATGAAACAGCTGAAGGATTTTATGGCAACATGATACAAGTTGGTACACATTAGAACAAAGTTAAAAGATAACCATAAATCCAAATAATAACCAGAATTTAGAGCATAACTGCAATTATATAACCTGACTCATGCAAACAGGAAACAAGATCACAACAAAGTTCCTTTTATTGTGCGCATGCATTAGTAACTCAAGAAAACCGAGACAAGAGAAGTTACCCCAGCATCAGGCACTGATAAATCTTTGCGGCCATCTTCCTCCTGACAAAGAAAATAAGTCAGGAATTAACATGATCTAGCCAATTATAACTTTAACTAGCATCATATCTCAACTAAGTCAAGCCATCAAATATTCATGCATGCCTCATTCTCATTCCCATGTGCAGCAAGTTTCTTCTCATATTTCTTTCTAATGTCTGAAACAATCTGATTGTTATCTTCCACCACATCTTCCCCAGTGTCATTTCCTGATTTTCTGCTATGACTTCCACCACCAAATTTCTCTGCTAATTCATCCTCAAACTCCAGAGTTCGTTGCAATGCCTAGTAGCAGCCATCAATATCAAAACATCAAAACACAAAGCAGCCACACAAAGATATATATCACTGGTGAGAAATACTGGATCTGTTTTGGACAGGTAAAATGTCGCAGATGATGCTCCACAGGACGAGAGAGCAACAAACAATGTGACAAGTAAAAATGTACAAACTTAAATTTCTAAAAGCTGATCAATGTAGCTATGCTAATCATGATGTGTAATAGAAAGATAGGTTGTTCAACCTTATCATTGGCGGAGGAGCACATTAATAGGCCACATGCCAAAAATTTTGCAACTCAGTATTTTGAAATAAAAAGGAAAAAGAGCCGTGCAGGTTTACAAGAAAACAGTGTACCAAAAATGGGGAAAAAAACTTAATACTTTTATGGTTGACTTATGAACCGGACAAGTTAATATCCGACAAACTTAAGGATTACATCAGACAGAAATGCCATTCTAAAAGAAAAGGGAATAGGTAAATCATGACATAAACAAGTATGCAATAGAGGGTAGAAAAAACCACGATTAACATAAGGTAAAGTTGAAGGACACATGGAGATAATTTTTAGCTTCAGAGATAAACCCCCTCATGCATCAATATACAAGGATAATGGTACTAGGGAAGAAGGTTTACTGTGCAGTTTGTACCATGGTGATAAAGATTAATCAATTTGACAATGTCAGGAAGGAAGGTGTCCAGAAGGAGCTTACCAACAATAATGTTGCAACATCTGGCTTTTCTGTAAGATTGTTGAGTATGTCCACAAGTTGTGTCCTGTTTATAGAGAAACCCACATGTGCTTTTATCAGGATATCGCATAGAAGTTTCTAAGAAAATTTCCAGTGTTTGTTAGAAATGCAAAATGTGGATGATTTTATTAAACTATCCTAAAATAACCATAACATAACCATTCAACAAAACCTTCATCTCAAGGTTAATTGCATGAATACGCTGACACAAACACGGGCACAAGATAAAATTGACAAGTAACCTGCTATTAACAATACTTCAAGTAGAAACCACAACACACAAAAGATCAAAGAGAAAAGTTGACATTTTTGAAGGTCAAATGAATACATATATGTTTTGCTACCATGGCCGCATGTGAGTCTAGGGCTTTATCAGCCACAAGGCAAGACACTGACAATCGTGGTCAAAACCTCTGAACTCAAATAACAAGAAAATTGCCTACCGTGTCAACTTGCAGAATTGAATGCAGAGCAGATGGGGAACATGCCATGAAGATGGAAAAATTTTCCAAATCTCCTCATTGGCCCGCAATCGGCGCTTGATCCAAGCATATCTTCTCTCTGTTTTGTCCAGCTTTGCCAATTCTGCCAAATATAACCCAAGCTTCAAGTTATAGGTTATCAAAGTCAATTACAAAGTTTGAAAGCAATGACAACTAATAAGGAAATTGGACAAACCTGCTCCCTCAAAAATTTGATGGTACGATGTAAGCTCCCTACTGCA
The DNA here is from genome assembly GCA_019155195.1 of Avicennia marina. NCBI lineage: Eukaryota > Viridiplantae > Streptophyta > Magnoliopsida > Lamiales > Acanthaceae > Avicennia > Avicennia marina. The sequence continues at coordinate 9,673,082 of CM032780.1, forward strand.
AAAATTCTTCACTAATTCTTCCCTGACTGATGGCTCCAAAGCATCAACAACTAGACATGCATCAGATAGCTGCTGCAGTAAATTAGATTCTTCAGTCTCTTTTCCTGTACCTAAGCTGTGGAGAAAGAGACCTTAGCATGAGGTTTGGCAAATTAACAGAGACTAAAGTGAGGGAAATAAGAGTTGAGAAAGAACGAAAATAACAATTCATATTTCACATGGATGTATGGAACTTGACCCAACCATGTGCTCAAAAGGCATCTAAACACCAAGGGCATGTTCACTTTCAATGATGTGATTAAAGCCCACTGGGATTATTTGAAGAATTATTTAATCTTTTTTGATGTATGGAATTAATTATCTTTCATTTTAGTTATTTTATACCAAGCTTCACGTTGATTAAGGGCTTCTATCCACCATGAAAAACATGTAATTAGGCCTGATAAAATAATTTATCCAACTCAATCATCAAATGTGGACATGGCCCAAAAGAATACACCATCTTAAACCTAGAAAATGATGATGCTTTCCAGAACTACCTTAAAAAAAAATACAGAGAAAGAAGGAAGTATGAATAACAAAAAATCACTCCATGAATTTGGCAAAAAAAATTAAAAAAAAAAGCAGCAACTCAAGCTCTCTTTTGAAATGTTTGGCATGAAATTATATTGAACTATAGTCTTCATAAGTTTTCTCTGTTATTATTTTACACATACTCTGGAGAATGTCTAGCATCACATGCTACCTGCTTCCAGCAGTGGATCTAAAAAATTGCAGTAACACAAAAGGTTCTACATTGATGAACACTAAAAAGGCCAGGATTTAATGAACAAGGAAGCTCGTTTCTCTTGGCCATACCACTAAAGTATAAGAAGCCTTGCTGCCCATACTCCCTTTTTGCAAAAAATGCCAGTTGTGTGAGGTTGCCTAAGGTAAGAGACATATCAAGAAACCGTATACATCTATGGGGAAAAAATTTCACTCATTGGGTTACAGAAATATTTCTTAACATATTCATGGTAACTATCTCATTTTCATATCATATTAATAGCTCCTAATAGATCACAGTCCCAGATGTAGTAACACAATAAAAACACATTTATGATCTATACTAAAACGTATCACAGTAAAAATAGTATGTGGATATTTGTTATGATGTCAAAACATATATTTCTTAACATATTCATGGTAACAATCTCATTTTCATGTCATATTAATAGCTTCTAATAGCTTACAGTCCCAGATGTAGTAATGCAATAAAAAACAAACATTGATGATCTATACTAAAATTTATCACAGTAAAAATAATACGTGGATATTTGTTATCATATATAATGTTCTACACACATCGAGATAGAACAAGTGGCTACTTCAAGTTTTTCTCTTTAATATTCTTATAACAACTATTTCTGTCTTGTAGAATTAACAGGTTGGCATTGACGCGATTCGAGGAAGGTAATATTCTTATAAGAACTATTTTTTTCTCTTTAATTCTGCAAGACAAAAATAGTTCTTATAAGAATATTAAAGAGAAAAACTTGAAGTAGCCACCTGTTCTATCTCGAATCAACCATAAAAGGCATATTACCTAATTGGAAATAATCATAACTGAAGCAGAACAGAATCTCCACAAGTTTTGCCAACCAGGAAGGTAAAGATCCTACTTACATCAGTTTCTTCACTGATTCTGCCTAGAAAGAAATCCATCTTTACATTGTTATTGTTACCAGTTTCATTTAGTTGCACCTAGAGGCATCTTTGGTTAGCATCATTCTTGTATTCCCAATGTTCAAGGCTAATACACCAGTGGCACCAAAAATACAGAGGTTAAGAAATTACAACTTTGACGCAATGTTAGAACGATAGGAAGAATTAATGCATATTTCACTACATAATAATTGCCCTAATTTATGGTATATGACCATCAAAAGAATATCATATATAATTATAACATTACCGTAGCACTAATCCTATTGTGTAGGAAACAAATTATATAAAAATGGATACAAAAGATACGTCGACACAAAAACTAAGTAATGAAATATGAATTGAATAAACCTCAAATACTCATATATTCTACCAAAATGGCTTTCTATCAAGCTTTGATTCTTACCCGAAACTTCTAGACTTTCATAAGTCTAGAGATCTGGCTAGAACAACAAAAATTGGAGAAAAGAAGATGCATTTCAAGACCAGAGACGTGTCCTCTCTGCTTGGATAATAATATCAATTGTTGTGAAGTTGATAGTGTATTCTAATTTCACATATTCCAAGCTCCAACAATCTACTCATATTTTACCAATGGAAGAGAATTGTTAGAAAAACAACAAATAATTTACCAAAAACTAGGCAGGTCCACATAGACGTACTAGTTAATGGCTGCAATAAATTGTGTCTTCAAGCAATGAGATATAAACAGCATTTTTTGCAGATATTTCTTCAAACTTTAAATTTAACACACCTAGAGAAATCTGAAAACACATGCGACTTCAGAATTTGTTTGATGCTCTTAAACTTCTCCCTAAGCTCCGTGATCTTCTGATAATCTCTATAAGCTTCGAAGTGGCTGCATAACTGGTTGACAGCCTGCAAAACAAATAATCAGGAAAAATATGCATGGATAGACATTGATTACGTTGAACAAGAGAGTAATTCAAAACAGAGCCACTTAGATGTATAACTACATCCACAAAAAAAAAAAAAAAAAAGAACAGCCAGTTTGATAATTACAGTCCTCATTAAGCCATACATCACTTGAAAGTTTAAATATTAGGAAAACCTCCTACAACATGAGAGAGGATGGGCAGCCAACTCATATTAAATTTACATATACTTTCAACTTGTAGAAAATAATATTCCCACGTAGTCTACAAAAATACAAGTGAACTACTTGTAGTCCTCTTAGGATAATAAGTACCATATAGCTGCCAGAGACATCAAAATTCACATTTTCATTAGACTGTACTATTGACAAGGAACACAAGGGTCTGGATTGATTCACTTGGACTTAGAAAGAAAATTCAAGAAAGAGACAAGAAAAGAAAATATACAAGGGATATGAAGTCTGTATAATACACATTTGGAGAGATGTGTTAAACAAAATCAATGCTTGGCACCACCATATGCATGATGATATATATGTGGGTAATTATAGAGTAATTCACACTTTTTATATGCTTGAAGAATTTCAGTTGTCACAAAATCCTCATCATTCATTCATATTGTAAACACGAAGTCCTAGCTGTAACGAAGCCAATTTTATTGTACCAAAAAGAAATTATCTAACACTTTAAAAAAAGGAGACTGTCACTAAAATAACATTTAGTATCGATGCAATATATGTTGAACTTAGCATGTGCCTTTCAAAAAAGCTTCTAAAATTTTTAAAGTTTCAATTCAAACCTTAATTTGACCTTGAAATGTACCAGTAGTTTTCTGCATGGGAAAATTTTCTCAACTCTAAAAGCACAAAACTTCAAGAAAATAATTTTTCCACATTGCATCTACAAAATCCAAGGTTTAAAGCACTTCTATTAAATTATCTCGTTGTTATTTTTTCATCACTTTGAAGTTCCATGTTTGACACATTAATATCAGTTAAAAGTTTGTGGTTGGCATCATTTAGTAGAATCAATAAAGAAGAGTCTAATCTTTATAGAATTTCATAAGATTCAATTGAGATCATGGTATATGTTAATTTAAGGGGGCTAGCAGAATAATAATGCCCATGATTTTCATTTCTCATATTTGAGGCTCCACTGTTTGCTTGGTTGGTTACATATGTTATCAAAAGATCAATGATAAAGTTAAGACTTGATTATTGTCATTGTTATTGCAGGTTTGGTGCCTTGAAATGAAGCCGTGGAAATCTATCACCACATTAACCATTTCTTGGAGGGTTCTGGAAAATAAACATGGTTGGTTGCCACATCTATGGTCCGTGGGACAATTTGATGGTTTGCAGGTACATGATAATGCTTTCATAACCAACCAATCTGGATTGACAGTCAGTCCAAACCAAGATTTTGGAGCAAATGTATGTTTTCAGGCCCAGGCCATTTTCCAATATAGCAAGTGCATGAGCAGGATGGATATATTGTCTATTCAAAAACAATGAAGTCGTCATACAATCGCATGATCGTTTCACTTCAAGATTAGTTAGCCAACTAACACAGATATTGTTATTTTGACCATAATAGAATTCATGAAGGGATTCTCTTCTCACAATTTTGGATTGTTTTTGATAAATTTACAGTTCACTGATAATCATTTTAACATTTTAACATAACTTAGACAATATGATGCACAATGTTGCCGAATAAAGAGTTAAAGTTTGACTCCAAGCCAAGTTCCAAGCGTCTAAGCATGATCATGAACAACGTATAGAAAGGCTGCAAACCATGCGCTATGCAATACCTCAAGCTGTGCAGCAGCCTCCTTGTATTGTCTTTTAGAAGCCATAACTTGGAGCTGTTCTACAGCGGATACTGTCATACAAAAGGAAGGCCAAATTAATTTTTCCAACAATCAGAAAAAAAAATTAAAAAGCACTATTAGGCATATTCTTTCAATAATTTAAATGATGCATGATTTCTCATTACAAAACAACAAAGTAAAATACGGATTCTGTTACAATTCTGAAACACTCCAACATGTCAAAGTTGAATCACGTGCAGCCCCCTCTCAGTTTTTAGTTATAAACTCACTTCCGTCTATAACTTATAAACTTCTGTCATATTATTCTTGCTTACAAGCATAACTTGGTTATCAAATCCTCTAGAACTCAGTTTGTTCATTTTGATCTATTTCCCACATGCACATTTACACCTTGGTTATCAAATCCCAACACCATTCTCTATCCTCAGCATTCATTTTTAAAAGTTTTTCTCTTCCTTGAGCACTACAACTAGAGATAGTTGAACCCATATCCTGACTTGCTGTCTTGAGAAAACATAAGAAGGACAGACCACAAGTTTTCCATATACCAAGCAAATTGTTTAACCAGCAACACTCCATCATAAACTTTAAATGCCAAAAAAGTGGTCAAACTAATATCAACCTCCCTCGATGCTCCGAACAATAGGAGTTGATGAGCAGAAAATGGCAAGAAAAGCAATAGGTTCTTCACAAATACTCATGCACCAAAAAAAATATCTAAAGAAAACATTGAGCAGATATATTTATTTTGTGCTTAACATCAAATAATGAATTCTCAATTGTTGAGAGAGTTCAGTGGGTAAGCCATGATTTATCTCAAAACAATAACAGTACAAAACAAGCCCAAATAAAGTGTGAATAAAAGGAGTCCAAAAATTACAATCTAAGACGTAAGAATAAAGAGAAAAAAGCTAACCTAGCATAGTGAGACGATGAAGGGCGGTAATTGAGGTAGTTATATGTTTCTTTGCAAAATCCAGTTTCTTGATGTCACGGCATATTTCTTGAACCATTGTTTCACTTTGCTCTGCTTTGGTTTTTATTTCTTGCATTTTATAAATGAGTTCCTGGTCCAAATGGTAAATTTTTAATCAGCAAAAGAGCAGCAGTATAGAATCTAAAGCTGACATGACAGTGATGACTAAATCACAGGAGAAACAGGGTAACTAACTAATTAAAAAATGATCAAACCTGAACTGCACTAGTAGCTGCAGCAAGCTCTTCCCTGGCCTTGCTCCCTGAATTACTCTATCAAGTAATATTGCCATCAAACAAGTATCACCACAAGGAAACAATTCTAGCACAAAAAGGCATTCTCTTCTATAAGCAAGAATCAGTGATGACCAAAAAACATGACATCAAAAAATATACAAGCATATCTCCCTCAAAATTAATTATTTGAGTATTCTTTAATTGGGTGTAATAAAACAAATCATCTATGAGATATCCAGTTAAAGAAAATGCGCACATTTTTTTAACATCAAATCAAATGAAAACACTTGGATTTTGAAGTATGTGATATATGTTCAAAATACGTAGGGGCGAGAGTTGGTTAAAAACTACAACTAAAAAGAACACAGCAAGTTAAACATAGCTATGCCAGAATTACAAATAATGTACTCTGGGCTTCTTGGCCAGCCAAAGGGACAAGAAAGGAAATAGTGAGAAAGCCTTTTTAGAGATTCAGTTAAAACAAGTTATGTAGGAGATAATAGATTATTAACGACCCTCCACTTTCTGATAGGCTTGACACAATTCATTGATCATCATCCATACCGAGTATAGAAAAAAAGGAAAAAAATAAAATCAAACAGTAATAAATAAGTTAAAATAAGAATAATGATACTGTGTAGAGCAGTAGATCCAGATTTCGATTTTTTTTTTCATAGGACCTACTCTAATTGGATTATTAATCGGTGTATAAATGCAGGTGGTTTCTACAGGCATCAGAAATCATAACAGACACCATGAATGCTCAGGCTGGGCTCGTTAATCTTCATGCCACTCTTCTCTTGGCAAAGAAATCACAATAAAATTTAAACTGAGACTGAGCAAAGCAACCAGGCCAATCTGAATCTTAAGTAGATGGTCATCTGCTAAATGGTTGGGTAAACCCAGACTCATATTGACGAAACTGAGTTTTAATATGACCACCAAGCACTCGAGACTGATCTTGACTGAGCTTTACTTGGCTTTGTCACATTAAAACCAATAATCCATATTATAAACCTACAAACGTATCATCTCCTACTTCCATTCACTTCATCCTGCATTAACTCAACCCAGCTAAATGTATACTATATTCCAAACCAGCCTGTATTATATGTTACGCCAGCTAGAAACCTCTGATGAAAATTAACAAAATAAAGGCTACATAAAGGTAAATTCATCAATGAAATAAAGGAAAAACATCAGATTTGATACTTAAAACGTGTAGAAAACCAATAAATAGAAATACCAACCTGCTGGCGAACAGCTGCCAAAATCTCATCATCAACTCTACGAATTTCACTCTGTATTTGCTCCATAAGAGGTTCAACACCAGATAGAGAGGCCTCTGCAATTCAACCATCTTCCACGTCAGAAACAATCAAATTCCTTCAAATGTTAAATAGAAAAAATCTGAAGCTTTGAGATGAAACATATAAACTATTATTACAATTCAATTTCACAAGCAGAAAGAAAATGAAATGTCTACTCACAATCTAGTTACATCAATCCATATATTCAATACAAAAGTCTGTCAACTTCTGACGCCAACCAATAAAAAATGTAAACCATTAATATCAAATGATATGCACAAAGACATCTCACCCACATAAACGCAAATTGAAACATCAAAGATACCGAAGCATCCTCGTTTATACGCAAGCATAACATTTCAATGCGTGCATAAGTCAGTGTAAACGTGACCTGTGGGGAACATCTGGTTGATGTAGTCCAAAGCACTCTGCTTGTCTGCTGTCGCCATTGTTGGCTTCAAGGAAAACTGAAAACGTACAATAATTCGACAGGTTAGCATCGCTAAGAACGCTATGAACTCAACCATAAGCCCAATATAATGTCCGAATCCGAATCTTGCGCTTAATCTGCAACTTTACTGAACAAAAATTTTCGGAAAAAAATAGAAAAACGGTGCAAGAATTGAAACTTACATCCCTGGCGAATTATCAGTCGCTTCAGGTCCAAACTATCGCACTGTACAGCGATCGGAAAACTCCAGAGAAGCAAAATGACGATGTTATTCGCTGGCAGCGATGGGACTTTGGGGCGGTTCGGTGGGCCGGGTTTTCATTTCCTGGTTATATTATAGCGGACAGACGGTTCAGATGCACCTGCTTGTTTATTTATTTTTATCTGTTTATTTATTCAGGAATATATTTCTTGGCCAAGTCATTTTTTTAATATTAATCACATCCTTAAGATTAAAATCATAATTTTTTTTTATAGTTGTGATGATTAAATTTACGTTTTATTATACTGTTATCATCCCTCATAATACTTTGTTAATGGTTTTTCTTTTTGTGTGTAAATAGCATATCATTGTTTAAAAATGTAATAGATTTGAAGTTATTTTTTGCAGATAACTTAAAAAAATAATAATACGAAAAAGAAAAATAACCACCCTCAAAAAAACCCTTATAGCTAGAGTTGTTAATTAGGCAACTTGGGAGCTTAAAAATTATTAAAACTCGACTCGATTTAATTTTGTAGAATTTAAATTCAACCTCAATTTTAAATTAAGGAGCAAAGCTAAGTTCAAAAAAATTTGAAAATTCAATACCAAGGTTAATAAGACGATAACATATTTTTAACTCTAGTTAAGTTTGAGTTGAGTATTTTAATTTATTAACGCTGTTATTTGTAGTGGAAAAATGCTATAAAATATATCAACCCTAAAAATTCATTCCCTTGCATTACATTTAGACAAATTTTATTGTAAGGCCAATAAAGTATTGTGGTTATGTTTGTTTATGTTTTTAGATGTGTGTGGTTTTTTATATTTTTTTTAAAAAATATGTTAAAGTAAAAAAAAAATAGATAAAATTTAAAATATGTAATGATTATAATGTATGTTTTTGATGATACAAAGGAAAGCAAACATTACCTATATTTTTTGGATTAAAACTAGCTTACTTACCTAAAATTAAGAGATTAATTGGCTGAATGCATCTGTGTTATGTACATATATTTATATCTTGAATATATTATTATTTCAAAGATAATTAGTTGCTCATTGTGCAATAATTGTCCTTATTTTATATTCTTTTATCTTTTTATTTTATTTTATTTTCTTTTCTTTTTAACTTGTTGCTTTTATTTATATTTTTCTCAATTTTTTTCTCTTTTCAAATTCATCTAATTTTTTCTCATCCATTTATTCTATTCTATATCTCAAGGGTGCAAGTCTTTGCTACACAACACTAAATAACAATAATACCTTCATTTCTTTTCTCAATTATAACCTATTTCGTTCTCTAGTTATATTATTAAGTTAATAAAGATTATTGGTTACACAATATCAAATTACATTATTATTCTTATTCTAAATTTTATTTTTCTATTTTTTCTCCCTTTCCTTGATTTTTCTTTTTCTAAGTTATCTATACAATTAAGCTATTAATGGTTTGTTAGCGCAAGTCAAATCATATAATTATTACTATTTTAATATTTTTTTATTTTTCCTGTCCTTCATTTCTCCATTTTATTTTTCACTTTTTTTTGACTCATTATTGTTACATGTTTCTCTCATATTTTCTCTTTTTTAAATTCTTTTGGCCATTATTTAATTAATTATCCTAGATATTTTTTTTATACTTTTAGTATAAATAATTTTATTTCTATTATCTAAAAAACAATAATTTTAAAATTTATAAATAAATTTACACATGTGTATAGTGTGTAATTTTTACTAATATATACTGTATTATCAAGTGTTTGGCCTACTTTGGTTTCACAATATAGTTATATACATATATCCTTATATCAAATTCTTTTATTTTTTTATTCTTTATTTCTCTCTTTTTTTAAATATATTTTGTATTTGTATTCTCTCTTAAATTTTCTTACTATTCAATTTCTTTACATCTTCTTCATTTCTTATTTCAATTATTATTTATAATTGTAATTTTAAATAATATTTTTTATTATTCAAAATATAATAATTTTATAATTCATAAATAATTGTGTACAAGTGCCAATTTTACTAGTGTATATTGAATATTTTCAAAATGACAATGTAGACACACAAAAAATTAATGCCCAATCAAATAATGCCACGTGGAAAATATGACATTAAAAAAATATTAATTAAAATAATTTTTATTTATTTGGGAATTTAAACAAATAAAATTCCTAAAATAAATAAAAGAATAATTAATATTTTTATCGGCCAATCAAATGATGACAAGTGGTAGAGTCCTGCCAGAAGCACAGGCAACAAAGACTCTAAGTACCAGAGTCCTGCCAGAAGTCTAAGCGACGAAGACTCTAAGTAACAGAGTTCTGCAGAAGTCCAGGCAACAAAGACTCTAAGTAGCAGAGTCCTGCCAGAAGTCCAGCAACAAAGACTCTAAGTAGCAGAGTCCTGCCAGAAGTCCAAGCAACAAAGACTCTAAGTAGCAGAGTCCTGCTAGAAGTACAAGCAGCGAAGACTCTAAGCAGCAGAGTCCAGCTAGAAGTCTAAGCAAAGAAGACTCTATTGAGTTGTTGGGTAGAGTACAAACTCTGACGACCAATCAAATCGCGCCACGTCAGCGGCCACTCTATCTCTCCTACAACTATAAATAGGGGCCAAACCCCACAAAAGAAAGAAAAAAAGGGAGAGGAGAAGAAGAAGAGAAGCGGCTGAAGAACTCCCCAAATTCTCTCTGGAATCACCAAGAACATTCAAAGTGTTCTTCGTCAAATTCGAGAAGTTCGCCGTGTTCTTCGCCAAATTCAAGAAGCTCGCTGCGTTCTTCGCCAAATTCAAGAAGCCCGCCGTGTTCTTCGCCAAATTCAAGAAGTCGCTGCGTTCTTCGCCAAATTCAAGAAACCCGCCGTGTTCTTCGCCAAATTCGCCAAGAAGTCAAGAAGTCCGCCGTGTTCTTCGCCAAATCCAAGAAGTTCATCGTGTTCTTCACCAAATCCAAGGAGTTCGTCGCCAAATTCAAGACGTTCTTCACCAAAGGCCCCAAAATTCAACATTTGATCCAAGATCGTGGTGCTAAACCCGAAAATCAGTGTTGCTGAGAAATCAACAACTCTCAAGGAAGATCAAGCGCAAGCCCTTTCCTTGAAAGTCGATCAAATTTCAAGTCGAGCATTTTTTTGAAGGAAGAATCAGAGGATCAAATTTAAAGAGTAGAACCCACAATAAATTCAAGTTTATTCGAATTATTCAGTCAAATTCCAAATATCCTTGTAATTCAAGAATTTCGTCCTACAGACAACTTGCCATATTTCCATGTCATAAGGTTCATTGATGCAGGTTATCATTCCCTTCACATCAAGGTGAAACGCAGCACACACCGTGCAACAAATTACAGTATGAATCATGAATATACCAGCAATAGTTTGTACTTTTGTCTCTTAACATGATTTGCATTAAGCAACAAGACTCCTTCAGAACTCTCAAATCAATCTTATAGTGAAATATTTTTAAAATTTCACAAAGTATATTGTAGAACACCTCCAAGATTGTTTGATTAATTCGTCATCAAATTGCATTGCCTAAAAAGGCAGTTAAAGGGGGTCGCCATCCGAAACTATAGACGGTTCATCATGAAGCTTTTAATCATTATAGCCTGAGCTCACTGGTTCCAGTAATGGTAAAATCAAGATTAAATTGCTCATTGACTGGCTTTCAAGAATGTTCAGCACCATCTCTTGCTATGAAGATCTCATTGTGTTTATATAGAGAAATGAAACCGATCTTATTGTGTGTATATAGAGAAATGAAACCAAGTCACAGACCCTTTCACTTTCCTTTGCAGGCTACTAGCTTTTGCAGATCGTTCTTGAACCATATCTGACAGCTTTTGTCTGGTAGTGATGCTGAACTTGGGCAGCTGCTTTTTTAGGGAACTTGTGGATCACTCTTGACCTCCTGCATCCAAATTTGCAGTTGTTTGAAGTCATTTTCTGAGCTTGTCAAAAATCCTTTCGAAGTCCTCATGAAGTTTTGAAGTAAAACCAAATGAGACTATAGTATGATGTAAGAAAGAGTCAAGGGTATTAAATGGTTTTAGGGACTGACCTTCTCTGTAGAAGTAAGGCTGTTGTTGGGTGAGGGAGCTGCACTTCCGTTCACCTGAAAATGGCTCATGTTTTCTTCAGCATATTCTCTCAGTATATTGAGCTCCGGGACGATAACCTTTCCAAGGTCGGGCCTGTCTTTTCGCCTTAGCTCCGCGCATTGGAGTGCCTGTTTTGCAAAGCTTAAGGCCTTCTCTACAGGCCAATCCGGGACAGAAGGATCCAAGATTTCTGCAAATGTGCCCTTCTCAATTGCCCGGGTAATTTGGTGAGTCAAGCCCATTGCTGGCTTGGCTGTGAGTATTTGTAAGAACACGATCCCAAGTGAGTAAACGTCAGATTTCACTCCCAGCATTCCTGTTTGCTGGTATTCTGGATCGATGTAGCATAAAGTCCCAGCAGTTGATGTCATCCGGCATTGTGTTACATCATCGGCTACAGAGGGAGGGACCAGCCTTGCCAACCCCACGTCGCCTATTTTGCTTACGTAGTTCTGGTCTAGCAGAATGTTCGCTGGTTTGAGGTCACGGTGGACCAATGGCTCTGGCTTCGTCTGGTGAAGAAAGTGTAGCCCTGTGGCAATCTCTGCAGCAATCCTGAACCGGAGTTGCCATGTGAGGGGATGCGTGTTTCCTCTCCTGAAGAGACGATCTTCCAGGCTACCGTTGGCCATGTACTCATAGACTAGACAACCGTATTCCGGACAGGCTCCAAGGAGTAGGACCATATTGGGGTGTCTCAGGCAACTCAGCACTTCAACCTGCAATAATTTATGCACCAAAAGGTGGATAAACCTGTCTTGAGAGCAAAATTTTTGGTGCACTTGAATTTTGTTTTAAGCCTTACTTCTTGATGAAACTGTGTTCTTCCTTGAGCAGCATCGGGGCGCAAGACCTTAACAGCAACAGGAGTATGATCAAGGTGACACTTGAAGACAGGGCCGTAGCCACCTTCACCAATCTTGTGGGATTTAGCAAAAAACTCTGTCGCATCTTCTATTTCTTCAATCGAGTATCTTCTGTATCTCAACGACGCTGCAATCGCCATCTTGTCTTTCTCGTCCGATCCCTTGTAGGCTTTCTTTTCAGCGTCAACTCTCTTCTGAGATTCAATCTCTGCAACCCTCTGAGCTGCTTCCGCATTCTCCATGGCCGCTTTGTACTTGGCTTTCTCTTGCTCGGCGGTCATCCGTGCTGCTTCCTCTGCCAGTCTAGCTTCTTCTAGTCTCCGTTCTTCTTCAATCCTCCATTTGTGAAGCTCCACAGCCTGTGCTCAACATGATGCCAAGAATCACAAGGCAGGGAGGGTGCAAATGCTTAGACAGGAGGTCATTTGATCATACCTTGTGCTTTGCTGTTTGAGCTTCCTTACAGGCTGTGCTGTACATTTCCATAGTTTTCTGCAGCTCAAGCTTCAGCCTTCTCATTTCAGCTTCCACACCATCCTACATTTTTCAAATCAAATTTCAGACTCAAAACATCAGCTTCTAATCTTGAAACTGGATAGTCTATTTTCTCATCGAGATGAAGTCATGTACATTTTCAATGGACGACGTTGAGTAGTCAGTTAAAGAACTGAATTCACTGCCCTTGGTCCCAGAGCGCATCGATCCAAAGCTACTCTCGGAGCTAGTTGACACTCGACACGAATCTATGCTGTCAAAGAGTATGCCAGACATGGTATCTGTGCTTGTCCTGTCCGTGCTTGGTCTACCTGAGCTTACAAATGATATATCAGTATCGGATTCTGATAAATCAGTGAACATGTTGGCGTGGTATCTTCGTCCCCTGGAAAGTGGTGACCTGCATTGCACAAATTCCAGTGGCTTAGCACCTCATCAAGACATTGTATGGAAAGATCTACTCAAGTATAGCCCCAAGAGTTTGAAGCTGAGATGGATCCTAGCATGGGACTCACTTTAGTATATCAGTGTCATCAACGGTAGCCTTGCGCGGTGTCCTTTCTGGATCTGCTCGACATATATCATGCTTTAGCATGCAAAAGTTATTTGGACAACGTGAAACGACGGCGCCATCCATTCATTAAAGGAAGACAAACCTCTCACACTAGGCATTCGCCCGGAGCGTCGTGCATCAGGGGAAAAAGTAGTTCCATTAGCCTGCTCCTGCATTTGCTGTATTTCACTCAAAAGTGGGGAAGCGAATGGTGCCAGGCGAGAAGCATTCCGCACGGATGATATCTTTGTTTTCGAGATAACATAAACGGTGCAGAAGTCTGGTGATCCTTTGGACACACTGGTGGGAACATCCATCATCTTCAATCTCCTGCCATGCCATAGGGAAATGTCATCATGTGAAGCACACACAAATGACAATTGGTGCATGAGAAAAAAGAAAGACAAAACATCGAGTTTTGCTGAGACTTAATAGAGAAGCAAAGGGATCTCCACCTGATAATGCCATGACGGGAGGCTCCTAGAACCAAGCTTTCTATTGCAGCATGGGAAACATACTCTGTTATCGCTTTCGCGATATCTGTGTCTTCCAGTACCACATCGAAGCTACGTATCTGTTAAAAATAATTACATGAGCAGAGTGGAAGCAGAGAAAGAGAACAAAGGATAACAAGTAGATGACATGCTTGTATTCAGTTCTTTACTGATATTATACAGAGAAAGAAGGATAACAAGAACATGTTATTTCAGCTTACATTTTTTCGAGTGCAAAAGCAATGGAAGGTCAGGAATAGCTCTTTTGTCTGCTTTTCAAGTACTTGCTTATCAGTAGAAGCGGCTGCATTCACACCATTACAGTAATGATTGTTAGCAATTCTAATAATTAAAGCAACAGCCATTTTGGCTAAACGAGCTCTAGGAGAATTGTTATGCAGCTGATTTACTTCCTTCATTTGAGCATATTATCAAAGCACAAAGCACTACTCGCCTTGCTGTTCTTGAAAACGATTGCAATTCAAAACTTATAGTGCAAATCCCATCTTAAAGCTATGATTACTTTTTAATGATGCACCCACATCATCATTCTTGGAAGTATCACACCACGTAAAATTTGCACACTCTATCTGGGAAGAATTAAAATAAGAAAACTATTGATTTTGTATTGTGTAAAAAATATTTTTTAAAAAATTATAAAAAAATCAAAAGAATTTAAAAATGATAAAGTTTGATAAAACATGGAAATATAAATTGAAAGTTGGATGGATAAAGAGAAGAAAAATGATAGAAAGAATAAAAATATTTAACATAAGAATAGTTTCATAAATTTACTTTGTACAACCAAAAATCCTTATTGAAATTATGATATAGTATAGATAATGCACATAAATTTCTTCCCTTGATATCATTTTGTTGTTCATAACAAGGTTGTAAGATTTTTTATGCAATGGAATTAGTCCATTTCTGATAAGAAAATAAGTCAATTTCTGTGACCATAATGACCTGATGATGTAGCTAGCATGGAAATTGTGGAAATAAGCCGTTCAAAGAAAGCCCAAACTCTGACACATGATGAGCAATTGGCACACACAAAAATCATTCGACGAATGCAGCTTCACAACCTATAGCCCCATCGTTAAAAACCCTTGTTCATCACCTGTCTATTGCAACCTCCTATTAGTACAATTTAGAACAAGGTAGATACATTACACCGGACTGGGGGCTAACCAGACATGCACAAGAGTCCAAGAAAAACAAAAGAACTCGGCGTGGACACGCTTAAACAAACACATGTGATCGCGTAACATAAAGCCGTACACGACTCCAATAAGAAACAGGTACGTACATGAAGCCATAGACGGCCTCTGGACGACGTGAATGAGGATGACAGATTGGCCTTTGGTGAGGAGATTGCTAATAGCCCATCTGATGGCATATTGGCTGCCTTTTTCATTGTCTATGGCTACAGCAACGAGGCCATTGCGCCCACCCCTTTTGCCCAAATTACTCCCCTTCGCATTTGGAAGCCACATTATTATCACTGCATGCAGGAAAGATCTGTCTGAGTCGTTCTCGGGCTCAGTTCTATGATCATATGTTTTGGGTCCCTTTCTTGTTGGGGAAATGGAAACCTCACTTTGTTTCTTGCTTGTTTTATTTGTCTTGCTTCTATTTTTGATTGAATGCTGTATTTAGTAGAGAAATTTGAGACCATTAATGAGAAAGGAAAGCCAAAAGGCTTGCCTAAAATCTCTCAGTTTTCTGTGACTGGCAAAAAGAGACGAGACTAGATTGATTTATGGTCTCAAACCAATTATTGAACATAAAATATGAGACAAGAAGGTTACATAAATTCACCTAACAATTATGCTTTTAAGATATCGAAAATCTTAATAAGTTAAACAAAATAATAGTAGTACTAATATCTACAATTATACTAATATCAGAAAAGTAAATTTGATTTATTCAAATGTTCACACAGTTAATTCTTTAATGTGTTCATAAATTTTACAATTAAATGTTCTCAGATTTTATTTTTAGAAAATAGAATAAAATAATTATTATTAATCCATGCATACTTTACTAGAACTAGTCAAAGGACACATTCTATGCGTATGTAAAATTATAAATTATAAAATTATTATATGTTAAATAATAAAAATTGTTAAAATTAAAAGTATAAAGAACATTTAAAATAAGGAAAAAAAATAAAAAAGAATTTTAAAAAAGAGAAAATTTGAGAGAAAAAATAAATAAAAATAAGAAGTTATAAAAATAGAAAAAAGGATGGAAAACAAAAAATAAAATTGTGGATAATTACGTAATTTTATAGTGTGCAATTAAAACACATTACAAAGTATAGATATTTAATATGAAAAATAAGTAATGATATATTATTAATTGTGATAATTCTTACATTTTCTGGAAGATATTGGAGAAGTAACTATGAAGCAGATGATAGAAGACTACTATATTTAAGAATTTTTGTGTAAGTTTAGAGAATCCATCATGGTCATGGATGTAGGACTACATTAATCACTATTGTCCATTTTAAAGGGTGACCAACATTAAAAGGTTTTCATGTCATTTATTCGCATTTGGAGTTAGAAACAAGAGTGAATAAAAGAACGATTGATAACGGGATAAAATTATTAGTGAGAAAATATGAGTAGCCATTTAAATTTGAAGTGTTTTCAAACTTGCAATTGCAACTTCCATATATATAATTTACACAATTTTAACAAAATATGCTGCATAGGCTATTTTTATTTTTGTATTGTCATCATCTTAGTAAAAGAAAGACTAAATTAGAAAAAATAAAAAAGTAAAAGGACCTAGGGTAATTTCATTTCATATTAAGCTTGCAAAGATTCAAAATATATAACCAAATTTTCTAGTTGAATGTGTATGCATAATTATTTTAATTGACATGAGAATATATTAAAAGTAGTTATGTTTGCATTTAATATTGTGAAAACAATGACAATTTTTAGTGATGCTTTGCTGTATTTATAAAAAATAATGAAAAAGTAAATAGTAAAGAAATACAAAAATTCATAACAAGTGCTCTATTTTTCACCTTTTCATTCCTTCCTCTGTTGTTTTTTCTTGGATAATGTTTCCAAAATCAAATTCATGTGTTTCAAATGCAAAAAAGAATAGGAGTTTATATCTACGAAGTTTGCTAAACATATGAAAAATTACAATGACATGTCAGTATGTTATCCACTATGTTATCCAATATTTTTACAACATATTCATAAAACTGTCTCAATTTTTTAGACAGCTTCTAATTTGTCATCCTAATTTAGGATAGATTTGGGACAATATTTAGTTGTTCCAATTTGTGAAGTAAGTTTAAATCCCTATCCTTTCACGCATTTCATTTAAAACACAATATGTCCTACCCATACTCTTTCAGTTTGTCCAAGCGGCCTTTTCTCACGTAGGTGCTATGGATTATTATTGTTTTTTGTCTATTATTTATGTTATTTTTGGTAACTTGTTTTTTGTTATTGTGTGTGTGTGTGAACAATTTGATGAGCAACAATAATTAGGAAAGGATAAAGAACGATATTGTTCATCTAGTGTAGTGCTAGCTTTATAATTTTGCTCGCACAATTTGTTAAGTTTGGCATGTACACACACACATATTGAAATATATGTTGATAGTTTATAATGTCTGGTGTTTGTATGTATTGAATGTTATAAAGTTGAAATGTTACATATGCAATTAGCAAATTGTTGACGTTGAAGGTACATTTGCAAGGAGATAAAAATGCTTAGAGAAATAAGAGGATGGAAGTATCAAAAAAAATTGCTAAGGCATCAAGATTTGAGACTAGAATTTGAGAATGGTGTGAATCAATTTATGTATAGGCTAGTGAGCAGTATGACTACATAGATGGGAGTAAGATTAGATGTCCATCCATTGGGTATAAGAATAGCAAATTTATGAAGCCAGATGAAGTGAAGGTTTACTTGTTTAGAAAAGGGTTTTGTAGTAATTATTTCAATTAGACAAGCCATGGTGAAGCCCTTGTTAATGATTTATCAGTTGGAGAATCAAGTAGTCAATTCAAAAGTTAGAGTATAGTGAGAATCAGTGTTGAATTGGAAACATTGTATGTTGTACGATGCAATGAGTTGTCATGGTGGGACAAGGATAGGAGGTGTGCACCATCAATTGTATAGGAGTTAGGATATGATGATGATCAGACTGGTGCAAATGCAGGAGAGCCAGATGCCACGAGCTTGAGAGGCCAATTTTTTAATATTCTTCAAGCGATGGATGAGCCAATGTGTAGTGGATGCAATAACTTCTCTTAGCTTTCAGTAGTGGTAAGGTTGGTAAATATTAATGCGGAGCATAACATGTCATAGAGTTGCCTATGATGACATATGTAGATTGATTAGAGAGATGTTGCCAAGTGGCGATAAAATGCCGGCAAATTTCTACAGCATTAACTAGTTGATTGAGAAGTTTGGACTTCTTGTGGTGAAAATAGGTTGTTGCAAAGTCGGATGTATGTTGTTTTGGAAATGTCATCAGGGTCTTAAAAATTCCAAATTTTATGGAGAAGCAAGGTCTAAAACAAGACAGGGTTATTCATCGTGTGAAAAAAGGTCGCATATTCACAACTTCGTGTTTTCATTTGATTCCTAAACTGCAGTGGTTACATGCCTCTATGCGACTGCGGAGCACATGACATATCATGTACGTCAAAACACCATTGATAGGTGTATATGCCACGTGTCGGATGCTCAGGCATGAAACACTCTAACAAGACATATCAAGATTTTGCAACTGACCAACATAATCTGCGTTTAGGCCTATGTGCTAATCGCTTTACACCATTCGGGTTATATGGTCAAACATACTCGTGTTGGGTTGTGATCATGACATCGTATAACATGCCTCTAAAAATGTGCATGACAGCACCATATATGTTTCTCATATTAGTGACTTCCAATCTTGCAAGCCTAAAGAGATTGATGGATGTGTATCATCAACTACTTATTAACGAGTTGTTCCAATTGTGGTGTGAAGGTGTAATGACAAATGATATTGATACAAATTCATATTTCAAAATACAGGTGGCGCTCATGTGGACTATATGACCTACCAATTTATTCAACGCTTGGCAGATGAGTGCAACTAGAGTCATAAGTTGTCTATTTTATTTGGACTACAGTGGAACTTTTTACTTATAGCATGGGTGCAAGTTTTGTTAATTTGACTTCCATCGACAATTTCTACTAGAGGACCATCCATATAGGAGGAATAGAAAGAAATTCACAAAAGGTCGCATTGAGCATCAAATTGTACCTCTAAGGGAGTTAAGGGAGCAAATATGGTAGTGTGTTTGTCATATTGACCATGTGATTGAAAATCCAAATGGATAAGTTTTAGGCTATGGGATCGAGTACAAGTTGACTAAAATGAGTATATTTTGGGTTTTACTATCCTAGAGGATAAATTTAATCCTGTAAAATTCGGATGTCATGCACATAAAGAAAAATGTGTTTGATTATATTATTAACATGGTACTAGATATGAAGGGGAAATTGAAGAACAATTTCAATACTTGAAGGACCAAGGCATTATATGCCACCAACCAGAGTTAGCTGTCTCACCTAAAAGTGATGGACCAAAACCCAAGGCGACTTACACACTTAACCACGAACAAAAACGTAGGCTGTGTGAGTGGTTGCTTGCGTTGAAGTTCCCAGATACATATGCTTCGAACATAGGTGGATGTGTAAATATATAGGAGTTGAAGTTGCATGGCATTAAATCTCATGATTGCAATGTTTTCATGGAGTGATTGTTGCCCATTACACTAAGAGAGATGTTGCTTGAATATGTTTGGAATGCACCGACTTGGGTGAATTCATTATTCCAACAGTTATGCATGCCTGTGTTGAATAGGGAGAGAATACAAGGCATAGGTCAGATGCGGCAATGATGATATATAACTTGAAGAAAATATTCTCGCCCACTTTTTTTATTCGATAGAGCACCTTATTGTCTACCTATCATAAGAGGCACTTGCAAGTAGCCTGGTGTAATATAGATAGATGTACCATTTTGAGTGGTTAGTACGCGACGCATGTCGTGTGGTTATAGGGTGCTTAGCACTTATTTATGTTATATAATTTTATTTGTGTGGTAGGTTTTTGCACGGTTTTAAGACAAAGGTAAAGAACAAAGTACACATAAAGGCAACAATTGCAGAGGTATACATAGTTGAGAAGATAGCCACCTTTACCATCTTCTATTTCTAGTTAATGTGGCATCCAAGTGCACAAGGTCCTCGCGTAGCACAATTATGTCTAGCTCAAATTCGGCACCCCAATTCTCCATTTTTAATTATCTTGAAAAATCATCCAGAAAGCTAACTCTAAGATATCTTACAGATGAGGAGCGCCACGTGGTTGAGACCTATATACTACTCCCAAAGTAGGCTCACCATACTGGTTACGCCTTAATGGTGTTTTAACAACAATGTTTGTACTCTTGTTCGAATATTACACATGCTTTATTGCATCTGTTACAAGATATTTGTTGAACAATACGATGATGCATTAGTTGACATAGACAAAGTTGTCACCTACTATTTTGTCCCATGGTTCAAAGAATTTGTGAGACTTGCCATATATTTTGAATCCATGCTCGCAATGATTTTATGCATAGCAAATGGTTTCATTGTATTGCCATCTTTGCTAGTGTTGGATAGGAATAATAATATTTCAAACCTTATGCTTCGTAGCTTAGCGAGAGGACCATCTAGCCACATAACAAGTGTCTATGCATATACTGTGAATGGGTTCAAGTTTTATATCACAATTTATGGACAAAGGCTTCCAACACAAAATTACAATGTTTGTGTGCGTAGCTCATTTTATGACAATTTGAGTATGACTTCTATAAAGTGATTGAAGAAATCTTACAACTTGATTACATAGATCTGTTAGATATGGTAGTGGTTTTGTTCAATTCTCGGTGTGTCAACCCTGTAAGAGGGCAAAGAATGCCATATCAACTTGTGGAAATGGACCACAAGAGTCTATCTAAATAATGAACCATTTGTATTGACATAACAAGCTATTAGGGTACCACATAGAGTATCCTACTGTGATGCCAGGGAGAGTTGACTGGCAGGCAGTTCGCAAAAGTAAGGTTAGGTCAATGGTGGAGAAATGTAGAAAGATGTACCACATCGGCCCAATACGAAGTACCAACCCATCACTTAACTATGACTTTTAACATGCCCCTTCTCCACGATTTGGAAAGAACACAAGTGTTCATCAACCTTGACGATGTAGACCACAAGGACAATGATGACAAATCAAACTTTGAGTTATACATGAGCACCTCGAATGATAGCTATAGCTCGAGCTATGAAAAAGTTTTTGTAATCCATTTTCATGTATTTTTCAATTATGTTAAAGTAATCAAAACTAATACGATGTGCATTAATATGTAACAATCACTTGACATTAATAGCAAACAATTTAAATGTAGTGTGCGATACAATGCCCTTACATATTATTTCTTATACAAAATTTTAGGAATAAAAGTATATATACACCTATCTAGTCCCCAACTAATCTCTCATCACTGAATCTCCATGTGCTTCGATTGGATTTGGTGGAGCAGAAGACATGTGCTCCAGAAATGGGATTGGAACATGAGGCTCAACCCCCTTGGGAGATGTAGATCCCATGCCCTGTTTGTCTCGTCCCTTGCCTCATTCTTGGCAACCATGAGCATGAAGTGATGTAACTAGGTGGCGACATATGTTTGTTATTGGTCCATGTATTCCATCTGGGTATGAAACTCATGAACCTCTACAAATAAATCATGCATGAGCCAGTTAATTTGGACCTACAAAGCTCTAATGGCATCATGCAAACCTGGTTGGGTTTGTGGTGGTGGAGTCTGTGGGGTAAGGTCATTCGCCATAGCTTGTGACTCCTTATCTGGTTGAAGCAGCTCTAGAAGTAGCTATGATCATGGGGTGAAATATATTGTTGCCTATGTTGGGCGAGTCTCCTCGATGGTCTCTACCTCAACATCATCGAATAATTAGGTGAATGTGCCATAGAAACTCATGAGAGTTGCAAGCATAACACTCTAGGCCATCCCTGATCAACCTTCCCATATTAAATTACAACCCCTCCAGGATGGCATATAAGACCATTGCACGCTACCTATTAATGATGGCATGATGGTTAATGGGCTTTAATTGTGCAGCAATAAACTACCACCACATTTTTTTTATGTTGTCTAAGTTGGCTATGTTAACAGATATAATGAATTGTGCTAACATATGGGATGTGTTCCACTGCTCTATCTCAAGGTAAACCCTATGTGCCATAATATCCAGTGCCTTAGGGTTATCCATCAACTATAATAACCCAACACTATTAAGGTAGTTCGGTGTGTCTAAATGCTTATTAATCCTCCACATTGTTATGTCAACGTGGCAACCTTGAACATATACCCGATTTACATTAATGTTGTTAGCCAAATTTCTATAGAACTCTTGAACAAAGGGCACTACTGCTACATCACCAAAATGCCAAGTGAAAGTACCCCGTTCCTTTTCAGCGATAGTTGGAGTTATCTTGTCACTCCATTGTATAGCATTTGCTAGCCCACGCTCCAACACAAGAGATTGATGTTTTGTAGTCTCTTCATGTTGGTTAGCTACCTCCACATTCACGTATTTTTGTTGATCATATGATGGAATTTCTTGTTTTGTCCTCACCATTATGTCAAACCTGCACCATAATCCATTTATCATTAATTTTAAACCCAATCTCACCTGTGATGACATTCCAACAATGACAATCCAACAATGGTAGCATTTCTAGGTAAATTCACAACCCGACATGACATTCCAATGATAGCATATCTTCATTCCTAAGTGCCAAAAACTTAACATTCCTAGTCACATTCAGAACCCAACATAAACAAAACAATTCAAGTAAGAACTTTATGGTAAACAATTTTATCACCCAATATAGACAATTGTAGTCTAGGTGCAAAAAATCCATTATGCCACAACCCACTCCCTTCTTCCAAAAAACAATAACATGAATAATACCAATACAATTGTACATTCCTCATACAATCAACACACTTCTCATTTACACAACCAAATGCTCATTTAGGCAATGTATTAAAGATCTGGCATGCAAGCATTTACAACATCTCCACAAAATCCCAAACACCTTCAATTCCCCTATAATAAGCATTGGTAAACAAATCTCACACATCAAACACTCAACAAATCAAATAGTTATGGTTGAACGGGTTAATTAGCACATACAATCTCAATTTTCAAACCCTGGTCAAAATTGGGAAATGAGCATTCAATTAATGACCAAATGATTTGATTGTAAACCTAATATCAAATTTACATAGTAGATTAAGCATTTACTTGAGAAAGATGGGATATCAATGGATGAGCTTCGCCGCAAATTTGGCGTTGCAAAAGGTGATGTGTTGCAGTGGTGTGAAATGGTATTTCTTATGCAGCTAAATAGCCTATTTTTAGCCTTCGTTATTTACCTTGTCCCAATGTACAGGATGGCTTCATTTTTTTTTTTTATGCGTGTTGTGCCAGAAGTCACAATGTCTAAAGCGATAATAGACGTGGGCTAATGTAGGTAGGACACTGGATTTGTCCTCTTGCTGAGTATTGCAACGATGTTAGGCGACAACAAATCTAGTGTATTCTAGATTTTTTGTTGCTGAGTTTGTCGCAACGATGCATGCGATGACAAATCTAGTGTCCTCTAGACTTCTCGTCACCATGCGTTATCACAATGAATTGTGGCACGACAAATCTAGTACTGGATTTGTCGTCACCCAACATGTCACATCGTCTTAACAACATGGACAATAGCAAAACTAGAAGACATTAGATTTGTCATTGCTCATGTTATCACAATGACAAGGGTGACGAGAAACCCAGTAGCAATATAACTATTCTCGTTGGGACGAGTCATCGTGATGTTGGGATCGATGATGCACTATTGTATTTAAATTTTCCATAATAAGATATAGGTTTGGGGCTGAGACTGTCGTTGATCCATCTCGACATTTCTTAAAATCTAAAATCCTTAACTTTTTGGCCATTTCATTTTTTGCACGCAAAGGGCTTAGCCGAGGACATCAGAGGTACAACTTCAATTCTGCAAAAACAACCATCAATTTCTCCAACAAAATCCATTTCCAAGTTCATTAATGCATTGAGAAATATATATTACTTGTTTTTACCCATTTCAAATTTTTTACGATGTTCAACTGTATGGGAAGAAAATTAGGGTTCTTATATTTGGGTGATTTATGAAGATATGTTTTTGGTTGTCTTAAGTTCATTGAATTCATATTGGGTTCCAAAAATTATTATTTCACAGTTTCACTATAAATTGAGGATGATTTTCATATAGAAATTGTATGTGATTGAATGATAGAACTTAAGAAATTAAATGGCTTCACCTAAGTGTTTCAATGGGAAATTGAATGTTGTATAAATTGAATGGGCTATGTTTTATTGCAATTTGAATTATGATTGGAGCTTGAATATGATGTTCAAATGGATCTATGAAATGAAATTGGCACTAACTTTAATGGTGGATTGAAATTGAATGGGTTGGATGTGATGTTGAAATTGAATAGGTTTGGATGGTTTGAATAATTGAAAATTGTATGCCTATAAATTGAATGGGATTCATGTTGTAGCTAACTGGCTGAAACTGATTTCCCACTGGCTCATGATAATATTTGCAATTGAATTGAGTTCTATTTCATTTCAATCATTTTATTTGATCAAAACTTTGTACATGGTAAGTGGCTCAAATTTGTGTGGATGCTAACCTCCACATTTACTTGTTTGATGGTTTTAAGCATGACATGAGAGCAGCTTTTGACTTACATTCACAAAGGAGGAAGGGTGGCTCTAAGAATGTAGGGGACACTCCATAATGTTGGCCCCCTAGGCCTCAGTTTATGGACGAGTACAAGATATAACCACCATCTCCAACATAGAGTGATGTCTCGTCCTCTTTCACTTCACACACCATTTGCCCATCAACTTGATCTAACTTGGGGGAAATGACTATCATTCCCAACCCTTTAGGCATAAACACAACAGGACATAGCTCAATGCTAGCTAGAGAGCCGATTCACATCACACCACACACAGTTTAGTAAGTACACATTAATTTATTTTATTTTTATCAATTTTATCTTCCACATTGTAACATATATATTGTATCTCACCTTAAATACAACACTTTTTTTTGTTAAAATTTTAGTGCTTAGAAGGATGTAGTTGATTGTATCAAGTCCATCATCATTGGCCACTATCGTGGCACATGGATTAGGTACATTGATGTGTCACACGACAAAAAGCAATGGCAACTTGAAAATTTTAAGGTATTATGTTGTTTTCAATTGCACTTGTTCATATTTTAGTTCTCACTACAGTTGCGTATCGATTTCGACTTTTTATAACTTGTGATGCTATGAGCAATGTACTTGGAGTTCAACTGATAATGATGCTATCAAGATGGTGTTCAAGAAAAGGCGGGGGAGCTTATTTGAAAAAGCTTTTGCAGGGCCAGGGATTA
Organism: Avicennia marina; assembly: GCA_019155195.1. Classification (NCBI taxonomy): domain Eukaryota; kingdom Viridiplantae; phylum Streptophyta; class Magnoliopsida; order Lamiales; family Acanthaceae; genus Avicennia; species Avicennia marina. The sequence continues at coordinate 9,698,820 of CM032780.1, forward strand.
GGGGAAAAGGTCGATTGGGTTCTATAGGAGAGCTGGAACGAAATGCTCACAAAGTGGGCTAAGGATACATTCAGATCCATTAGCAATTAAAATGGAAACAACCGGTTAGCTGATGACGCCTCAACTTCCATTATTTAGCAAGGTGATTCTATATCAGTTAGTACACAAAGTGACTGTCTTGTAAGTTTTCATCATGTACCTTAAATTTACAATAAATATGCTTTCATTTGGGAAAGGAGAAATTTGATTTTTTCAATATTTTCCTAAGAATCGAGTTTTGGGTAGACCCCCTATGTCTCTTGACTTGTACTTAAGAGTTTGGAAGGGCTCATCTAGCTACTGGATAGGTCCTTGAGCAAAAACACAAGAGGTATGTGTAGACTTCCTCTTAAATTAAATTGATTATTACATTTTTGATTGTGCTAAATGTATAATAATAGTCTATGTTAATGAATTTGTTTTGTACAGGAGATGTTGTCAAAAATGTAACAGGAGTAGGATTCAATAAATCAGGACTCACCTTCTTAAGAAGTTCAGCAACATGATCCTCACTATTCTCAGAGCATTTAAAAAAAGAAGGATGCAAAGAATGAGATCAAACACGCTATTCTATCAACAGTTGCTCCAAGGCTTTTGCTCCTCCTCATCATCATTACAATCAGCAGAGCTCACCAAAGTGAAAAATAAGTTGCAATATACTTAGGACAAGTTGAAAACCACAAAAGGAGACTTAAATGACTGCAGGAAGGAATTGAAAAAGATATAGTCCAAGTTAAATCATATTATAAACACCATTAGTTCAAAGCTTGGCATCTCCTTAGACTTCCCTAGCGATAATGACGATAGCAAGGATGATGCAAGTAAGGACAAGAGGCTTGACGTTAACGAGTGGTTTACATTTCGTATCGCCTCTTTATTCGAAATATTCTTGTCACAAAAATTATTAATAATGGATAATAATGATATTTTTTTATTTCATCTAAATGTACGTTGCTCATATTATATAACTTGTTGAAACTTTTTACCCCATGTGTAAATAAATTTAATTTTTTGAACAAAATTTCGAAAAATAGCAAAAAATATTCATAAAAAATTGTTCCAAATTAGTCCTATAACAGTCCCTATACCATCGCAAAGTGGCACCAAACCTATATTAGTTTTGTCTTAAAACTGCTCCAAAATTGACCATGTCAGACCCGTCCCGCAACATCCCAAAAAATACCATTCTAAATCCATCTCTAGTTTTACCATTTCAGATCAATCCCAAAATATACTATCACTAAATTAGAGACAACCTATATAGTTGTCTCAAAATTTTAAGATGATTTTCAAATATCGTTTCAAAATTTGAGACAGTTTATCATAATCGTTGTAAATATCTAAGATGGTAGGAGTAAACCACCTCAAAATTTAGGATGGTGTATAAGCAAACTGTTCCAAAAAGATTTGCAATAGAATTATTAGAAATAGATACAAAATTGTCACAAATTGAATTGCGATGACTTTTTCAGAAATGATCATCCCAAAAGGTCATCCCCGTGTGCGATCTTTTTCGTAGTGTTATTCTAGTGCTAAAATAATGATGCACAACTTTTTAAAGATCGAAGTCCCAGAGAAAGGGTTTATATTGTTGTGACTATGATACTGAAACGATGATTCACAATTTTTTAAATAATGAAATTGTATCATCATCATTATTGTTTTATCATAATTTATGGTATTATTATTCTCTACACATTCCTAAAATTATTTCAAGTTTATTCTCCATATATATATGTAGTCATTTGATTGTCACAGACTCTTATACCTACAATGGATAATCACATGGTTCGACAAATCTTGGTAAACAAATTAATGTCTTTTGATGCAGTGGAAAAAATGTCAAGAGTTTTTTATACGAATAAAATATAAATCTTTTAATTTTAAACGCCTACATCAAGCTTACATTGACCAGATGTGTTTGAGCGTGCCCGGTGCATAGTAATGATATAAATTTATTAATTAAGAGTAATAATGTAAATTTATGGTGTCCCATAAATTATTTTCAAAATCTTAATAATATAGTACAGACGTAGCATTTATTTTTATTTAAAATTTCTATGCTGAATGAAAGTAGTCAGATAAAATCATAAAAATCAGATTGATTCAAACTAATTATTCTTGTAAAAAATATTTTAAAAAAGTATTTATTTATTCAAATTATTTTATAAATTGTAAAATATTTTATAAGTTACGCGTTCTCATGAATTATAAAAAATACGCTCGGCCAAACTCCCTGTTGCCCTGTTAGCCCGGCAATGTCTTAATTAGCCAAACACCCTCTTACCCTGTTAGCCCGGCAGTATCGTAATTAGCCAAACACCCTCTTGCCCTGTTAACCCGGCGGTGTCTTAATTCTGGTTCGGTTTGTCTTGAAGACGCGAAAAGCACAGGAAACAGGTGAAAGAACAGCAATGATGCAAGTGTTGATGGCATAGTGAAGGAAGAACGTGGTACGTTCGTTGTGTTTACGTGTCAGTTTAGACGGTGCATAAATTATGGTATGTTCAAACTCTTCATTCTCACCTGCCCAACTTGTCATGCACACTTTGCTCTCCAAACAAACAAAGCCGATGGTGGGGTCCACGTCCTATTGTGCTAAGGGAAGTGAATGCACTGGGCGAGGGGCAATTGCGACCACAGGCACAGAACTCAGCCCCCTTCGTATTCATTGACACTGCACCAGTCATCTCCACCTCCATTTGCTTTTCTATATTTTTGTAATCAATTTTTCTTTTTTATTTTATGAATTTCTTGTGAAATGGGTAAGGCAGTGGGCGGAATTCTTGTTTGCTTTTTGGATGGTTGAAGAGAGGATTTGAATACGTAATAATCAAAGGTTAAGACATGAAAGAGCATAAACTTGCATGGGTTCTAAAATTAAGGAAGATCTACAAATTTGTAATAAAGGATGAACTACGACATCAAGTGATCAATCAAGTCAACTACTAATCAACAATTCATTAATAATTTCTCTACCGCTATAATTATTTATAATTAAATAACACCTATACTTGTAATTTTAGAGTTCTCATCCATACTTTTCATGTCTTAAAAACTTATATATCATTACATTATCTAATCATTATTACCTAATAAATATATATATATATATATATACAAATAATTTTTCTATCCATTTAAATTTTACAAATTAAAAATAAATTTTCCTCTCATTAAAATTACCAAAAATTTTACTATCCACCTTGACAAGAAACCAAACATGCCCACTGTTATTTTTACAATAATTTCTTTGGGAGGGTGTGATCATATCTTCAATGTCACTTCAATGTTCTTGCATTGTGGGAGTAGGGAAAAAAATATAATTATTTGATGAAACGCATCAACCCCATTTATCATTATTGATAGGCTATATCGGGAAGCACATTTTCAATCTACACACTTTTCATTAAATTTTATATTATTAAATACATTATTCAATAAAAATTTAATTTTAATTTTTTCAATATATTAAAGCTAATTAATTTTTTTTAATTATTATATTTATTTATAATTAAAACAATACTTATATACTCACATTTAAAAATATGTATATAGTTAAAATTAATTATTATTTTTATATATTATTATATTGTCTAATTATTATATATTTTATCTATAAATCAAAATTTTAAAATCAACTTTCAGTGACCCAACAACCCTCCTTTCCAAACAGACTTTTGTTCTCTTCTTATATTATAATGATATTATCAGTGGACAAATTTGATTGGTCACCTTCTCTTTGCAGTTTTACTCTTTTGTCCTGACACAACTTTTACTGACCCAACTAACCTCCTTTCCGAACATAGTTTTGTTTTCGTCTTATATTTTATTGATTTTTATTAGTGGACAAATTTAATTGGTCGCCTTCTGTTTGCATTTTTACTCTTTTGTGTATATATAGCACGTTCACAAAGGTCAAGTCAAACGTCAATTAAGGCATCAAATAAATAAAATTCAAAGAAAAAATAAATATATAAAAATATATGAGTATTCTAACATTTAAGCATAAAAATGAAATTTTTGGTTTTAATATTATATAATATAGATATACACAATTCATGTTATGCAACATAACTATTATTACAAACGTACAAGATGAGTATGGATTAAGTAAAATTAATTGATTTAAAAAATAATGGATATTTGAATTCAAATGAAATTCAACACAATATTGTGAGAAGATTTCTGACACAAATTAAAATTGACTAGTTCAAAGTTTATAGCACTATCTGTAGAAAACATTTGTTATCATTGAATAAAAGTTAATTCCATTATAAATTAAATATAGCTGTCATATTATTGTACACCCATATAATAACCATAATATAAATAAAGTTACATTCATGTAGTCTATATATATAATTTTAAAATATAAAATTACTTAAATACTTTTAATGCTTTGTATTTTGTCTTTTCTCAATTTTCTTTTATATCATTCACTTCGCAATTTTGAGTTTTTAATTTTTTAACTATTTTATATTCTATATTATATATTAAGACAATATACATAATTTTGGTTGAAAATTGTTGAATTAATATAATATCTTTATTTAATTATTTCTTATTTTCCCATTTTTTTAAAATATAAATCTAAGTTTCTCTTTTATTTTTCATAGCTTTTCAATACACTCCTTCTATCCATTTTTTTTAAAACAATTATCATGTACTCTTAAGTTTGAATTAACATTATCTTTATCCTAATTTTTTAAATAAATAAAATAGTATAATTTATATAAAAATTTCACTTATTATTAAATTAATTAAATATCGGATTTTATACTATGAGAAATTATTTGACGTTGCTTCTGTACACTCGACCGCACGGAATCACTGCTTTCCATCGAGAAACGAGCAACACCCTAACGCACAGCTAATAAATGCAAACGCCATTTTTCCCTCTCCCACTCTACAAAGCCCAGCCTCTCCTTCCGCTTTTCATCCCCTCAACGGAGCTCTCTCCGCCCCACCAAGGCTTTCCATGTCCAAGTACAAGCACCCCGTGGCAGAAGCCAACGAGACGAGCCCATTCGGCTCGCTGAGCCCAGATGAATTCTACGCTCACCACTCTGTGAGCCACGGCTCCGAGTACATCACCAGCAAGCAGAACCTCAAGCTCTTCACCCAGTGGTGGACGCCTCTACAATCCGACCCGCTCAGAGGCATCGTCTGCGTCGTGCACGGCTACACCGGCGAGTCCAGCTGGTTCGTACAGCTCACCGCCGTACACATGGCGAAACACGGCTTCGCCGTCTGCGCCATCGACCACATGGGCCACGGCTTCTCCGAAGGGCTCGTCGCGCATATTCCGGACATCAACGTCGTCGTGGACGAGTGCATCTTGTTTTTCAATGGCTTCCGCTCCAAGTACATGGCGGATTTACCGGCGTTTCTATACGCGGAGTCGTTGGGCGGGGCGATTGCGTTGCTGATCACGCTCCGCCGAGACGGAATTTTGCCGGAGAGGAAGTTTGACGGCGTCGTATTGAACGGGGCGATGTGTGGGATTAGCGACAAGTTTAAGCCGCCGTGGCCGTTGGAGCATTTCCTTTCTATTGCAGCGTTTCTGATTCCTACCTGGTGCGTGGTGCCCACGCGCGGTTCCTTGCCTGATGTCTCCTTTAAGGTAACTCTTCCTTTCAATCACTCCCTGTTTGCATTTTGATCATATTACCTTTTGCCCTCCGAATCTTGCCAAAAATTGCCTTTTTTAAAAAAAATTCATTGCATAGAAGTTGAATTGAAAACCCTTGAAAAATTATAGCGCCCTTTATAGAATTGTATTGTGTATTCTGTTAGACTTGCTGATGAGAAAAAGGTTTACTCGAGATTTAATCTACATGCTTGGCTGCACTTGTTTCGATGAACACAATAGGCTCAGGATGAACATTTTTTTTAATGTGATGTGAACTTTGAGCTGGACTTGATTTGCTAAAGCTGGATTTTGTTGATAACGTTGGGTTGGGAAACGTTAACCTTGTCTTGTTTGCAAATAAAATTGAACTCAAGCGCAATTCAATTCGGCGTGATATTGAATTCAAATTTTAAATGTCTTTTTGTGTTCACTTGATTTGTTCGCACCCTATTGACATTTTCTAACCAGCCACTGGAAGCGTCGTGTGAGTATATGTCAAATTTGTTCTCTTGAGATTCATCACCGAGGTTTTGGCTTTTTGAGATTGAAAACAATTAATTTATAAACTGTATTATGCTTACACACACATTCGCACTGCCGCATACATAAACCTTAGATCTTCCCCCCCCCCCCCCCCCCTACCCTTATTTAATTAGCTGGTTGGATTCATTTGGACCCTGTTGACATTTATAGCCAGCAACCAGAATTGTGGGAGTATATGCCAAAAATGTTATCCTATTTTCTTTCATTGCTGGATTTTGCTGCAAGTTTTTGTGGTTGGATTCCAGTAGTCGTTGAAATTCTATTGCACTGCATTTCTCTCAAGTTACCCATACGCATTGCATGTTTTGGTTCAATACTATGTCCTCTTCCAATTATTGAATACAAATGGTAAATGATGCCAGAGTTTATAGACAGCTATTTGCACAATGTAAGCCGATTAAAATCTTATACATCTTGAGTTGAGACTTTGAATAATTTTACTTACTGAAACTGTTGTATTTCTACTACTTGTAAATTCATTCATACTTGAGATATTCGTGACTTTTTAACTTGGGGATCAACGGAAAGGTTGAGTGGAAGCGGAAGCTGGCACTGGCGAGCCCAAGAAGGCCACTGTTAAGGCCGCGTGCCGCGACAGCAAAGGAATTGTTGCGTGTTTCCAGGGAGGTTCAAGCAAAGTTCAACGAAGTGGATGTGCCATTTCTGATTGTTCATGGAGGCGAGGACATCGTCTGCGACCCAGCGTGTGTGGAGGAGCTCTACAACCGCGCCTCCAGCAAGGACAAGACCCTCAGAATCTATCCAGGAATGTGGCACCAGCTGGCGGGCGAACCCGATGAGAATGTGGATCTTGTGTTTGGGGAAGTTGTGGATTGGCTCTTGACTAAGGCTGAGCAGGTCCATGGTTGAGCATGTCCGGACAAGCCATCTTTGCCTCGGTGGGTGGTTGATAGGTTGAGATGTGTGGCTGCTAGAGGCGCGTGGTTAAGTGTTGGTTTGTTGAAGTACAGTTGACAATAATTGAGTAGGTAGTTGCTTGTTTGGATGAATGGCATCACGACCGATGTGGGAAACTTCAATGCTTGGAGCATGAATGGATGAAAGCGTATAATTTGTTTTTAATACTTTTTGATAGAATGATGAATTAGATTACTGAAAAAAGATACTATAATTATTATACTTTTAAAACCTCTTTCTTTATTTTATTTTTATATAATTTTAAAAATAAAAATATTTAAAAATACAAATTAAAATTTAAAAATAAACATAGCAAATATAATTTAGGACTTTGACTACCTCAATATGAAGTGAAACGAGTAAACATATCTTGTTGAATTTGAATCAAACTCTCGGAATCATATGCTCATGAAGATCTTAATTGTTTGGTCAACATCTTATTGACATTTTGGATGACCCTTGTAAGATTCGCAAGCTTGCACCTAGAAACTCACGAAGTGTGAGTTCCATTGGTGTATTTTCGAGGGCAAACTTTCAAAACTCACAAATATCAACCCTGACATTCGGCGGCTTGACGCTGGATGGTCAATCATTTCACCCAATATTTTGGGTCTAATGGTTCTTGGCAACTTTTTCCTTCTTGTCTTCCAATACCTTGTACTGTTACATTAGTAGATTGATCCAACTATTAACATCTGTTATGTTTGCAGTCCAACTTTTAAATTATAAAATATCTTAAATTTTGTACTAATATTTATTAACAATATTTTTATTTAAATTTAATTTCAAATTTTTTTTCATATATAACTAATTAATTATTTTTTAATCATTACACGTATTTACAATCAAATCAATACTTATATATTTCACACATGCGTTCATATTTATTTTTATTTATATTTTGTAATATAATTATTATCTTTATAAATTATTATATCATTTAATTATTATTATATCATGTGTATATATATATATATATATTTATTTATTTATTTAAATAAATAATACTAGTGATCTCATTAAAGTATTCTTTTTAAACACACTAATTATCTTAACATGACTCTTATTAAATATCGTATCAAACAAAAATCTATCTCCCAAACATAGCCATAAAAATTGAGCCATGCTACTCTCAAATTCTAGGAGTGAAATTGTTTTACATCTCATTAAATTGAATAGCATTGAAACAGTATCTATCCTGCGAGGCCCTGAGCCCATATTTGTTTTCAAATTTTACGATCTAAAAATACACTCAATTATTATATTTTTAAAATTTTATCTCTTTTACTTATACACAAATTTTAAGACAAAAACATTTTTAAAAAATACATACCAAAATTTGAAACCAAACATCAAACAACGAGCAACAGCTGCATTCAGGTTCTATATCCTCCTTGCAATAGTAACAAAATTCCGAGTACTTAAGTACACAAAGTTCTCCTTGATCAACACACCAAAACAGACAGGAAGAAGAGACCAAAATTATATCTGAAGTTGGCTATCCAGCCATTACATCTACCATAATGAGCAGGCTTCAGCAACCAGAATCTTCAAGACTACCTGGTAGCCGGCAGGAACAAACTATTAACTTATACAGGCTCCTGTTTTGGATGAAAGCCGGAAGGTTTGTCAAAGTTTGAGTCCTCAATCATTTGTATTTCCACCGTACAATTCCATCCTTGTGTCACGATTTTGCGACACACTGCTGTTTGCTTTGTTCACTATCCAATCATCCATCCCATCAAATGCGTCGGATACAATGTGGTTGGTCTGCCCAGAAGCAAAATTCTGTAGCTGCATGTTGTATTGAAGAAAAACCATATCAGACAACCTTTTCTGTTCTGTTTGACTCCTCCCCTTTGTGAGAAGTGCCTCCGCCAAACTCCTCTTGAGTCGGAATTTGGATGCACCGTCGCACGTCTGGCTCAGAATTCGGACAGCTAGCTTCTGCATTTCAGGACATTCTGCGCCATATTTAGACCACCAAAGCGCTGCAACAAAAAGTTCACGCTTTATACAAATTCAATGAGATAACATATGATACAGGAATTAATGGAACCTGGAGAAATATCTGATTTCACATCAACAGTACATCCTAAACTGAAAGAGCCCTTGGCAGTTCGGTACTTCTCCATCTGGATAGTTATCTGGTCTTGAATATGCAGATCTTCAGTGGAACGGACAATACAACAGAACAAACCAGTTGCGACCTCTGGATCGATGTACACATCATCTGAATAAAATAGATTTGGGTTCAGAAAGTAACCAGCAGAATGAAGAGGGCTGTAGAGGTTCTCGTTCCAAACATCATCTATAACTTTCCAAAATTGCGCGCACTGTGACTTCTTGTTCTTGAATCCCTCTTTAATTGTTTCTTTGGCTTGATCAATTGTTTCATATATATACCCCATCTGTTCCTTCTTGCTCGCATTCATCCATTCTATGACGCGCACAAGAGGAATTGCTCCTTTCAGAACAGTTGAGGCCTCATTCCAGAATGATCGATCAGCCACCAAGTCAGCGGCTCTTTTCCCCTCTATGGTCGAAGTTAAGACCGCGCTCTCAGTATCAGATGAGAGAAACATTGTCTTCAAGGTCTCCTTCTCTAAGACAATATTCTCAAGGGTTAAGAAGGATTGCGTTGACCTTATTTTGGAAGGCTTGACCAAGTCTCCATCAGTCCAATCTCGCAGAAATTTCAGCGCATTCGGATGGCTGTGAATGGACCTGGTGATGGTTTTCGCCTTATCTAGTGTCTCTTTGATAAGATCCATTCCACCCAATTTCTCCAACATAAGTTCTATGCAGCAAGATGCACTCACTGTCCAAAAAATTGGCCTGTATTTCTCCATTAATTGCTTGCCAACTTCCTTCATGAAGGCTGAGGTTGAGTATGTCATTATTTGAACCACATTGTTGATCCCAACCTCGGCTAAAACTTTCTCAATGAACAACTGCATCGCATCCACATTTCCAATATAATCAGAAATATCAGCGGACCGAAGATAAATCGTACCTCTAGGGCAATCCACTAGAACATTAATCAGATTCCTGCCCTGTGCATCCATCCATCCATCCAGCAAGAGGCTGCAACCAGTATCAGCCCATGAATTTCTGATCTCATTCACATACTCACACATTTCTTTCACTGCATCATCAAAGATCCATCCTTTTAACTCCTGACAAGTAGGAACTTGGTATTTCATTGGTCCAGAACAAAAGGAAATCATCCTCTGGAAGCTCGGTGAATTGACAGCATTAAAATCTAATCCATTCTCATATAAGAATCTGGCAATACTTTTTTTAGCCATCTTTAATGATAAATCATCAGTTCTGGTAATAGATTCTTGAGGATATTGCAATATCTTTGTGGGAGAAGATGATTCTATCCCATTGTTTTCCAATGACACACTTTTACGACGCTTTCCACTGCCACCTCCATATGTTTGAGTGAGCTCTCGCTTGACCGTGTCCATGTTAGAGCATCGATTCCTCTTTATAGGAAGGTCTGGACAAAGAAGTTTCCTTTCAGCCTGTTTGATTAAATTTCTCTCTTATCAATGGGAACATTAGAATAAGGATATATACCTCTGCCCTAGCCAGCAAATTGGCACTTCGGCCAAGTGAAGTCTTTGGCAGCTGTATAACAATAAAGGCATTTGACTCTCTAGTTAATCCAGTTAACAGGATCCAGATCATTGACATGCAATATGCTATTTTTGGATGAATATAGCTACAATATTATCTTTTGAATATAGCTGTGATCTGTCACATGTAGAACGATAGCATAAATCATAAGTCCTGGAACAAAATAGAACGGTACAAACTAAAACCAGTTAGTTCACCATTCACCAAATTATACCAAACATTTTCACCACAGGATGCTGAAAAAATTTGAGAAAAATTTTCCTGAATTAAAATGGAGAGGTTCACATTTTCTATACAGTTCCAACCAGATAAGGAATCAAAGAAATAAGACAGCAATTGTATAGCTGCCTCCTTTTTGAAAATTAATTTTTGAATAATAATAATAATAAGTTTACAGAAAATGAAAATAAATATGAGATATATGTTTGAATGGGTGCATGGGTTGGTTTTTAGAGGAAAACGTAATAATTACTAATGATGTGATATATTTTTCTTTTTTAGGATTTAGGCTATGTTAAGGATAGGTAGAAGAGAGAAAATATTACATTTTAAAAAATTTAAGATGGAAAGTTCAAATATAGTTGAAAAATGGTGAGAAATTTTGTAAAACTTTTTTGGTACAAACTAAACATTCCTAAATTCATACTTGTTAATGGTACGTGACAAACTATCACACAAAGGCTTTCTAGAGCCATGGTGCACAGCATAAGGTGTGGCACAGGTGCAGCGCAAAATTATATGAATAAATAAAATTTATTTATACTATTAATAATCTCTTGGAAAATTAAACATATACAAATTTTACATAATTGATAAAAAATACAAATATTTTTTAACTTGCAATTTTATAAGAAAACATAAATAACATATTAGTCTCCATTTATAAAATGTTAATAAATTTATTGAAGAAAAACTATTGTCTATGAAATATCTTTTAAAAATTGAAAAGAAACTTCTATGTTCTGATAGTATTGATTTTTAAAAAATTTGCAACCATAAAAATAGAAAATAAAGGCTAAGTTTACCTAGAATGGGAGAAGAGAATAGAAAGGAGAATATTTAGGAGAAAACTTACCCAAAAGAAAAAATGGAGATAAAGAAATAAATTTACCAAGAATTGAAAAAAAAATGAAAGAAAAAGATGTGAAGTCAAAGTCATGACTTTTTGTTTTAGTATGTATTTTTTTTTTTTTGGTTTACTTAAAACTGTAAATTGCAGTACAAGAAAAGCAAGGACACGTGCATGCCTTGCACCTAGGCAAAAGGTACCCATGGCGCTAGCGCCATAATATGCCATGCGCGCGCACCATAAACAATAATGCCTAAATTTTGAATAAAACTTTTCCAAAACACATTCTCATAAAATGAATATGCCGTCCACCCCCCAAAAAAAAATAAAACATCTACCGCAACAAAGAATACATATTCTAGATTGACAGCATCTGCACTATTTAGTAACAACCACTTAAAAATCACAAACTTGTATGCACTGATTGCATACTTACCCCGTTCAATCTATAGCTAGAAGAATTGAAACAAGAAAGTCTCGCCTCTTCTTCCTCTAACTGGAGGGATCAGAGCAGACAACAGGTTCACAGGACCATGTTTTCGAGCTTAGATCACAGAAGTGGAACACCAGCTCAGATCATAGAACTGGAACACCAGCTCTTGTTTTTATTCTGAATAGAAGATTCTTCCAGTTAGGAAAGATAATTAGAATTGCATCCCGCACTTTACAATTCATATAATTTCCTTCTTTCTCTTAGATTGTGGACTGGGAAGCTTTTAAGCATTTCTTTAGCAAACGAGAGACAGCATCCACTAGGGTAGAATGTCTTCTTGATAGTTGACTCTTGTCTGACCAATCAGTTAACAATTGCTCTCACCTACTAACATGGTTTGAAACTCAACAAGACTCCTATAATTAATACGCAATTCTAGACAACATCAACTAGGCCGGCCAGATATCAACTTCCCACGGAAATCACAATCTCAGCAATACATTAAAATCTTGAAATTGAGGAAAGAAGATAAAAATGAAAAAACTTGTGCAGAGCCCAGGATTGGGAACTCAAAAATAAAAGCGCAAACCCCACGACAAAAAGGGGGGAAGCGGCGGGTGGCATCGGACCCCAAACTGCAAGGGGAGAAAATATTTACCATTCCAAAGATTACTGCTTTCTCACGCTCTCTCTGCCTAAAATTTCAATACATCAGAAACCGCGAAAAATGATAAACCTTAGGGTGGTATGGCACATAGGCAAAAAAATCAAACAAAAAAAAAAACAAGAAAATTAATCCGGCGGTGTTCGAAAGACGATGAAAAAATAACGGTTCAAATAAAAAGATCAAAGAGAGAGCGTACCGAATATTATGGCCTTTGCATGCAGCCCTATTGAGCTTTGCTTTTCCCTGAAGCAGCGGGTGAGAAAACGGGAGGAAATTTGGGTGAAAAAATGCAGAGAGCGAAGGACAGACATTCATCAGACAGCCACGAGCTAGGCCGAAGCGACACGTGGTGCTCTGGGTTTTCGCTTCCTACGAGGCTGCCACCATGGGCTCTTAAGGCATGTCCCCTGATTTTTGGGCTTGATTGCAGTTTACCACCAATACAATGTGCCAGCTCACATTTAAGGCCGTAAGCGTTTTTCTATGACATTTTACCCTTGGCATTATCCGGTTGCTCAATCGCCCCATGATGACATGGCAATCTCCCAATCTCGTGTGACAATTTTACCATTTTACCCTTACAAATAACTTTCATTTGTTAAATATGAGTTTACAAATTCATTATTATAGATATGGGCTTGTCTTTGTCCCCCGTTGATTACGTCTTGAAAAGGTATGGGCCTTGGATACCAAAAATAAATATCTGTTTTCAAGTTGTAATTTCTTAAAGTATTCTCTCTTTTATAATTTGTCATTTTATTATGTTCTTTAATTAAGATTTTCTAGTTGAATATAATTATATAAATTATCTTAATTGTAAAATGTTTGAAGATAGTTGAGTTAAACAATGGTGGTGGCACGAGGGCATAGGCGAAATGTCGAATGCTCGCACATTAAGTTTTCTCTTTTCTTTAATTTCTTCAATTGTTATATTTGTTTTATTTCTTAGATTTGTTACATTATTTTATTCATTGGTTGTTGGGGAAAAATTATTCAAAATTTTCAAACAAATGATACTAAAACGATATTTTCATCCCATCCTTTGTCTTTCTATATTTGCGGTTGAATATGTTCATGGTGTTGAAGATATTAATGAAAGCCACAATTGTTCATGGTGCTTTGAGATATTAATGGAAGCTGAAAAATGAAAGATGTAGATAAGGCTACAACAACAAATTCCTTTTCGACATTGGTAAGGGTTGTGATGTCTAATTCAAAATTTTTGATTGAGCTATTCAATGGTGTTGGTCACTTTGGCATGTGGCATGGTGCAGCTCTAGATGCTCTTTTCCAACAATATCTAGACATTGCTGTTGAAAAGAAGAAGCTAGATAACATAAATGCAAAGGAATGAAACACGATCAATTGTTTAGTACATGGAACAATTCACTTGTGCCTTTCTAGAGAATAGATATATGCTTTAAAAAATCAAATGTTTGCATGCAAGTTTTGGAAGGCATTAGAGGACAAATCTTTAAAGAAGAATAGTTAAAGTTGGTTTCACATGTAGAAGATATTTTTTTGATTTGATTACCGACCAGAGACCTCTATGAATGATCTTATCATCATTGCTTTCAATCAATTGGTGATAGGCTTGCTGAATCTTTGTGTGATTTTCAAAAATGAAGATTTGCCCCTTACATAACTGTCATCTCTTCCTAACAAGTTCAAGTTCCATGATTGCTCTACTTTGTGGAAAAGATAATAATGTGATCCCAAATCGATTGGAGGCGCCACGTAACCAAGGTAGGATATCTTGTTGTAAGTTGGGATTTTTAGAGGGACCAATAGACAAATTTTAGCTTCAAAATGAGACTCAAATGTTGATTAAGGTGAATTTTGGCGATTGGATGGAGCTAAAAGGATGGATTATGTCATCAATTTTTAAGGTTGGAATGGCAAAGAAAGCTAAAAAGGGACTTCAAAGGACTAGAATTGCAATATGGGCTACTTCGGATCGATCTCATGGCATCTGGATCAACCAAGAAAGGTCGTAGACATTCTGGTTACAATTGACTAGGGACCTGATCAATCAGACGGAGCATGATTGACCTAGGTGCTATTTTGGACGTGCTGTATTTACAATCACATTGAGTGCGATCGATTTGAAGCACATGTGATAGACATGACAAAGTAAAGGCAGGAAGATAGCATACACTCCAGATCAACATAGATTGATCTCATGATGATGCAATCGATCGCATTTTTTGTTCGATCAATCCCAGTGAGTGGGAAATGCAAATTGGAGCTCCATTTTGAAAATTTTGAACATTGTAGGCCCATTTAGGAGGCCTAATTCATCCTATCAAACTTCTAGAGGCCTAGGACAATTGTACCACTATAAATATTCTCCATCTTGCATTTGTAAACATAATTAAACCATGAATCTTAACATGTGAACATGAATGAAGAGGTTTTCTTCTTTCACTTTCCATACATGTGTGTTTGTATGTGTTGAGAGACATCAACTCCCAAACTCAAGTGTCAAATCAATTCATCAGGCGTGCTTTCAGTGGTTCGTGGCCAACATCCTTATGGCGTAGGTGTTTAGTTTCTTTGGTTGTTTCATTTCTAACTTGTAGTTAGGGTTTGACCTACGTGAAGTATGTTCTTACTTAGTGGTTTTGGGTATAATCTCATTGTTTATCCTTATTTGATTTATCTATTTCTTTTATCCATTTTTCCAACATAGTTTGATCCTTACTTCCATCATGTCCATATCGTTTGGCATCAAAGCTGGTGAATTGGATTTCTAAATTCGGTTGATCGATTGGGGTACCATATTATTGTTTCTCCATATTTTTTCTTCATTTTATTCTCCATCTCATCCATATTCTCCATTTTTATTTTCAAAAATTCAAAAAAAAAATTCTAAACTATTAGGTCTTGTTTATATGAATTTTGAGGATTTTGAGAAGTTGAAAATTTGGTATTATTTTTGGAATATTTTGGAGCTTTTGTGTGTTATTTTGACCAAAAAAGAAAGAAGAATAAAAGTAGAAAAACATTACCAAAAAAGGAGAGAAAATAGGCAGAATATCATATAAAGAAATTGGGTTGTTTGGGCATATTTTGTGATTTTGTATTGTTGAAAATATTTTGGGATTGTTTGTACAAAAATTGGGAATTTGTTGCTATGTTTGGGACAATTTTCATCAAAAGTGTAGTTAGGGTACATCCTAAACCCTAGTTGCTAAAACTACGATTGTGATTGATCGTATTCCTTACTAATCGATTACATTTCCTAGTTCTGACAAGATCATGCACGCACACTCATAGTATGATCACCCACCCCTGCATACACCATATCAATCCCATTCTACTTGAATTGATTGCATTCTAGTTTCTTTTACATTGAATCTAGGAATCACCTTAAATTTTTTTGAGACGACATTAAGATAGTTTGGTAAGGCTGTTGAGAAATTTAATTTGTTTTCCTTTTCAATTTATATATATACACACATACACACGTCATGTTTTCACCATTTCTTTGTGATGTCATATATCCAGAAAAGTTTAGGAGATGATAAGCATGCCATGAAAACCATGCTTGAATCTTTTGCCCGAGAATTGAAGGGCATTACTCAAAAGTTGGATGGCATGTAAGGGAGATTGAAGAGAATAGAGAGGGCTAATGGCATCTCTACTGCCTAAGGTGTAAAATTCAAGTGTTTAGTTGTTTCCAATGGTAGCACTACATGAACAAGTATTCGAATGAGGAGGCCGATATTCCTCTTGCGATGGGTGTACTTGTGGAAGCTGACCCAATTCCATCCTTGGACTTGGAACCATTAAATGGAAGCATTCAAGAGGAGCAGAAAATTGAGCAAGAAGAAGCTGAGGCAAGTGAATTAAGAGTTGAAGAAGTAGAGGAGGTGATAACAATAGCCATGGGAAGTGATGACAAATATGTGGACGCAAGGAAGATTATTGAGTGGGGAGCAGAACTTATTGTAACTCATATATGTGAGGATCTGTTTGACTACCTGATAAATCTTTCACCCATTTGTGATACACAAAAGTTGAAAAGCTTTAGTGTTAAGAACTTTATATGTGTACACCCAATTAAGGTTTTTGTGATTCATCCTATTATTTGACATGCTATGTTGTTGGCAAATAGGTGCTACATTTGTGTTGACGTGAAATTGAAATCCAAGCAAATTGGTGAAGCACTTCGAGGATTTTATAGGTTCATATTTGACCTTAGTGGACAAAACTACAAATTGGGGACAATTTACCTTCAAGAAAAGACGTTTGATTTGATCTCGAACTAATTGGAGGTGCTAAGGAACTCGTGTATAATCTTTTATTATGCATTGGTATTTTTGGAGAAGCCAAAGGATGAAATTTAGCTTTAAATTTAGGTTGAAAATGTCAAAAAGGCTTAAAAGGAAGCTGAAATTGTGATCTAGATGATGCTGGATTGTTTCTAGAGGATCAAATTGACCTTAGGGTGCATTTTGGGGGTTCTAGAATTATAATTGTCTAGAATCAAGATCAATCACAGGATTTTAGATTGATCACATAAAATGAGATCTAACGTAAGAATGAGATTGTAAAATTAGATTGCAAGAATTGCGATTTAAATGATGAAATCAATCCCGGAAGACCAGATCAATCACACCTACTACTGGATTGATCTTATGGAGCGAGAAATGCAATTTTTAAGTTTGATTTCAAATTTTTGAAAGTTGGAGCTTATGTTCAAGGGTATTTTGGGCATTTCAGTCTTATTGAGCCTATGAACATCTTGTAAAATTATATATACCCATTCCTCTTGCATTAGTAAACATTATTTAAGATGAATCATTGACATTTGAATATTGAGTGAAGAAAATTTCTTTTATCATTTTCCATACTTGTTATCTGTTAGTGTGAGTGTATTGCACCTAAGTTCAAGTATCAAATTGAGTCATTTGGGTGCATTTTGGTGGCTTATGGCTAATATCTCCATGACATACGTTTTTGGTTCCTTAGTTACCAAATCTTGATTTGTTGTAAGGGTTTACCCATGTGAGGTAAATTCTTACTCGACTAATTGTTGTACAATATCACTGTCTATCCTTTGTTTTTTCTTTGTTTTATTTTCTTTTTATTTATCTTATTTTCTCAACTATATTTGATCATTTGCTTTTTCCGTGTTCACATCAGATAAAGTTTCACTTGATGAAATATGTGCAAATTTATATCATTATGAGTAGTGAATAAAGGATAAAAGAGAGTGCAAATATATAAAAAAAAAAAAAAGCAGAAGAAAAAGAAGAAGTAATAGTAGCTAGAGGCCATGTAATGACTTTGGTTCCTTGGTTGCGACAATGATGAAGAATTATCAATGATCATTTTGCCTTTGATGATCCATTCAAATGAATGGATATTGGATTTATATTGTATATATCATATGTTTCCAAATAAAGAGTGGTTCTTAATTAACTAAAGTTGTGCAACTAGGATGAGATCAATCTAATTAACGAACCATGACAATTCAATTAAGATTTTGAAAAGGGTCAAATAGATGCCAAGCTTGAAACCTCATCTCTTTAGGAGCTTAGGAGCCCAAAGTCTTAATTGTAGGTATGAAAGATGAAGTTTTAAAAGCCATATCGAGAGCTCAAATGGAAAACACCTTTGGAAGTTTAGTTTAAAAATCTTATTGTTAATTATGATTTATTAAATGTATTTGGTGTTACTACATAAACTATGTTAAAAAAAATTGAAACTTGAGTTGAGGGCCAATAATGCATTATATATGGAAATCACCACTAAAATAAAGGGATTTCGCCTATAGTTTCCAAAAAACAAAGAAGATAATCTTTAATAGAGATATAAATTTCATGAATCTGTAATGTTAAAACATCTAATAGATAAAGATGCTTATGCTGATAACACATTAAAGTAAAAAAAAAGGAGTGCTTAGAAGAAGTTGGAGGTTGAGTAGATGATGATAATCTTGAAAATTGAAGTAGCGGCCAAACTTGATTCTCTTGAAGAGGAAGAATTAGAGATAATGGAGAACTAACCTTAAGAACCACTTCTATGACTAAAATCAATCGCAATGAGAAAGATAATACAAGAAATTCATAGACCTACCCAATTTGATGATACAATGGCTATGCCCTTCTTGTTGAAAATGAAGACACTCTTTTTAATTTCTAAGAAATGTGACAAAGTTCTAAAAGTAGCAAATGAAATAGTGCCAAGGATGAGGAAATGCATTCTCTTCAAAAGTATAAATGTATTCTATTATTATATTTGCTATATTTTTCAAGTAGTGCTAAAGGAATTTAACTTCAACGACTTCATAAAGAAAAACATAGTCGTGATGGTTGACTTCTACAAGCCTTAGTGTAGCTAATGCCATTCTTTGGCACTAAACGAGCTAAAGAATGAAGTAGTGGTGCTAGTGCTAGCGAAGTTCAATGCCCCAAATGAGACGACCTTAAAATCTTTTGTTAAAACAATTCCAACTTATATGTATTTTTGTGGAATGCCTCTTTTAAAATTTATTTTCTTTTGAACAAAAAGTAAGCATTGACTAAAATATTCTGTCTGCATGTGTAGTCTTTCAGAGAGAAGTTTTTGGAAGACAACCTCAAACCTTCCTACAAATCAAACCCTGTGCCATGGAATGTAAGTTTAGGCCAATTATTTTTTAAAGTTCAATACATGATGTGTGTCTTTATAGAGCTCTTCTTCTAACTTACTTGCCATTCTCTAGTGCAGAATGATGGAGATGTTAAGATAGTGGTGCAAACACACAAAAATTACGCCCAATTAAATAATGACAAATGGAATTTTTTATATTAAATATCAATTAAATTATTTATAAATTTAAGTAAATATAATTTCTGAAATAAATAATTAATATTTTAATATAAATAATCTTGATCAATCAAATCACGCCAAATGTCAAATTTCAATAATTTCATAGTCAAATTAAATCTTTTCAAATTACAAAAGACACATATTAGCATTTGAAAAATCAAACTATATCAAATCAAATTTGGCAGTTAAAGAAAAAGAATGCCAAATCAAATATTCCTAGTTAATGATATTGTGCCACATCATCAAATAAATAAGGCCAAGTTGACTTTTACGTCACCATAAATAAAGGTAGTCTTTTCATAACTCCAATACACAACTTGAAGATAAACAAGGAGGCATTTAAGCAAGCAAGTCTAAAGTCTCTCCACAAATCAAGGAAGACCAATGATGCTTATCCCTAAATCTAAGTCATTTTTTGTGTTGATCCTTTAAATTTTAGTGTTTAATTCACAAAAGTGGTGCTAAGCTAGTGAACAAATGTGTTTTGAAGATCAAGTAAGCTTCTAAGAAGATCAAAGTTGAGTTTGTTCTTAAAGTTGCTCCAAATTCCAAATTTTGTCCTTAAAGGAAGATCCACAACATTCTTGGCAAAATTGGTCGCGTGTTATCAACACACGAAAATTAAATTTATAGTAAAACCTAGTATTGGGGTAAGTCCAAGTATCACTCCTATGAAGAAGGGTTTTATATCTATTGATATAACTAAATTCTTATTAGTTAAGCCGTAAAAAGGTAGCAGGTAAAGAAATGACTAGAAAATTAAGAACACATTTGAAAACAAAATTACAATCTTGAACTGGTGATGTACGAATAATTGAATAACCTATCCCCTTGTGTTGTTTTGATTTTTAATGCATACCAATTGATATTATTTATTAATTTAATTACCTTATGATAGATTGCTAATTCTAAAGTTTATAAGATATTCCCTCAAATTATCCTATAACTTCAACTCAAGATCTCTGTAGGTTTTCCTAAGCCTTATTGAGTCAAAAAACTTAGTTTTGTGATTAATAATATTTTACCCTTACTAATTCTACGATTTCACTCCCGTTATTCTTATGGAGTTAATATTCACAATTGGTTATCTGGCGCATAAGTCCCGCTCTGCATAACCACAAATTTATTATAGAGTTAATCAAATTCTATCATTACTATTCAAATCACAAATTGCACATAATAGAGTAAAGACAATTAACCATTTATTCATGCATATATATTGAACCAAATACAAACACAAAATATTAGAAAATAAATTAGAAACTCATATTATGATCAACAAAAATCAATGCCAATTTGTTCATCATCCCAATAAACATCAAAATAATAGAAAAAGTCTAAAAAACCTTAGTCTAATATTCATGTTTTGTGTGGCCAAACGAATACTCTTCAAAAATGGTGTGAATCCCTTCTTCTTCACTTCTTCAATAATTGTTCTTGCATTTTTTAAGTGTTTTCATGATAAAAAAGAACTAAAGGCACCTTCTAATACATGGAAACCATGCTTTTATAAGCCAAAAGGTGCCTAAGGCTTGCGTATGTTTGTGAAAAGTTGAAAAAACCCTTAAAAATATTCCAAATGAAAGTCTGATATTGTCCTACACCATTTTCTTGCGATTGTAGTACCAACCTTCACACTTGCATTCCCAGATGTATGTTTTACATAATGCCGATAATTGCCTTCTGCGGTCGTGTCGGATCCTCTTGCGATCATGCATCCTTACTTTACGATTGTGACTTTCGTTATGTAAATTCCAGTGCAGTCCACAACCACTTTCCACAACCATGTCATAGCAACTCGTGATCACACTCCTTGAATTTGCAATCATGACATATTTCTATGAAATTGCTAGGACACTTCACAGCTTTGTTTCACAACTGCATCACCTCATTCTGTGGTCACAGTTGCTCCTTCCTCGAACGCAACACTTACTTGCTGACATCAAATCATATTTTAAATGTAAAAAAATGTATAAAATTAATAATTAAACTCATATATACACTTTTGCTCTCTAAAATCAACATATTCGATGCAACTCATGCATTTATTTATTTTAACTCACATGCATGCACAAGACCAAAAGTGAAGTGGAAATTTTATCTTCAATCGTCTTTCTAGGATGGAATAAATAAAGATTGAAAAGCTTAACATTGAAGATATGTTTCCTAATGAACAACTCTTTAAAACCATTGAATCCCTCCCTTAGTAAGTCGACATAGTGAATTACTCAGCAAGCGGCCTATTGCCACTGGGTCTCTCTTATAATTGAAAGAAAAAATTCTTACACAATATTAAAAGTAACAAGTGGGAGGACCCATTGCCATTTTAAGCACAGAAGGGGTACAAATATACTATAATTTTGCATGTTATCAGAAATACAAAGCGTTCACTACAATCTTCTTAAATCTAGTATTTGATCCATGATCACGGCATTGCACTCACAAATCAATGTTTCTTGGTGGTCAAGTTAGCTTTAAGGAAGATCAAGTCAGTAAACTCTTCTAGAAGTCATTGAATCCTTTTAAATCCCAAGTTAAAGGAAGAATCATAAGATTAGCATTAGAGCATTAAATACATTGATTATACATAGATTGTATTCGATTCAATGTATTTTTATCTTGTAAAATTTTCTCATTATTATATAGAAAAGTTGTCCACATATTTTTGGCATGCCTGGTGGGTCTTCTCTATCATACATCTCTTCTTTTGTCAAATTTAAAGCATATTAAAATGACAAGTAGGAACGCCAAGACATTAAAGGTTACTGCTTCAAGTTCCTCAAAGGTCACCAGTAGAGGCATCGACATGGTTACACAAAGTGTGGTGAGGAAGCTAGCACACTCTGAGTCGATTCCCATTCTTGAGATTATTGACAACCTGTTTTTTGCAAGAAAAGGAAATGAAAATCACAAAGATGGTTCAGTGCCTTCAAACCCCCACTCAAGTGTCTCATGTACCTCCAATGCCACAGTAATTATGATAACCAATGCCTTAAGTCTAAAGAACGAAATTATTGCAGTAACCAAAGTCATTGAAGGGCTTGTAAAGCATGTCTAAGAGTAAGACTCATGAATTTTAGGGTTGATGCATAGGAGGGATAAAACTGATGATAGCAGAGTTTTGGAGAAAATACCTAAAGTCTATAATGAGATAGAGAAACCCACTAAGTATTTATCTGATGAGTGGAAGAAGCCTACAACGAAGAGCTTCAATTTTATTTGACAGTCTAATCCTTGTTAACTAGTTGAAGGACTTCATCTAGGAGACTATCAAGGAAAAGCTCGATTGAAGTGCCCAATCATCATTGATGTATGCTAAGCCCTTCATTATAAGAATTGATAGCTTAATGATGTTAGTAGGCTATTAACTTCCCAAGTTTTAGTAATTCAATGGCAAAGGGAACTTAAAGCAACACATAGCTCATTTCATAGAAATGTGTTATCATGCTAGGACCTATGGCAACCACCATGTCAAGCAGTTTATTTGGTCATTGAAATGAAATACCTTTGACTAGTATACTAATTTAGAGCTTGAATCCATTGAAAGTTAGGAGCAACTATAGCAAGAATTCCTCAACTATTTCTACAATATGAGGTGAACAATTAGCATCTTCAAACTTATAAACACCCGCCAGTGGAAAGAAGATCTTGTTATCAACTATGTTAATCACTGGAGGAACTTAAGCCTTAACTGTAAAGATAGAATGTCTAAGACTTTGGGCATTGAAATGGGCATACAAGACACACATTAGGGGATTAAGATACATCATTTAAGAGATCCAACCTAAAACTTTTGAGGAGTTAAACACTCAAGCTCATAATATAGAGTTAAGCACAACTATAAGTGGAGTTGATGGTGCACTTATCCAAAACTTTTACAAAAGAAGCATAAAGGGGGCAAGCTTTCCATCGATGCCCTAAATAAGGAATCTATGACGATACATGTGAAAGCTATTAAAGTACAAAAAAGGGGGAATACAATAGAGAAAAGATAAGGTCCTCAAAGGTTAAGGAAGTTGACTTTGAAGGATATACAAGTCAAAACCTACTTTTTTCTTAACTCAAATATCTTAAGAAGTTAAAGATATTAAAGTGTTTTGGACTTAAGGCATATAAACTCCTCACCAATATAGGACATAATCCACAAGAGCTCTTGATGTTGGGAAAAATCCGTTAAGCAGTCACAAGCCAGAATCTTCAAGTAGGTCTTGAGTATGTCCAACAAAACTCCATCTACATTGCCATCACAAAAGGGAAACCTCTAACCACATCATTAAGAGGACTGTTCCTCAACAAATGAGGAGAAATCTTCAAAAGTGTTTATCTTCGATAGACTTTATTCACCTACGGACTTAGGGTGTGAAAGAACCAAGAAAGATGTCTCCAAAGGATCAAGCTACATGCAAAAGAATGGAGAATTTTTTAAAAAAAAAAGAAAAAGAAAAAAAATCCAAAAAAATCAAATGGAAAACAATAAAAAAAAAGTAAAAAATTAAAAAGGCCAAAAAACAAAAAAATGAAAAATATGCAAGAAATACTCCTACTCTTTGATACAAGTATAAACTGTCAAGTCAGATGAGAATAAACTATTTAATCAAATTTAATTATACACGAGCCAGCAAGAGAATATACTATGAATGACCTAAGATTTCACAAACTTTAAAGAAGATGGGAACACTTTATCAAAAAAATTGAGCCCAATTACAATGTATGTAGCATGTAAGTAGAATAGGTCCTAAACAAATCTCAGTCAAAGGATTTGAGCATCTTTTTTCAGAAGCCTTAACAACTTCACCATCCAAAGGGGATTGTTCTCCATGGAGGTGGTTTTCTCTTAGA
Organism: Avicennia marina; assembly: GCA_019155195.1. NCBI lineage: Eukaryota > Viridiplantae > Streptophyta > Magnoliopsida > Lamiales > Acanthaceae > Avicennia > Avicennia marina. The sequence goes on from CM032780.1 coordinate 9,723,433, forward strand.
TCTCTCCAACTTTTATTTCAACATTTTGAAGGGATTCATTTTAGTACTCTAGAGGGTAAATACAATGTTTCTATCTCAGCATGTTGAATTCACTTGATTTTCTTAATCTTTCTATTTCTAGCTCCTCAAAGGCGATTCTTTGATTCATGTAGGTCCTAAGTAAGGACCTCTTAAGTATGGTTTTTGGTTGTAGCCTTGAAAAACAATGTCTTCATTAACCTTTCTACATAAAGGTGGCAAGTGCTAGAAGTTAGCTTCTGTGAACTTTTTGACGGTTATCTATCTTGAAGTTGACCTTAATAGACTTCTCAGATGTCCATTTTAAAGTTAGCTTCCATGGACTTCTTGATAGTCTATCTCAAAGTTGGCCTCCATGGGCTCCTTAATGCTCCATCTCAAAGTTGCCTTTATAGACTTCTTGTTGTTTACATGTTGAAATTGCCTCCATGAGCTTCCTTCTAATCCCATCATGAAGTTGGCCTTCATAAACTCCTCAATCCCCCTAAAGTTAGCCTATATGAGCTCCTAATTCGATCTATCTTGGACTTCGATTTCGTAGACTCCTTGTTGGCTACATGCTAAAGTTACCTCCGTAGGCTCTTCGTCAACCCCATCTTGAAATTGCCTTATTAGTCTTCTTGTCAACTCTATTCCTTGTTGATTCCATCTTGAAACTAGATCTATGGACTCTTAGTGACCACATTTTGAAGTTGCCTTCTAAACTCTTTGTTAACCTATCTTAATGGTGACCATGAGAAGCAATTCAGTGACACACTAAGATGGAGGTTGAGTTTGATGACAAAATGCAAATGGACTTTGACGGATGGTGATGAGCAACGCAATGCTAGGTGTCACAATTACAATGCCTTATGTGTTGTGCAACAATTTGGTCGAGATAAAAGTTGTGGGTAGCATGTTAGTTAAAAGCCAAACCAACAAAGCGAAATCTTCCTCTATAACCCAATCTACAACAAAAAGCCAAAGATGCCACAATGAATATTTGAGACAATTGAAGCACCAGTGGTTGTGGTGCTCTCCCACTTTCATTTTGATTGAATTAAGGTAAATTTAAATGACAACTCTATTGGTATATCAAAGAAGGTTTATGTCTTAGGAAAGAAAGCTGGAATAGTGGCCTTGAATTGGAGAACTTGATGGCATGGGATGCGTTGGAAGAGTGCCTAATGAAAGTGCCTACAACTCTTTTGGGAAAGCATGAACTATAATTTTTCAAAATATCTTTTCTCATTTAACTTCTTTTTTTATTTCTCTTTTTAGTTATGATCTTTTTTTAGTTTTTGAAATCTTTAACATAATTTTAATTTTTAAATTTTTTATTAGAATACAATTTCTAAAATTAGATTAATCACACCAATATCCAGAATTACTAGTTTACTCCGCTTCCTCTTGATATTACTAAAACATCCCTTTCATATTTGAAATATTTGCATCATCTTTTTTATTAGAGTTTTGGATGAAAATTGATGATATTGTTAAAAGGTTTTACAATTTTTTTTCTGTTATTTTATCTAAATTTTAGTTTTTAATTAAAGAATTAAAAAATAGGCTCCAACGCTAAGAATTATAGTTAATCAGTTCAAAAATTTAATTTATTAAAAACAAAATATCTTTAGATTTGGTATATTATTAAAGGTATTATTGTCCATAAAAAGTACAAAAATTCAGAAATGAAGATCAAGTATAAATTAAAAAATTAATTAATATTTTTTATTACATCATTCATCCAAATCCTAATAAATAAATAAAAAAAAAGAGAAAAAAGTAAACATGTAAAACACATGAGAGCTTTCTATATTATCAAAAATGAAAGGAGTATAGTTTGTAATTATACTAATTCGAATGAGCTGTTTAGTTTAATTAATCCTATAGAGTTACATAACTTCATAAATAATTTTTGTTTATGTATTAAGCGTGTGATGTTCCTAATTAATGACATTGGAAATGAAACACATGAGAGCTTTCTATATTATCAAAAATGAAAGGAGTATAGTTTGTAATTATACTAATTCGAATGAGCTGTTTAGTTTAATTAATCCTATAGAGTTATATAACTTCATAAATAATTTTTGTTTATGTATTAAGCGTGTGATGTTCCTAATTAATGACATTGGAACAACACTGTTAAACATCACACGACATGGGCAAGATGACATTAATGTTTTTGGACCATTAAGGTATTTGAGCCCATTGGCCCAGATGAGCTAGAAAAAATATGGGACTACACAGTCTGGCCCATAAAACTAATTTTGGAATAAGTTTAGAAAGATTAAAATGATACAACTCTCTGTTTTTAAATATGTATTCACAATTTATGAAGTCATTATATTAAATAAGTGTCTATTAATTAAAGTATGCTTGTACGTCAGACAAACTTAAAGGATTAATGCCTGGATTAATTGGTGGGTTAGTGGGTTGCCTTTAACTTTATAAAAGGAATTTAAATGTTTGACTAGCTGAATTAAAATATTAGCAAAAGTGGCTTATTATTAAAAGTCCGAGGTTATTTTTGTTGCACTAAATGAATTTAGATATATATCCTTATTCAACTTAACTTATATTTACTATATTATTAAGAGTTTCGAGCTACATTAGTTATACTAAGCAATATTACACATATAGCCTTCTTCAATGTAATAGTAAAAAAATATTTTTGTTATTCTTTATCTTTTCTTTTTATTTCTGTTTTAATTATTATAATATCGTTTTGCATAACTATAAAAATAAATATTTGAGTAAACTAACATATTCTGCTAATAAAATAAAATGAATATTTTAAATTTTTTTTATGTAAATTTAAGCACAAATGTATAAATAAGGTTATGGAGTAGAGTAAGGATATGAAAAGTAGTTTTGGAGAAGTCTTGTTCTTCACAAGTTATTTTTACAATTTTTTTTTATCTAGATGAAATTTTCACTTGCCGATCTACAATTTATGTTGATATTATGCAAAAATACCTTCAACACATGATTGGTACAAAAATAGGTTAAATCTATAAATTGCGTGGTTTTCATATTTAAGATTTCTAAATTTTAAATCATGCAATGTATTTGTTGAATGGTAAAATTTATTATCGTTGTACCTTTTTAAGTTTAAGAAAAAAAATAAATTAAAATAATTGAAATTTAAAATCAAAACATTTGACTTCGGTGATTAAAATTTAGAGTTTGAATTTAAACTTTAAACGTTTTCATTTTTAACTATCTTTTAAAGTTTGATTTACGAACCTACAAAATCAAATTTATTAAGATAAAAAATCAAAAAAAATTATCAAATCAAAATATTAAATATACAGACATACCATACCGAAACTTTAATATACTAGCAAGATTTCAATTTGATTCAATATAATATCACAAAGCAAATACCCCCAATTTACTTTAATCCAAACATCGTTAAAAACAATTTGCATAAAAGGCGTGAGTATACTTAAGTTATTCGATTCGAATACGATTAAATTTTACAATATTTTGAGTCTAATCAAAACTCAAACTTAAGTTTTGATGTTTTGCAAACCTAAATTTGTTATTAGGTTTGAATTATATAATAGTTTGAATTCGCATAATTACTCGATCTCTCGATATGATCCCACTCTAATCTGCATCTTGTTTACATATGGAGTGCCTTTTAATGATCACAGTCTGTCGATGGTATTTGAAAAGATGATTCGAATGGACAAAAGCGTTAGTTTTAAAATTGCGAAAAAGCGTCAGTCCGCAACAGTCAAAAGCGTTAGTTCCTTTCCATATCTGAAGTTTTCCCGCTTCCTTCTTTTCCCGCGTTTACCGCACAAAATGAAGGACCGCCCTCTACCGTTGATGCAATTTTAAATCAAAGATTAAATTAAATAAAATTAACGTGGAAATATATTATGCACTCAAGAATTTTTTTTTCCTTAATTTATTTCATTCAAGTTCTTGAAATTGGATCTCCATATGATGAAAAATTAACTTGTTTCTCTTGATCACCTTAGCTTAATGATTAACATACAGGAGAATAATTCCTGAGAAATAAGAGGAAAGAAAATAAATAGGTGTAAATAAATATTTTTCTGTGTAATACATATTTGTTCCTTATTTTCTATCTAAACTATCGTTTAAAATAAGTATATTATTCACCACTTTTTTTTGCATGAAATGAAATAAATCGTTTGTTGAAAAATTAATTGGGTCATTGAGTGACTATATATACATATACATATACATATATATCTCCACACTCACATATATATGTTTTAAATATATTATTTAATATTTAATTAGTTTAGCATACATGATATTTTTTGTCAACTCTTGTATGTATAGTACTCTTTCATAAAAGAATGGTAATTAAAACTCAAATATAGAACCTCCTATTTGGCCAACATGACCTTCTCATATAATAACTTAAATTGTGAAAGATATATCATTTATTATTTAATAATTCCCTAAACAAAATAAAAACATCATTTCATCACTTGTATATGGATATACACTTGTACGTGTAACATGAATTTTACTTCGATGCAAATATGATTACACAATTTTTAAGTGGGTTCTAAGCCTAACAACTTATCAGCAGCATTCTAAAATGATACTAGAAAACAAAGAAAATCAATAGGCAAAGGGGGTTGAGTTTTAGATATAATTAATTAAATTGAAATACTTAATTTATTGAATCACACAGGTTTATTAGTTAAAAAACCCATATGTGATGTATTAAATTACCTACCCCCTCGAATTCTACTTTTATTTAAATTAATTAAACTCTAACGTGATTACTGAACAATTAAACAGGTTCAAACACAATTTCCAACTCCATAAAATATCTTATTTAAATTAAACTCGTTTTCCCTACAATTTTGCTTTGTGTCAACAATCAAGATTAATTATCATTAAACGCTTTTTATTGTCAACTCTAAGTACAATCATCTAAATAAACAGGGCCTTATGATAAATTATGTATCTATGTTATATTCTTTAAGGCTTTGGAGTTAATTTGCTTAGACATTGTAAATTTAAAACATTACACTTTGTTAGTAAATTTAAACTATTATCTTTAATTAAAAGACAATATAATTAAATATATCATTATTTATTTCTGTACTATATCCATGATATGTTTTTATTGAGATAAGATTTTTTTTAATGTAATGTGAAATTGCCAAATTATGTTTATTTAATGTTTTTTTAATTTTCAATCATTTTCTTTCTTCTTTCTTTTCAACTTATTATTATACGTGCTCTCTCAAATTTTTTATCTTTTCGAATTCTTTTTAATCAATTTTTTTAAAAATTTTAAATGTCATTGTAACTTTAATTCTAAATGACTGTTTTTCTATTATTTAAAGTACAAAAATTTTATAATTTATAAATTAATTTGCATATGTGCAGTTCTAATAGTATAACTAATTGATGTGTCCTAAATGTTGAGATTTTTCAAATATGATCAATGATTTTGTATAATTTACATTTTTTGGAAATTTTTGTAAAATTTACATGGATGGTTACAAATGAATGCGCGGGGCATGCCAGACCTCCAAAAATATTTAGTTTGATTTTTTATATTACATTGAGCACAATTTTTAAATTATAAAATAATTACATTTATTGTGCATTCATAAATACCTGTCTTTATTTTTCACACTATCTTAGCTAGTTTAAGTTTATAATAGTAACTGTAAATTCGATATCTACGATTGGATCATTACAAGTGTTTCACAAATGTAATTTCTTTATATTAATTAATTAGCATCCAAATAATTTTTTTAAAAAATTTCCATCAATTGGTTTTCATTTTTTATGTAATTTTTTGTTCCTTGTCAATAATTTTTTAAGATTATTTCTCTCTTTCACATTACATATAGATACATCATAGATCAAAAACATATTACAATAATTTCATTATAATTGTATGTGTATTTAAATATAAAATATTGTGATATATATATGTATATCTTTTGCATTTATATTGACATTAAGTAAAATATGATTGATATTCATGTGGTATTTATTATTAATTATTTATAATTATATGTTATATTAAAAATATTTTATTTACTTTAACAATGTGCAGAAATCACTAATAGTAAAAATTAAAAAATAACGATAATGACCGTAAATTGAGGGTGACGTGGCAAAGTTTTAAGCGTAATGGGCTGGAGGCGTTACGTTTGTTTGACCGGAGTGGGTCACCGCCACGTGGGCTGGACCATTTGACGGCAAAGGAAGAAACCACGACCCGTTTCAGGTGGACCCACACCACACCGTTCTAACTCGGACCCACGTCATTCACCCGTCATCTTCACCATACACCACGTGGACCCCACTTCCACCAGACAAGACTAGTCTACTCATCCAAATTTTGAATACAACAAAAATAAAATTAATCAGTCCATAGGTAATGAATTTATTAATATAGAACTGCGTGCGTTTCGTTTGGATGCAAATTTCTCACCTTCAAAATCAAAATTTTCAAACATGCCAACCATCCAAAATAATTTTTTTCATCTCTTTTTCTCTCTTACTTTTATACTATTTTTAAATTTTTCTATCAATTTTCTATCTCGAAAATTTACTTAAAAAAAAAAATAATCATCCGTTATAATTTTTAGATGTTTTCGGGTTATGTTTAAATGCATAATTTGGCAGGGTAAAACTAGTGCTGAAATTTTGAACACTGTAAAATTAAGAGATTAAAAGAGAATTAAATAAAAAATTCTATTTTTATAAGTAATATATCTAGAAGTGTGAAATTTTGAGAGGTTGAAGCTATGGACAGTATGCATCTAAACATATATTTTCTTGATTTATTTCTGGGATGGAAATTCATTACCTCTGGTAAAATCTTGACCTTTTTTTATAGAATTGTATGGTTATGAATTGTGATTAATTAATAAAAAGAAAAAACTGTGTTATAATTGCAAATTGAATATATATATATATATATATATTTATGCTTATTGGACATGAAATAAGTGTGTTCTATTTAAATAGGCTGTTACGAATTTCAATTCGAAGTTGTTCAGTTTATTTAGCCAATTCAAACATCATAAGGACTACAAACGTGCAAGAAAGATACTGGTCCAAGAATTTTTATATCAACGACATTTTAATTTATTTTCAAATAACTAGTCCTTTTTAAAAAGTCCACACAGGATATTAAAACCCCATGTTTGGTTTTTAATATATATATATTTATATATAATACTGTATATATTTAAAATGTGAATATTTTTTAGAACATAAAAACAAATTTAAGAGCTAACTAGACATGGAGAAAAGCTTCAAATATTTTTCTCACATAAACACTTTCACTCAGAAAAATAATTTTATCGTGCGACAAAAAGAATGATTAGTTAATCAAAAAATTGTTGTAATCAAAAAAACAAAACGTCTAATTAATAAAAGATAGTCATAATAATTGCAAAAAAAAGAAGAAATTAAACCATTAGATTTAAACCAGCCATTGACAATGCAACTTATTTTCATTAAATAATAAAAATTTTTGTTAAAAATTATTCTACTAAAATATAAATTTAATAAAAAAAAATATAACACCCAATGGAACTCAAAAGTGGCTTCCAAACATTGCCTAAAATCCAAAAGAGCACCAAACAAATGGTGCGTCCCCATTCGAATGCGTTGACGAATCCCCAAACCCCACTCACGTCATTTCCCCACTCAACTAAATCCACACCGTCAAAAGATCGCCACCAACGGCTCTGATCTGAAGACTCTGTCTCATCACCCCATCACCTTTATATCTTTTTCGGACATGGCCGAGGTGGATTTTTCCATATTGAAGAATTGGGTCATCTCTTTTTTTTTTTTGTTTTTTCATTTACAGGCAAATGATGTCAAGAGGCCACATAAAAAATTGGTTATGCTTGGATATCAATTTTCTACAATTTTATCTGATAAGAATACAATTATATATATATATATATATTATTCATTAAAATAATTATATATCTCTTTATTCTGTTTTTAAATCATCACATCAAATTTTTCATTGCCAAAATTCGCATCCAAATTTAGCCAATAAATTTTTGAGTGGACAAGCAACCATCTCCAGTGCTTTCTGAGGTATTGTCCATTTATACCATTCTACCATTTTTCAAAAAGTTTTTGGCCTTCAAATATTTTTTGTACACTCTCTCAACACTTAACCTTCATATTTTTTTTTGATCATATCTCCACTGGTCTACATTCAAGCCATAGTATTTTTTCTGTCCTATCTTTCTTTATTTACACATAATATTATTAAATATAACGGCAATAATGTTTTCTACTCAATAAAATTCTATGCTTTATTTCACCATTATATTGCACCATTCTTATCAACATACATAATAACATAGTACATCAAACAGTACCCAACTATTTTTCGACAAAAAAACTTTCATTATTACATTTTTCACACACAATTCTCTAATTATGCTTGTTCTTTCGCTATTTATCATCAAAACATGAAATATCATCAATTACTCAAAATCAATGTTAAAAGTGTAGGTGACATCCAATCACAGGAAGAGATTGTTGGGATATACTTGTAACTATGGATTGTAAGAGAAGGCATAATTAATGTTCCGATCAATTTTTTCCTAGTTAAAATCAAATTTATTACCCAAATATGTCTCTATGTTTGTACACAATTATTTCAGTGCAAGATATCAATTGCAGTTACCCTTTTCGAGTGACTAGTTTTAGGCGCAATTTTTCTTCTCTCCTTTAAACTAACAAAAGTTAACGCTCCCTATTAATGCTGATTGCGGTGGTAAAATATAAAGTAAAAATCGTGATATTGAGAATAGTAAAAGTCGTTACTTGGATTTTGACGTTTGGGATTTCTTTTGGGTTCCGCTGTGTGAGGTTGGTTGGCTTTTGCGGATTTTCTTATTTATTGAAGATTTAATTATTTTAATTTTTTGCTTATTAGAAAAGGAAATATAGAAAAAACAGACACGTTCAAATTTGCGTTTCCATTTTCCCTTTCTTCGCCTCTGTATCGCCTCCCTTTTGTCTTCTTGCTGTTTTCTTCCTTCTCTTCTACATATATATTGGTAGTCCTTTGAGGCCTTCTCCCTTCGAAGCCTGCAATTCTACGTTGTATAGTAATCCAAAGCAACCCTTTTCTTCTTCTTGAGTTTACGTCATAATTCGCCACTTGTATGCAGCAGACACAGGGAGGATACAGTTGACTGATGTGAAGAGAGATTGTTCGGAAAATGGCTTGTGCTGATGTTAACGACAATAGCAACGTTAGTCCGATGGTGGGATTGCAGGAGCCGAGTATTGATATGAACAAATTGAGCTACGAGATTTTTTCCATTCTGGAGAGCAAATTCTTGTTCGGTTACGATGATCAGAAGCTTTGGGTTCCGAAGCAAATCGCCGAGCCGCTGCAGCCCAAGAATGGAGTCGTCGCCTCCGTAGATGATGGCGGCGTTCAGGCGATGAAGAATCAGAGGGGAAAAGTATGTATTCTGAGCGTGGACGGCGGCGGGATGCGGAGCATTACGTCGGGTAAAGCGCTGGCGTATTTGGAAACTGCGTTGAAGAATAAGTCGGGGAATCCCGACGCCAGAATTGCTGATTATTTCGACGTGGCTGCCGGCACCGGAACCGGTGGAATCTTCACGGCGATGCTCTTCACCGCGAACGGTCAGAACCGCCCTATTTTTCACGCGGATGACACGTGGAAGTTCCTCGCATCGGGGGACAAAAACTTCTACGGTTCCGCAAAAGCAGGCAACTCCAAGGGTGGTTTCTTCAAGTGGTTTCTCAAAAAAATCGGCGGGGTAACGGGTTCGTCCCCGGGGGGTTTGGAGAAGGCCATGAAGGAGGCGTTCAAGGAGGAACGAACCGGGCGCAGCTTGACGTTGAAAAACACGCTCAAACCGGTTCTGATCCCCTGCTACGACCTCTCCAGCACGGCACCGTTTTTGTTCTCCCGAGCCGACGCTCTCGAAACCGACAGCTACGACTTCAATCTCTGGGAGGTTTGTTTGGCCACGTCAGCCGAGCCGGGCGTATTCGATCCGGTTCGCATGAATTCGGTAGACGGGTCGACCCGGTGCGTCGGGGTAGACGGCGGTTTGGCGATGAGCAACCCGACGGCGGCGGCCATAACCCACGTGCTGCACAACAAGCAAGAATTTCCGTTCGTCAGAGGGGTGGAGGACATTTTGGTCCTTTCAGTCGGCGCAGGCGGGCAGCTGCTGGAGGGCAGCTTTGACTACGAGCAGGTCAAGAATTGGAAGGCTAAGGATTGGAATCGGCCCTTGGCCAGGATTTCCGGGGACAGCTCGGCGGAGCTGGTCGACCACGCAGTGGCCATGGCTTTCGGCCAGAGCCGTAGCACTAATTACATCAGAATTCAGGTATGCAAAAAGTTTAATTATTAATCTTTTACTATTTAACACTTGATTTAGCTAATGATGTAAGGAGTAAATTGTTCTCTGAAAGTTTTTGAGGGGTGTGGGAGACAGGCTGTGGGTTCGAGGGGCTAACGCGTGCAGGTGGCGTTTTGGGGGAATGCGATTTAATTTTGTGTGTTTCTTTGGGAAACTGGGAGTTTGCAGTTGAGGGAAGGAAACGTTGTCGTTTCAGTGCAAATTGAACTATCCAGGTCAAAATGCCAACCCGTCGGGGTGCATTTGGACATTGGCATGGGTTGCCGTGATTTGTGTGTTCCACGTCTCTGTGTGTAAGCTGTAATTGTTGCTGCTGGCGGCGAGTTATTTTAACAACCATGAATGTTATTCGCGGTACAGGAGAAGATTTTCACTTAAATGCGTTTGTTTGACTGTCTGTAATCTGCATTTTCACAAAAAGGGTCACGTTCTGGACTGGTCGCTGTGACTTCAGGTTTACATTACTGTCCCGCTCATCGTTTAGACTAATTCAGGTTTACAATCTTCTGAGTCCTGTGCTTGTGGATATCTGTTATACATTTTTATTAGATGTGGAATACTGTTTGCATTACATATTTTATTTATGGTATGATGATACCTAATGGGATATTTAATAACAAAAAGGGTACTGTTGAAGCATATGATTATGAAGTTGGATAACTCTGGAAGATATGAATGATGGTTTAATTTAAGTCCTACTTGTCTTCTTCAATCGGAGGTGGGAGCTGATAATTATAATTTCATAGTACTTCTTGTTAATGGTTGTTGGTTGACTGGGTGGTTATTTAAGTATATGTCCTTTTGCTAGTTGCTAGCTGATAGCACTATTGCAAACACATTTTAACTGAGAATAATCAAATAAAAAGGAATAAACCTATACAAGTGACCATGTAAGCTATGCCATTTGCTGGTGATGATAACATGATAATTATGCTACTGAATGGTGAGTTTTGCTGCTAAGGCTTTGCTTTTTTATAATCGAATTCTTGAATCCCAGGCAACCGGACCGGGCTCTGGCCTGTGTGGGGCGAACGTTGACTCCGGACCCAGTCCAAGCATGCTAGTAGGAATAGCAGACGAAATGCTGAAGCAGAAAACTGTGGAGTCTGTCCTCTTCGGTGGCAAGAGGATTGGAGAGCAAAGCAACTTGGAGAAACTCGACTGGTTTGCCGAGCAACTTGTGCTGGAGCATCACAGGAGGAGTTGCAGAATAGCTCCCACTGTTGCATTCAAGCATTCCACCCCAAAACCTTCTTAAACAGCTTCAGACAGTACCCAGCATTAAGTGGTAAGCTTTTTCTGTTTGACCACTATAACTATTCTGTTTGACCACTATAACTATCTTTGCTAATAGACTGTCATCATGCATTTTCTTTTACAAAATGGCCTGCCTACAATCAACTCGTCCCATCTATTAGGTAAATGTATTGTTCTTGGCTTAAACCGTCTTTTCACCTTTATGATCTATGTGAAGACTAATAGAAGAAAATACTGGTCCTGTCTGTTTCTGGAATCCCCGTGGGCTCTGTCTGGTCATTTTCCAGTGGTTTCAGAAGCAATAAATCTCACAACAACCACTGGTTGTTGCAATAGTTTATATATGTATTCCAATACTGTCGAGAGTGATGAAATTTCAGCCTAAAAAATTGATGGGAAGGGAAAAACCAAATCCTTTTTGTCTGCCCACCGACACCGATTCTTGGACGAGAGCGAGGGTATATTAGTCATTTGCGCCAGTGGGGTAAAGCCTTCTAAAAGAATCGTCGTTCTCCTGTGGCTATGTTTGACTCTTGGACGATATGCTTTTTTTCTTGCTTAGCTCTAAATGGCAGCAACCTTAATCGAGCATATAAGAATCATTGGAGAAACTACTGTGCCTGAAAAACAGCTGTCAACTTTTTCTATATTATGGGTCTCAGGGCTTTGCATTTGTTTGGATGTGATCACTGCTATTGGCATTTGACCATAATTATTGAATTATGTAATAGCAAATGGTGATGGCATTAGTTTGCCGACAGAATCAGCTGTTGGGAGGTGACATTTTATTGTGCACCGAAAGCACTGATCTTAGTATTGCACATATGCGAGGACAATTATATTTATTGTAGGCTGACGGTACGACTCAACAATTGCCATAACATAGAAACGGCCAGACAGAATACTCTTCGACACTAATTACAAGAGCCAGCGCCATTAAGAAAATCAAAACACTTTTTTGACTTTTCTAGCTTGTTGAGACTTTGATTTGGAAACAGATCAAGGTGATATGTAGATGACATATCAAATTACATCATTGGAATTGACAAAGGCCGCCAGTCCTCATTAGGCACTCAAAACAAACTTCCGACATTTCCTCCCACAATCTTTGATTGAGAAGGAATGGGGAGTCAAAAGATGCTCTTGTTGAAAAGAAGAGAAAGTTGAATTCATCCCTTGCTTCGAGAATTTAGCAGCTGCATGAAGGGCGAAAGTGACAGAAAAAATAACATCCGGTGATTAAACTAATTGCCAATGATAAAAGCAGCCGGCTTTATATTTATTTATGATGCTGCATGTCTCAGAAATTTGTTTTGACTTTCCCACGAAGTCATGTGGATCTAATTGGTGCATTTTTTTCCTGACTTTGATCCACTTTCATTATCTTCATTTATGTCCTCGGTGCAGGTAAAAAGTGTATGAAATGGAAAGAAAACGAAAAAGAAAAACCAAAAAGAAAAAGAGAGGAAATGGAAGAAGTAATGTATGGCAGCTTTCACTTTTGTCAAATATTAGTAGGAGAAGTGGGGTTTGAGGGAAAAGGTCTCTTCTATTGTAAAAGCCTGTGCGGTGAATCTTGGTGGGATTCTTTGCCGGCCAGAGGCGGAGCACGGTGGCAGCCACCACAATATGGAGGTGCAAATAAAATGTTGTCTTAATTTGAAGAAAAATATTGTCCATTAGAGAAAAGCCCATTTCATTAAGTCTCTTTCTAGTGCATAGTTTGTCCATTTTGTGTGTGTTTTGGGGTCATTTGAATTTGATTCCCCAAAATGAGTTCGAGGTGAGGCTACCATGTGAAGTAAACCTTATTTTAATTTCAGCCCAAGTTCTTGCTCTAGTATTTGTGAACTTCATTTATTTATTTATTTTGTCTTTTTGAAGTTTTAGTTGTGAAGAAGGTATTTGCACTAAAAAGCCATTAGTCATATGTTTGGAGCTATTTTCATGAAAAATTACACCTATTTTAGTTTTGTTTGTCCGGCCTTTTGGTAGGGATGGATCATTCTCCTTTACTAGAAGAAGCATTTACTTACTTTGCCTTAATTACATGTAAGTTTCTTAGAAATTAATATAATAATTTATTTTATTCAATTTCTTTTTTTCAAATTATAAATAGTTTTTTTTTGTACGTACAGATATAAAAACCGAAACATCAAAATGTAACAAGTACACAATAAGACACATCAAACAAACAACAATAACACTGCAGGATCGGACAAAGCACAAATATAATAAGGTTGTTCATAATAGATTACATGGGAAATAATAGTAAATCTCATCCAATCCATAGAATATAATCAAAAAGCATGGTATTTGCATCATCAAGGTTGAGATTTGGAAGGGAATCGCCAATGTAATGGAAAAATTTGGCAAATATGCCCCAAATATTAGTTATTAGTATGAATGTAGAGTTTTTATGAAAGAGGAAAATAAGAGAAAAGTATTTATCTGTTTTTTCCTTTCATTTTCTTCAACTGTTTCTCTTTTCCTTCCAACTTCTTTATCTCTCTTACTTCTGTTCATCATCACCTTTCTCCCTTTCCCCCCCTAAGTAAATAATATTAGGTATTAATATAAATGTAAAGTTTGTATGAAAAAGGAAAATAAGAGAAAAGTAATTATCAGTTTTCTTCCTTTCCTTTTCTTCAATTGCTTCTCCTTTCCTTCGGAGTTTTCTCTATCTTAATTTTGTTCACCATTACCTTCTTCTCCCTCTCATCATATCCTTGTATTCAAAAGGTTAAGCTTAGTGCTAAAGGATCTTCATTATTAATCATTGTTTGGGGTCATCAGAAGGGTAGTCAGTTTAGAACTAAATATTTCAGCCTAAAAACCTAAAAAAATAAATTGATAAAAATAAAGATTGAGTTAAGATTTATCATAAAACCAAAAGATTTAGTTGTTCCACTTTTCGACAACTGGGAAAGTGTGTGACAAGGAGAAGGAAGAGAAAAGCCAGGGTTTTAGATTGACTACGGCGTGAAGAGCCCGCCTTTCATTTCATCCCCACCTTCCCAAAATTACATCCCTAACCTTCAGCCCCATTTACTAACCCCACTACTTTGCAAATATTACAAAACAGCCACTGTTTTGTTCATCAGTGTTAATTAGTTTCAACACAACCTTCAACCGATTGATTTGATTGCCCGTGCTTCAAAATTCAAACTTGCAATAATTGAGAAAATGGGACGTGGGAACAAACATATTAGTTGCCAATTATTGGACTTTAAGCATATTAATGAATTTCTTTGCTTGATTTATGTCTTTATGCTTCCAATGTAGTTGATGTGCTACATTGCTGAACATTCAACGACTTCTCATGTCACAATTACTCGACCCTTCTGTCCCTTTACAAAATTTTAAGCAATAAATTATATGAAGAATAATTATTTTCTACCTAACTAACCATATTTGGTAATAAGAAAAGAATTTCATAAGGATATATATATATGTGTGTGTGTGTGTGTGTGTGTGTGTGTATGTATGTATGTATGTATTTATATTTATAAACACTCACACACACACCACAATTGGACAAAAATATTTGTGCGATTCGTGATGTACGTGAAATTTTCTTTAAAAAGTTTGTGCCCTGTTTAATATGTGCAAGTGTTTCAAAATTTTCGTTAAAATAAAAGAAAAATGCTTAAACAATGCGTACCATGCTTGTTGACTTCAATTCAAGTTGTTATAAGGAAAAATATTATTTTATTTTACCAAAATATTCCCCCCTTTCTCTATCTCGTACATCCGTTGCATTATCTTTTTGAGATCAAGGACAAACCCCCAACTATAGAAATTTATTTGTCCTCGTACATCCTCTCTCTCTCTCTCTCTCTCACACACACACACACATTTACTTGGGATGTGATCGCGAGTCAACAAGATTAGGATAATCAACTCTTGTTTGTATATCTAGACATCATGCATGAAATCTACTTTTTGCCATTGACGAAAGGCTTATCCCTTACAGACATTTATGAAAATGCTATCCACACATCATTCAATAACTCAATTGATTAATATATGATGTGGGATTTAGAATAAAATGAAATTCTAAAATAGGACAACCTTTTAAAGCCAAACTTGATTTGATGATAATGGTGTTGACTTTGACTCCTGGGCTCAAATAATTTCAAGTATGCACGTTCAAGAAAGCCACGGTAAGCTACGACATTGTCATCAAATAAATCAATGAGAAGACACCCAATTTAAAGAAAATGAAACGCTTTTAACGGAACAACAAGAACAGACTCGACAATCACATGCCAACTAACTCCTTTATTAGACTTTCATGTTGTCACAAATTTTTCCTTTTCCCTTTCGTTTTTTCTTTACAATGTGCTTGGTCTTATAAATTTAAAGTAAAAAGAAAAATGATAGAGAAAAAAAAATTAAAATTCTATATAATGCTTGGTAAAAATGATTTCAATAAAAAAAAAGAAAAATTAAGAGAAGAGACACAACTCATGAAAAAGTCAAGACTGTTGCACCTTAATTTATCAGTAAGCACAAGATCGTCACCTCTCACAATCAAGGAAATAAAATTGGTGAAATTTTTAGGAAGAGGATAAGAGTTAAAATAATTTCTTCTATTTTTCTTATTTTTTTGTGAGGAAAATAAATTTTCCTTCATTAATTATAATTTCTCCTTAAGTTTTTTTTCTATTAGATTTTCTTTCTCAATCGAACAACCAAAATCATTTCTTTACTAACCAAACACAGTGTTAGAGAATAGTCAAATATTTATTTTTCATATTTAAATTTTAAACTCTTGAAATTGGGTCTCAATTACATTAATTGATAAAACCATTGGTAATTTTTTAAAAATCAAATTAAATTAATTAACATGATAAAAAATAAATTTGAGATGCAACATTTGAATTCTCAATAACTCAATTGAAGTTATACATGAATAAGAAGAAAATTAAATTAAAGTCTAGAATAAAAATTAAATTGAGAAAATTGCATACACTGCCCAACATTTAAAAGATATAAGAAATTATTTGAAATGCTGAAAGAGCATAAACAAGATCTGCTTTTTTTAAAGGCCCTTTGTTTGTTTTTGAGGTGTATTTCACTGATTTTGATTGGTATTTCAGTTCACGTCGATTCATAACAATTTTTTTTTAAACATCTAATCTCATATTACAATCAAACACCATTTGACAGTCTCTTGATTAAATCAGTTGAATAAGTAAACTCTATCTGATTTAATTTTTATAACTATGAGTACCACGTTTTCTTCAATAGTAATCTGTACATTCTATGTTTATAATTTATCAATATAATATAATTTTTTGTAATAATATAAATAGATAAAATACAAATATTAAACTTATTTTATTTAACATCTAATATAAATACCAAAGGTTTAAATCATGGTTTTTTTTTTATTTAAGTGCAAATACAAAATTAAACTAAAAATAACATTTTACATTTTTATTATATAACATGCGTGAGTACGTATGAAAAAGAAAAGTAACTCTTGTGTCTTGATGATTAAAAATGAATTGACAAAATATTAAAGTACAAATCATTAACTCTCAATTCAACTTTGAAAAATATATGATGGGTTAGTTAGTATTAGTTGATTAATTAAAAACAGGGATATGTTCAGTAAATTATTAAGAGACAAAAGATAGTTGTTATAGAGGGTATGTGTTTAGTAATATGGTATAGTTAATTGAAAATAGGGATACAAATGGTTAAATATTGGATGATCTTAGGGAAGTTGTTATAAGGTTTGGGAGTTTAATAATATAGTACTAGATAAATTTACACACTATATATATATATAATTATTTATAAAATGATAAAGTTATTCTATTTTTAAATAATAGAAATAATATTGTTTTAAATTCAAAACATAGAATGTATTTCAAATAAAAAATAAGAAATTTGAAAGTGAGAAAATTACAAAGAAAATACAAATAAAGAAAAATAAAAAGAAAAAGAGAGATATAAAGTATAGAAAGCACAAAAGAATTTTATTTAAGGATAAATGCACAATTTCATAGTGTATAACTAAAAAGGATAAATGTGTCATTTTAAACTATACAATCAAAAAGAGTTCAAATAATTAATAATATAGTATAGACAAATATGAATAAATATGGAAGTTAAATTTTTAAAATTTGTTAGAAAGACTTTTAATTTCATTATTCGGATGCCATTAAGAGAAAAAGTGTCACGCCTCGAATCCGATATTCGTGAACTAACTTAGAGAATATCAAAATCTTTACATTAGAGAACTATACAATGCATTTACAATTCAGATACTCATATTCTCATATTACATAGAAAGACATTCTTATATAGATTCCCATAATTCTTCAGTGTTACATTGTAGTGGAAAATTTTCAATTAAAATTACAAGTTTTACGTGCGCAAATTGCACCTAAAAATGTGTGGAATTACATCTGGAGAAGTGATAGTGGTAATTCAAATTAAAGTCACATTGCTTGTCCTCTTACTAGCTCTACATCTGCTCTTCTTCAAATTCCTCGTCTACAAAAAGTTTATGAGCGAGGGCGCTCAATAAGAGATTACTCATTTTATGAGATATGGATGGTTTAAAAACATTTTAGGAAAAATGTTTTAACAGTTATTGGAACATATACTTATTTGGTAACAACTTCATGAAAGCATAAAGTTTTTCTAGTAGCATAACATGTGTCAAATATTTTTTTAATGCCATTCGCCGTGAAAATCATTGTAAGCACATATAAATACATGGATTTGCTCATGGTTTGGACGTTCGTGTACTTAATTTACTGATCAGGACTTTAGTTTGCAACTTCGACTAAAAAGGGTCATATACAATTGACATAACTCTCTTAACTAGAATTGTAGATTAAGACATATTGAGAGGGTTATGTGAAATCGGATAATTTTGCAGCCAACTTGACTGTCTTAGTTTATAAGCTTGAGTGAGCTCATCCTTCTTAGGAGGGGTGGAACTAGTTGCGCTACACTAGCGAATTAACAATAAGCATTCTCACTTAATACATTTTCCAATTCATTTGTTCACTAAGAATTTAATAACAGTTCACAGGATTTTCGTGTTCACAATCAAATCGTTTTTAGTAAAATAACTTCCTAATTGCATATATTGTATTTAGATAAGAATGGTAAAATTCATTAAAATATGCAAAACATTTCTAGGAAGATATGAGCTTCTAAAAATCATAATTTACGAACTTTTAAAGAAAATTTAGGTAATCCACTTACTCATCGTTACTCGAGGTTCACTTACTCATCGTTACTTGGTTCTCTATGTGGTCGACCCGTAGGTCCTCAATTCATATCAAGGGCAATTGGTTTAGCCCAAGATGATAATAAATTGAATTCTCGCTTACCCTAAAGTGCGAGTTAATTCTTAACTCTTTGATGTCTCGGTCTCGTTTGATTCGACGTCTAATTCCCTTAATGGCTATGTTTCCACGCGTGGGTGACATAAATCTTCAATCCGAGGTTGCCGACCTCGTTCATCATTTATGCCCAATCGTCTAAGTTTTCCTCATCCTTGGTTTTCCTTTTTTCCCATTCAATTTAGTGAGCAATCTGTTCTTGTTAATCTTAATGGAGTATTATTGGTCTGAAGGTAGGGGTTCGAAATCATCGAAATAGGCACGAAAGTGGCCGATCAAGTGTTGAGGCCGTGTAGTCGCGGAAATGTTATGTGGAGCCTACCGGAAATCCTGCGATCCCTTGTCGTGGTTGCAGGCATTGCTATCGCAGTTGCAACCGTTGAGGTCGCGGTCGTAAGGTTTGTCCGCCGAGTCCGCTGGAAATTCCGTGATCCCTCTATCACAGTCGCGCCTCTTGCAATCGGCAACTGTCCTTGCGAGCGCGAAACGCCTCACCGCGGTTGTGGATTGCATTGTCATGGTGGCCTCTGGGCATCCCGTCGCAACTGCACGGGCCGTAGTGCGGACATTGGCGCGGGTGATTTGACTCCCTTAACATTGAATGCCCACATTCATATTCTAAGCCTTAAGAAATCTTGAAAATTCCTACGCCGCTTCAAACGTGTATCTTCTTTTCTTGCGCAGTCGGTGGCCACTCTCTTTTCCTCTCCCCTTTCTCTCCTCTCTTTTTCTTTTTCTCT
Source organism: Avicennia marina (assembly GCA_019155195.1). Taxonomy (NCBI): domain Eukaryota; kingdom Viridiplantae; phylum Streptophyta; class Magnoliopsida; order Lamiales; family Acanthaceae; genus Avicennia; species Avicennia marina. Next base: position 9,743,221 of record CM032780.1, read on the forward strand.
TCTTTCTCCTCTTACTATCTTCTCTTGTTCTGGTCGTTCTCCCTTTTTCCTTCCCTGCCAAAAGACTGAATATTTGACCTCTTGATTTGCTCCTCTATCCAGCCGGCTAGAGGGGGGAATTGGGTTGACCTTCCTTGTGTATTGTCCCATCCTCCAAGATCCTTGCCCATCACTTGATCTTTGATTGAAGCTTTTCTTTCATGCACACTCCCTTGCCTTTCTTTTCTTTGTGGTTGGCCAGCCGGCCAACAACGCCACGCTTCTTTTCTTGTGTGTTGACTTGGTCCATGTCTCTACTCATGGGCTGCAAGAGAAAAGAGGGTTGGGCCATCACGAAAAGTGGAGGGTATTTTAAACTTGTTGTAAATGATCAAATAGATTCTGCACAATTGGAAATAGTGTAGTATAGATGTATTTCATAGGACAACTTAATTGAAAATCCTTTATAACACCATCAGTTTTTTAAGTTTCCGTAACTTGGTTTTATATCACAACCTAGTATCCTTATTTAGCATAATTAAGTCAATTACATACTTAACATGTGGATATTTTATAAAATGAAATATATATTGGGGAAGAGTTCAGGACAATTTAGTGATTGGCCGTACTTACATACATATACACATATGTACACATATATAAGACATATTCAATTACATGGTAAAAGTTGAAAGAGCAAAAAAAAGGGGGAGATTCAATAAATGGTATTGTGGATGTTACTAAGTGTTGGGTACGTGGGTTTAATTGCAAATTTTGATTCAACTTGTTGGGTCAAATATATAAAATTTATTTGAATTGGGGAACAATTTTCATGGCTAACATTTGGAGAGAATGATTCACAAGTCATGTGAACAATTATGGTATGACGTCAAATTCCAAAAAAAAAAAAAAAAAAAAACTTTAGAATATCATTTGCTTTTTCCTCCCATCTTTTTTGGATATGAAATTAGCCATACTTAACTTTTCCTCAGAATTTTCCAAACAAAACGTACACTTATTTAATCCAACCTCGCAGGGCACCAAATTAGAATTAATTAATGCTCAAAGGCAAGCAAATCTCACTTCTGTCCTCAACCACCACATTATCAACTCCTAAGACTCAACACATACCTTGCGATATATGGTTGATGGGCCATCAGATGATCCAATTGGGCCTTAAAATGAAGCTCATTTTGGTATTTTCATGTTGGCCCATTTCAGTATTTTCCGGATTGCAACTTTAATTTTGCTCCAAGAATCGTTATATTTTCTTTGGGCATATTAGAGGACAGCCGAGCAAGAATCTTCCGAATAATCGTCAATTTTTCATTTTTCGTAGTTTGACTTTATATAAAATAGTAAAAGAGACTAATTTTTTAAGTTTACGCACAATAGTACCTTATATTATCATAATGAAATTAATTAAGTCAATTGCGTCGTGAAATATGTAAAGGTGCATAAATTGAAGCATGCTACCGTACATTGTATAAATGTAAATAAGCATTCGAGTTCGAATTAGTAGGCAATATGTATTTATGTGTGTGTACAATATAACTAATCACAAATTTTCGATTCTAAGAATATGTATTAGTAAATTTATTTTAAAAATTAAAGTTGTTAGCCAATGCCTTGTATTTTTATATTTACTTTTCTAGAATTTTATTTTGATTTCATGCCTTGTAACACTATATTCTACTTAAATTAATATACGTACGTACGTACGCGTGTATAAGAGCTATTTTGTGGGGACGAACCAATTTAAGGTATTGGAAATACTTGAAAATAAAAAGTAACAATGAACTCAAAATTGTAGCCAAATGGGGTGACGTTCGATCTGAAAATAAGCAAATCGAGTGTTGTGCCAATAGGTTTGCAGTTTAAAGCCACAAGTTCTAAATAATGTTCATGCAAGAGAACCGTACGCTGAAAAAAAACTTAATTACGGAAAATCTACTTAAAAATTTAAAACCAGAATTACGGAGTCCACTTCTAAAGTTTGGACTAATTACACAAAAGTCTCGGAAATTCGAGAAATCGAATAAATCTCCCCTTTCATGACCAAATGGACTGAATTCCAATGATTTTGCGTGAAATGATCATTTTGGCGCACAGCAAAGAATTTTTAAAATAGGCTAAAAATATCTCATTTTCAAAATGACATTTCAATCCCTCTTGTCTTTTAAAACAAAATATAAATATAGATATACATTTTCTAATAATACAAAATTTATATTTTCTAATAATATAAAAATTTATAATTTACAGTTTTTTTTTCTCAATACACTCTCAAAAGTAATAAAAAAACAAAATTACTATATTATGAAAAGTAAAATATGAACATAATTTAAGAAATATATTATATTCTAAAAAATAAAATGTGTTATATTTTCTAAAATGTATCTAGCTTAAAAGTTTCAACTTTTATACAATAAAAAATTGCTATGTTTTACATTTTTAAAAATATAAATTTTCTTGAAATTTAAAGTTCTAAATTTGTATTTCTTATTTTCAAATTTCTTATATTTTTTTTGAGAAAATATTTAGTTGTACCTTTTATAATTTTTGATTTATATGTTAAAAAATATAAAATTTATTTTTATAAATTTACAAAATTTATGTTTAAATATTTTATATATTTAAAAAATGTTTTTACTATATTTATTTGAAGATATCCTAAAATAATATTTTTAAATTTCGTTAAATTTAAAATTTTATTTTGTAATATATTACTCTTAAAATGTATACCATATGATTTTAAATGAAATTTGAAATTTAAAATTTACTTTTGTGGGTTCGTAAATAAATTTTCTATGCTCTTTTAGAATTAATTTTAAAAATTATTTATATCCATAAATTATATTTAATAAAATATATTATTATATATTTATGAGAAAAATATTATTTTGATTTTTTTATATATTTTTATGGAAATATTCAAATATATTTTTATTTTTTAGTTTATAAGTTTGCAAATTCAATTTTTTTTTAAATATTTGGTATAAAATTTAAGTTTTAAAACATTTCAAAATTTTCGAAAGTGTATTATAATATCTTTCATGGAGGATATTTTGAATTAATCCTTTTTAAATTTCATTAATTTTTTTATTTTTAAATTATAATTCATAAAATATATTTTGATATTTTCTGATAACATTAGAAAATGTTATAAATTTTGGATTTTATATTTTTTTAAAAAAGAAGTCTTTATCTTTAATTTTTTAGAAGATTTAAAAATTTTAAATTTATATTTTGTAATTTAAATTTTATAAGGTGTAAAATAAATTTAATTTTTTTATATTTATAATTTATATTTTATTAAATATTTCGATATGTTTTAACTTTTATTTTTATTATAATTACATATAAGGACATTTTCGTCCAAAATATTAATCGATCATTTCAAAACTCAATGAGGGTAAAATTAAAATTTTGTTTAAAATTTTGTTTAAAATTTTGATTAGTGTTATTAATTTCTAACATCTCACTAATTGGATGGATTTACTTTTAGTAGAGATATACCTATGTGGAGGTACATGTAACTTTTCCAACCAAAGGAGGTTTTGTATAATTAACTCAAATCTCTAGAGCAGAAGGTATTGTAATTATTCAAAATTTGAAAGTCTGACAATCTTATTTAAATCTCTTTCATGCCCTAACAGTTGACACACCCAAGGAAGCATTATACCAGCATAATGAGAGAGAGAGAGAGAGAGAGAGAGAGAGAGAGAGAGAGAGAGAGACTGTTAGGGAAACTCATTGGAAATTTTGAAGAAGTCAAAGATTAAGGAGTTCAAGTGAACGGATTGAAGATTCGACTTATACAATTCAGTTTTAAGTCTCTTTGTCTTATTTTCCTCAATTTTACAATAAATTTTGTGATATGAATAATATATAACATGCGGGCTAAATTTCTTGTACAGGGAATTTTTCAAACTACTCTAAACTATGTTTTGATTCATTCAATGTTTTAAAGAAATATTTTCTTTTCAATTGTTTTTACTACTTGTGCTTAATGCTCTAACTACATTATGTAATTATATTTATGTGTGTGTGTGTGTATGATTGGATGATTTTTATGGAATCATAGTTAATTTTATGCATTAAAACTAATGGTATGCAATGTTTTTACAATTGGATTGGAGGTAAAACCATCTAGTGGTGTATTGGTTTGACAGATTCAATCAGATTTAAAAATTAATCAATTAATATTATTTATTATATGTATATATATATATATGTATACATTTTTTTAATACAAAAAATTTAAAAATATATTAATAATATTTTAACATTGCATAATTAATTATTTTTAAAGTCAAACAAATTAAATATATAATAATTGATTTATTAGTTTTTAATTAGTAACTTATTTATTATATATAAATTAAGTATATAATCATATATAAAGACAAAAAATAATAAATACTTATTTAAACCATTGTTTTGGTATAATGTTTTTTGCTTTTATACATTTATTTTTTATTATATTTCAATCTAATTATTCATTTCCTTTTTTGTATCTCTCTTTTATTTCCTTTTTTCCTTCTCTCCTTCTTGTTCCTCCTCTTTCTCCATTTTTTTTCTTCTTCTACAAAAAGAAAAAAGAAAAAGAAAAATAGAAAACAAAAAAAAATGAAAAAAAATAAAACAAACAAACCTACCGACCAGTTCCCGGTTAACCAAGTCTGACTGACCGAGCCGGGGCTGAGCCGGGGCAGGTTTAACAACACTATTGTATGTGAAATTTTGAGTCGAGAGATTGACGAAATTTAACGAATTAATAAATGTTGGATTTTAATACATATGTTATTAATTAATTCACACGAAATTCTATGGTAATTAAAATAAAGTAAAAAACTTAATTAATAATTAAATCGAATGACCTTTAAAACCGGTTGGATAGTCAAACACAATAAAGATGAGTGCAATTAACCTCCTAAATCCTAATTGCATATTGATTTTCCACATTTAAATTGAATTGCTTTCCTTTTGTTCAATAGTTATTTCAATTTATTGTTACTTTGTTATTTGTCTGCTTAGACCTTATCTCTGTCACTCATTTGCGTTTACAATTTAGCAGTAGTAATTGGTATTTGTTTAGCTAACAATTCCTATGGAATGATATTGTTACTCATTATCTACTTAAATGTGACACCGGTCACTTTAATTCATGATAGTTCAAATAAGCGAGAATATTATGAGTATGCATTTCTATATATGTGTATATATTAAAATCAAATTATTAAATCCATCTTTGGCAAAATTGTTTAAAAAAATCTCAAACTTTCTTACATAAACATCTATACACACACACACACACACACATTAACATTTCTGCACTAATTATGCAGTCGAAAAATTATTTTGTTGGTAAAATTATATGAATAAAGTATATTTTATATTGATTAGTATAGTTTAAATAAAATTTTACATCAAGCAAAAGACAAAATTTTGATAATTAATAACTTACGTTATTTTTAATAATAAAAATAAAATTATTTAAAAATAAAGTGAAATAAAAACTTAAAAAATAAATTAAAATATAAGTAATGATTAACATATATGAAAGAAGAAAATATAATAAATTAAATTTTATGGAAAAAGTATAAAGAAATACAATAAATAGAAGTTAGGATGAACAATGAAGAAAATTGGAATGTATAATAGTCGAAAAGGTTTAGACACAAAAAATTACAATAATTGAAAGATTGGATGGAAAGTGAAAATTAACTTACAGAAAAAAAAAAAAATTAAATAGACATTAACGGTATTCTAGTGTTTATATTTTGAGACTAAAATTAGCTACTAAATGATATTCATGCTTTTTATATACTAATATCTACATATCACGAAGTAATTTCATACATGGAACATCATCGGATCCGAGTTTACTAAGTTATCTAAAATATGTACACATATGATGCTTGCCTGATGAGCAACCTCAATGTTTATGTTTTATTATACATAGATAATTAGTTCTCTCAAAATGGGAGGGGGAAAAAAGGGGTAAGGAAACATATCAATTGCAAACAATATCTAGTTTTTGGGCTTAATTATTATGTTAGCAACAAATAAATTGATCTACGTGATGTTATATTAGTAATATTGCATATGCTCCGAAATATTATTTCCTTCAAATATTTTATGCGCATCTTTTGATTTATAAGATCCAACATTGTTCAAATTAAAAAATAAAAATTAACAGGACCGGACATAATCGTCATTTTCATGTGGGAACACAGACTGCTTCGCAATCAAGGTGTATTTGATAAAAAATAAAATAATGAACACAAGAAACTAGTTTACAAATATTTTTCAAATAATAGTTTAATTTCAAGATTAAGAAAACAAATTGGATGAATAAATTGCACTAATTTCCTAAATCCACAAATTTATTATATGTATATGGTGTAGCCACCAACACCCATTTACCAAAACATGGAGAAAAAGAAATAAGTACATGGGTCACACGCATCATGGGTACAAACTGAATAGGTAGGAGAATGGGGAGAAGGATCTGCCGGATGTGCCTTGCCATACTCTGTTGTATAAATGATCCCATCCTGCCTGTAGCAAGGGAACAAGAGACAAGATAGAATTAAACAAATTGCTGTTGTCTCCAATAAAACCAGAAAATGCTAGGACGTTTTAATGGAGAAAGGGACAGGAAGCTTAGTGGAAAATATGGGAGAATTGGTGTAGACTACTCTTTTCCCTAATGCTCTGTCGACAAGGGCCTTGCGGTTCCAAGATGAGCAAGGGATGTAGGCGAAGAGAATGGTTCAAATTTCAGTACGACAATTGAACGAGATTGTGGAGTTTGCTATAGAAGCAGCATTACAAAAACAAAAGGGGAGACGTATAAGGGAAGAAGAGCAGGAAGCTAGTTTGAACAGGCAAAGTTGGTTAGCAGTGGAAGGAGGGTAAACGAGGGACAAGAGAAGGTCATGGCTAGAGATATAGAGACTAATCGAAAGATAGAATATAGGGCAAGGCGATTTGTAAGGATTGGAGAAAGCTTGCATAAGAGGTCATATGTTGATAATTTCAAGAAATGAAGTTATTTGGTACAGAAGTTTGGGATAATTGTTTGCTAGTTTTACAAGATTTTGTGCTATTTTGAAATATTTCATATTTTATTTTGTGAGACCTATCTATAAATATCGTTTTAAACAAAATCATGCACTTAGAATAAATTTTGGAGCATGCAGAATTGTTCATGCACTGTCAATGCTGGAGTAGCATAAAGATAGCTCTAGAAAATTAGAATTTATGTACTATCGATGTTGGGTTTGCATAAAGACTGCATTAGAGAGGGTTAAATTTATGCAATCGATATGCTGTTGTCATGTGGCCGAGATGTTCTCGTCATGTGGCCATATGACAAATGCATTAGAGAAGGGAAAAATTATACTCTGGACATGCTGTTCAAATGCTTTACCACATGAGGGGTCATGTAGTTGCACAACGACTGCATGGGAACAGTATAAGACAGCGGGTAAAGGTTTTTTTTTTTTTTTGGAAAATTGTAGGCTGAAAGAGATGGATATAAAGAGGCAAATGTTTGAAGACAAAAGAGGGGACATCTCTAAGGCTAAAAAGAGAAGAAAAAAGGAATGGATATAAAAAGGCAAATGTTTGAAGACAAAAGAGGGGACATCTCTAAGGCTAAAAAGAGAAGAAAAAAGGAAGTGGAAAGGAAGCTTTCGGAGACAAGAAAATCAATGAAGCATTAAATGATCCATCATCACCATTTCATTACAAGACCAAGTCTACTTTTAAATTCTGTGTGTTTCTTAGTTTAGAAATGATTAGTTCTTGAATTTCAATGGATTGTTATGAGGCTTTGTTGAACTAAATTTAAGTTTGGGATCTTGCATTGTTAATGTAATTGATGTTCATTTCAATATATGATCAAGGATCATTGAATTACTATGGTTTGAATGCTTAAGAATTTGGTCTATTCTTATGATTCTGATATTATGGAATAGTAGCATAAGTGAATTTTTATAATTTGTGAAACAATCATAAACATAAATTTTCAAGGATTAGTGGAAGTGAAACTAAGAGATTATGCACTTTTAAATGTGATTTATGATTGATGTGGTTTGAAAGTATAAGAAATTGACCAATTCTTATGATTGTGATGATTATAGAATAATGCGAAAGTGAATTTCTATAATTCATGAAACAATCATAAACATAATTTTTCTAGGATTAGTGAAAGTGAAACTAGGAGATTATGCACTTTGTGTGATAAATTCAATTTGATGATGATTGACATACGTTGAGTATGGATAGGTCACATTACACTGTAAGAACCTAAATAATTTAAATTAATTAAATCTTCAATAGCTTGTGTTTTTTATTATTTAGACTTGCATAACAAATTTATTTCATAAACTTTTCAAAAACATTGCTAAAAAATGATCGACTTGACTAATGTATACGTAGACAAATCAATAGAGACAAATTAACCTCTATAGATTTGACACGTTTACTTACTTTATATTATTTGATCACGATAGTTATACACTTACAACTTTACCCTGATCATGTGGCAATGATGGGAAAAAAAATTAACTTACAAATGAAATAAGTTCGTTCTTAACTTTCTTTTAAAATTTGCGAATTGAGATGACTCTTGGATGGACAAAAAATCCATCCCAAAATTAGGGATGGCATTCAAAAGGCCATCCCAAAAAGAGGGACAATCTAAAAAAGCCATGCCAGCATTAGGGAAGGCTTTTTCATAGAGTCATCCCAACTTGAGATGGTTTTTTTTGGGTAGAAGCCATCTCAAGTTTAGACTACTTTGGGACGGCTTTTTTGATCACAAACAATCATGCTTTTGTAATGATGTTGGGATAAATCTTGGACATCTCTATTTTCCCTTCTTAAATCCGTTTTAAAGTCATTCTAAATTTGAGATGGTTTTTTGACCGCCCCAAAATGCAATTCCAATCCAACAATTTTCTAATATTTCTAGTTGTGATAAAACAATATTCTGTACAACAGTAAAATTGTATAATTTCTGTATCATTTAAGAGGTATAGCTATCAACGTTGGGTGATGGTTCAAATTCACATGAAAGCTTTTACTATTGGCAAACACGGACCCAACAAGCCAGCAATAATTATATAACTTGAATGTTTTCATGACCTACAATGTAATTTGTGTAAATTCTTCAAAATATATTATAACATTATTAGAAAATATGTAGAGAATTTTTATTCTTACGTAATAATATGTTTGAATTTTCTTACAACATTGTTCAATGAAATGTGAGAAGATCATAAACTTATTTTTAATTTGATTATATAATTGTTGAATTGCCATTATGTTATTTTACTGATTTTTCAAAAGATTATTTACAAAATTAGATTTGACATTTTATAAGCTCTTAGTAATCTTAATTGTAAGATCAATATTTTATTAGATAACACACATAATTTTAATATTTTACTTCTCATGTTTATACTTTTGCTTTTGAAGTAGAAAACAAAGTATATTGAAATTTAGAACTTTTTAAGTGTGCAATTCCAATTATCATTTATATTTCTAGAGAGCTAGCAGCCTATGTAAAATGTGCTAAAAGGAATATACATATTGCCCTCCATGTAATTTGGAAGCAAAACTGAAATAAATATTATTAATATTATAATTGTTCAAGATACTTATTAATTTAATTACACCACATTTATTTGATGGTACATTTTTACATTATTCAAACGATGCTTCAAACATTAGTTATTTGGTCCAGAAGAAATTAAAATATTAAGGATCTCCCTACTTTTTAATGGATCATATATACTTGATATTCACCGATTAAAATTCTATAATTTATGTGTTTACTTAAATATATATTCTTGAAATTTTAGTGTAACCTAAATGCTGAAATATTTCTCAAATAAATTTCTTCTTTAACCAATTTCCTATGGAATAAATTAACATTGGTAAAGGGTAAGAAACTTGTCCTCGACACAAGTTAGACCAATCATTATTAGATAGTTAAAGCATGCTACCAATTCATACAATTCTCATAGCATATTCATAATGACTATTCATTAGCAATGTTTTTAAAATCCGACGGTCATTCAACTAGATAATCGACTAGTAACTGGGTTGACTGGTTCAATAATTTTCAAAAATTTAGTTATTTTATATGCTATATACATACACGTAATAAAATTAAATTATTTTACAAAATAACTTTAAGTCCATTTATTAATATGCTAAATGATAAGTTTTAGATATAACATTGAAATTTAATAATTAAATAAAAATAAAAAATATTATAAAATATAAAATAAATGAAATTAAATTCAAATTCAAAAATATAAATGTTGAAAATTTTAATTTGGTAAAAAAACAATATAATTAATATGAAAAAAATTTGCTTATAAGATTCGATATTAATATTCAATAACTCAACTAGAGTAATATACAATTAAAAGATAATTAAATAAAATTGAACTAGAAATGTAACCAAACTCACATGATGGTTCGATTTTGTTTGGAATCGAATTGGAAAATCGATCCATTCTAAATTGGACCGTTGAACTAACATGTCCGATCAAATTTAGAAATCTTGTTCACCAGAATGAGTATGCTGTAACGAGTGTCCTGTACTAGAAGAACGTGCAGACATGGTAACATCATTACAAGTGGTCTTCTAAGGAATATATAGCCTGCATCATGAATATGTACCAATATTAAAAAACATGACAACACATTCATTTTACACATTCCACATATGTATGTGCTTGTCCAAGTGAGTAACTGAATTCTTTTGTTGAATTTACTTTTTCCTGGGCAGATCATTGTCTGTGGTAGATGAGTTTCAATCAATTATAGTGATACAGACTCGTTCTTCAAACAATAAATACAGTTCAAACTATTTCTTTCTTCTGTTTTTCTTAACGAACCCATGATGACGTGAAAATACGTATAGCCAGAGAGGTGATATTTGGCATAAAGAAAATTAAGCAAGAGATCATATCCCAAAAAAGATGGAAAAAAAATATATAATGTAATGCCTTAATGGTTAGAAGTGCATGAGTCGAGACTCGAAAGTTTGGGTAGAGAATAGAATCTACTTTGAGTTCGGGCTGAACACATTTCAAAAAGAAAGGTATATTAAATATCTTAGGTTCAGTTAGAGTAGAGTTGTAATTTCAAATTAATTTTATTGCAATTACAATAGAATTCTATTAAACAATTTTTGACTCGTGTTGTAACATCACCACATAACGTACACTAGAAAGTAAACCAAACACAAGAACACACAATATGTTTATGAAATTTGGAGACCACTTCTTGCATTTATTGGCACTTTTCTAGATCAAGTAATTCACTAACAAAAGTGATTATAAATGTATCTAATCAAGTACATGACTCTTACCTCCTTAACGCTTTATCTAAATTAAGTGCACTTTAATTTTACTTACTTAGTGTATTCTATCGCTTTCATTATTAAGTGACAAGCTAAATACCCTTTGACCCCAATATACATGTTGACATGGATTAAACAACTCTCAAGGTCTTGACAAAAACCTAATACAAGAGTTGTATGTGTATGAATATGGGACGTTTTCATTCTTAAGCTCACAAAACTTTCATAAAAAGCACACCCAAACTCGATGACGTCTCTGCATTATTTATACTTGTTTTTTGTCCCCATAAAATTTGTGTAAGTCAGCTTCCAAATATCTCCAAATCTTTGGGTTAGATAACGAAGAAGATTTTGTCCAATAAGCGCATTGATGTTGGAGTTTCAAGTGGCAGTTTACTAGTCCAACCGAGTATCTTTCCTATTGGAATTTATCCACTTCTATTTTTTAGCTCCTCATATTTTTTGAAGATGCCATCTGTTTATATTCTTGCTCAACTCATTTTTGGAGAGATTCCAACTCTTTTGGATTATAATAATTATGGTAAAGCCAAAGTCCATGTCAATCTATATTTTTCAAGATTTTTTGACTTTCATAATATGAAAACCACTTGAAATCCAAATATTCAATTTTTTTCGATATATTTCAACAATATTTTTTTCATTTTTAATTTGTATCACGTAAGTGTTAACTCATAATGTGCCAACACATATAATACACACACACCCACACATATCATGGCCCATAACCCTCCCTTTCCCCAACATTTCTTCTTTTATCTCCCTTTTAGACAAAACTGATTTATCCAGGGGAATGTTCTCGACTGGTTGGGTTCTTGATGGGTTCTGGGTATGTTTATGTTTTGGCCAGTATACATGTATGTATACGGAGAGAAGGGGTAGAGCTGGGGCGATGGGTGGAACAAAGAAGTTTTAAAATCCAATAAGTCTCAGGAGATCTCCAAATATGGTCCCCCTTTCTCGATGCCAGAATCCCAACACCTGTCGTTTTTGACCTGCCTTGACTGTGCAGTTTTATTCCCTGATGACCAACCACAGAGCAAGAGATGGATGGAGATATATAGATACATTGAAAAATTTTGCCTTGGGGGTGGGGTGAGTGGGGGTGGGGGGTCCATTTCCTATCCTTTGATCAAGACTAGGAATGCCATGATCAATCCATGGGATGCTTAAAAGCCCAGCAAAAGCAGCTATCATGATATCAAATCCGCTTTTTACTACTCATTGCTTTCCCAGGTAAGCCACATTCTCTCCATCCTCAGCTCCTGCCCACATGCCCTAGTAAGTTCACACACACACACACACACTAATGTCGTGTGTGTGTTGGTGCATGATTTGCCTCATCCTTGACTCTGTGCAGATGAACCTAAACACTTTCCACACATCTGCATATCTCTTTCAGGTTCCTCTGTAGTCTATACATTACAGTGGAAAGTGACCCCTTAGGACTTGGAGTCAGCATCCTACTGACACCACACTACAACTTTATGTAGCATTTATATTTGACATCCTGCACTTATGGCAAATCACGTCAGTTCTTCAGATTTTATGTTCGCTTGTATCTTGTTAAAATCGTAAAGTAAGGATATGAGAGATAAACACAAGAATTAACTTATCAGATACTCTCAATTTTATCAGATACTCTCAATTTTGATCATATTTGAATTGATTTTTTTTTTATTTCCCCTCAGATTAAACATTACATGTTTTCAATTAGCAACTATAATAGCATAATTGATATACAGGGATGAAGTAGAAATAGAATGATTATTTCTACTGTGGTTCCTACTCCTACAATTAGCACGATTAATTATCGGGAATCACCATTCCTAAAAATAAGGAATATCTATTTTAAAACACCTTCATCAATTTAATAACTTATATTCTACACTAACAAAATAATTTTATTAATTTTTAGATTTGCAAGATATATACTAACAAACATTATATATTATTATTATTAGATAAATTATATATTAAAAATATTATATGTGAAAATATGAGTATATATTGATTACATAAGTACTCATAAAATTAAATAGACACTTATGTATTACCAATATATATTACTTATTTTTATTACTAATATAAAAAATTTGCTAAATATGTAAAATATTTATTCATATTTATGTATCCACACACAGACTAAATAGCAATAAATAATTTAACACAATCTAATATATCATATAAAATTATTAATTTAATTTTTGCAATTATATGTACATACATATTTTTTCAAATATAGTATGTGTTGGTATACTCAAATATAATTGACATATGTATTATCACAAATGTTAAGTATATTACTTGTAAAAGTAGCTAATATAATTATATCAATTAAATATTCTCATACAATGAATATCAATATAAAGTTAAACATTATAACTATATAAATGTATAATTTGCAATAATTTAGCTAATCAAATTCAATGATTTTAGTTGATACTAAACCGCCAAGAGTTATGAAATCTAACAAGTTAAGATCAAAAAGATAAAAAATGTCATATTTCAAAGAAAAATAATAGAAAACTCAAATGTTAAGTCAAATAAGAACAAAAAGGATAGAAAAGGAAAAGCGCATGATTTTGGAGAAAAACAATAGACAATCACAAAGGTTAAGGTAAATAAAAATTCAAAAGACAAAAACAAATCATATATAAGACTATAGACAAAATAAATGTATATCCCAAATGTAAAAAAGAAAATTAATAAAGAATTGATAGTTAATCCAAGAATAAAGAAAACCCAAGAACTAATTTTCTGCTTTTTTAAAATTTACAACACTGTGCATGGCAGGAGTTTTAATTATGCTAGTTTTAAAATAAAGTGGAGACAAAGTAAAACACAAGAATTGTGTCGTTTGGAATTTTAGTCTTCATAGACATATATCCAAGATCACATATTATTCTTCATTACAATTACATTACTATAATCACCTATTTATAGGTGCAATATGAAGTATTACAATAGAAACAAATCAATATAATCATATCATATCAAATACCCTTAATTTTACAAATATGATATGATTTCATCTTATCAAATCATATATAATCAAATAAACTTTTATCTTATTTTGGTTGATAACATATCTCAATATCTATAAACTAGCCTTTGCAATGTTCCAATGAGCAGCAAGAGATTGCTCTCCTTGTAATCAATTAATTCCCTTATTTCAAATTATGATCTAGATCAGTTTCAAGAAAATGTGGTTCGTTAATCCTTAACTCAAGAAAAGGTGTTCTTGATGTTATGTAAATCATAGTACTTAGACATATAAATAGGAAATTTTTTGATTGAATCAACTACCTAGTTATAAGAGTAGTGTCAACAAGGTATATGTGTCAGGAAAATACATGATTAGTTAAAAAAAATTTAAAGATCAAACTTTACTTAAAGAATAATAACTAATCTATACTATATGCTATGGCTTTATCGGTTGTGATGTCTAACTTAGATCATTTTGATAGATTTTTATACTATTTGATGATTGGTTTTTGGTCTAAATATAAGTGAACTTAAATACTTAGTTTTTTTTTTTTCCTTTTTCCTCTTCATTACTATTATTGAATTCTTTCTCTCTCTCTTTTTAATTAAAATTTAATTTCTTCTTACCTCTACATTTTTATTACCTTTATTTTTCTTTTATTTTTTTAAAAAATATAGTCAAGTAATTTATTTTATTAGTTAACTGTCAAAAACATATTGATTTTACATTTTAATTATTGAAATTATATAATTTTTACAGACTTAGAGTGTGCAAAGCTCTATTGGCTATAATTATGCATGAGTTATCAGAAATGGTCATGATGACATATAGCCAGCACATGGGACTGGTGAGAAAGGCGCTGCAAAAAAAATACATATTGGAACACGGATTAACAAACCGGATTAGTTCCAACGGAACAAAAAACAATGCAAAGCTTTCCAGCAGCCAGGAAATCTTTAAAACAATTAATTGATGATATCATGCATCAAACACAATGGCTGAAAAACTAATTGAAGTCAAAACTGGCCTGTTAAATTAGCCCTAAAATTAATGGAACAGGTGAGGTGGGGCTTGTGGGTTTCTGTCAAAATGATGTATTATCAATTATACTGATAAAGATTTGCATATATATTTATAAAGAGATTGAAGCGGGATGATGAAGTTGATTGGGCAATGCATAGGTTGTAACTTTCATGTTGTCGTCTTGTTCACAATGTGGATGCTTTATTGGTATACGAGCAGCAGGCAGCAGTACCCGATATATATTTGCAACAGTGTTCTTGTTAATTTTTCTGCCTCGACGCCTCCCTTTAATTTGATCCACGTGATCACTGTCATCTGAAAAATTACTCTCCACAATATATATGACATAGCTTGTAATAAAATTATTAACCTTCATATATCAGCCTGGTATATTTCTCTTCAAATCTAATCAATACCCAACAAGTAATACCAACCAAAAGAGAAGGCAAAAGTACTGCAAGGGGGGGGGGGGGGGTCCGAGGGGGATTAGGGAGTCTAATTAGAATTTACCTGGTGTGTAGAATTCGGGATCTCGAATTCAGAGGCTTTAGCAATGTGCTGTCTTCCGAGGATATCGCCAAGCGTAACGGCTACAATCAAAGATTAAGACAAACACTTGCTGAATGAGGGAGAAAGTAAGGAACTGACACATATATGATGTGAGGATATTATGCTTGGCTCCTCATACGCCATCCACGGAGATCCATCCATTCTCTGATGGGCACTACAGATGGCATACAGGGAGCCAGGCATATATATGCGTATTTATATGTATGTATACTTATACTATGCACATGATAATTACACATTTAATGTGTGTATGCGTGTGTTCAATTTCTTGGATCTCACTGGCTAGACAGCTCCATGCAATGAACATAGTGTGCATGGAGGAAGCCATTTTCCCAGCCCTACAACCGAGTTTCCTTAGATCAAGAACTAGAACATGATGGAACAGCTAAAAGATGCAGAAAGAAAGAGGGTAAAAGGGACTACAAAGGGAGAGAGAGAAGAATAGGGTTAGGATGCTCTGTGTGTGTGTGTGTGTACACACACACAAACACATAAATTTCTTTCGAAGGGTGTGTCCTCAAGAAGCCAAAGGTAGAATTTAGAGATTTGGAGGATCACTGGGTCCAGATCAAAAGGAAGATTGGAGAATCAAATTGACCCCCGAAAACCCCTCTTTATTAACACCTTTTGAAAATGAAGAACCAAAAAGAAAAGGGGAAAAAAGGGGAAAAAGACACAAACACGCACACACACACACGCACACACTAGCTAGCCCTTTTGAAATGGCAAAAAAGAAGCATGGACAGGCAAAACCAGTGGCTCAACACAAGAACAGGGACTCCTAATTTCATGTGGGGTGAGCGAAAGAAGGAGGTTTCTGGGGCTGTAAATATAGACACACGTAGTGAGAGAGAGATTGGGGAGGAAGAATAGGGTTTATGTTAGTGTCCACGCAATTTCCTAAGCTCACTCTTTTGTAGGTTTAAATTCTTCTTTTTCTGGGTCGTGAAAGCAAAGGTTGCTTTTCTCATCTGAACCTCCTTTGTCTGGGAGTGTTTGGACGACATGGATTCTTCCTCTTACCTCTCTAACCACATTCCCGCTAACACAGTTTTCTCTGCTAATTAATTAAACAAGAAAAAGAAAAAGGCGTGTTTAATTAAAAAAACTAAAAAGAACATTTCCATTATTAATTTTAACCTCTCTCTCTCTCTCTCTCTCTCAATTCGATTGGTATCTCGACTTCCTTTTTTGTCACTCCATTGGTGTACCTTTTAGGTTTTAGGTTCCTTTGCTCTTTCTTATGTAATTATTTTTTAGTAATCATTGTTATGGGTCTGTGCCAAACTTGAGAAACAAGATTATTATTAAAAAATGTGTTAACTACACCAACATTCTCCGGCAGTTAGTATAATTACAAGGCTATACTCCTTTTCTTTTGGAGATTACAAAAAACATCTCTTATATTTTTCAAATATTTATATATATCCTTCTTTTTCTATTTGAATTTTGCATGGAAATTGATTATATCATGAAAAATTTTAACTAATTTTATTGGTATGGTTCCTAAACTCTAAAAACTGAAGGTCAAATGGAAATTTGAGAAATTAATTAATTTTTTGATGACATTATTTATTTTCATTGGAGACTTTAATAAAAAAAGAAACATGTAAACATATCAAACATATTGAGAAGGTTTTCGTGAGAAAAAAGGAATAATTTGTAATTATGTTAACTCAAATAGTAGCTTCACATAATTAACCCTAAAAAAATTAATATAAAGAGACTGTAGATATTTAATTGATTAATTATTCTACTTTTGTGTGGTGTTTTGCTTTTAGAATATTTCATAACTTTTTGCACTAAACATTCACAAGAATGATTAATTTTACAAGGCACTATGTTTTAGGCTTTATAAAAAAGCATGCTACTCTAGTGTAACTGATTTCAACTGTACTTCATTTGCAGCTAACTAAACAAATTTGCATAGAAAAAGTAAAGACTAAATGGAGTGTTTGGCTTTATAATTCGATTTTTTCTATCTCTGAGTCATCAAAAATTCCACTTAAGTTGAAAAATATCTTTCTTTAATTCCTTTTGCTCTTCCTCATTATTTATTCACTAGTTTTTCCAATCACCATATAACTGCTCTTATTAATGATAATTATTATAATTAATAACTATTATCTGAAAGCAAGCTCCATGTAATGGACAAGTTCTCACTTTGTTAGCATATCTCATCATAAATGTCTCAAATAATTTTTTTTTAAAAAATATTTTATTATTTGTCAGTGCCAATCACAGGATACGTGTAATTATATGTGAATTTGAAATGAAAGTTGTAATAATTAGAAATTGAAGTGCAGATGAGGTATGCAATGGCTAGATTACCTCATATGTGCATGGCAAGAGATGAAGATTTGAGTATAACAGGTCTAACTTTATTGGATGTTCCTTTGAATGGTCAATATCTTGTTGAGAATCTTTAGCTGTCTACAGAAGTTCACCAATAGAATTCTAAGGTTGGCATCAATTGCACCTACACCATTATAATAATATTAATTCCAACATACATATATGACCCAATATGTTTACTTCAATTGAATTTAGTAGACTTAGTGATGTATATTATTTTTTCAAATGATTAAATTTTAGTGGTCATTTGGGTACATATTACAGTTTGCTATACTTCATGAAATTATTATCTTAATATAGATATTATTCACCCATTTCAATTACTTGGCCTTATATTCAACTAAGTATTCATATGTATATTCTTTAAAATCCGATAACAATTTGTAGTGTGTTTTAATTTAATATCTCAATATAGTCGATTTCAAAACGTTAGGGTAGTTGGAAATAATGAAAGTTACAAATATGGGAAGGCTTAGTTGGATGTGGCTGAAAGGGTAATTAGAAAGTATTTTGAAGGATAGTTGCAAAGTATTTGCATGATATTAGAAGGGTTAAGTTGGTTTAAATTAAATTAAAAAAAATTAGTGATTGGAGAAAGGTTTGGAGAAGAGAACTCTTGGATATAAAATAGTACCATTTTCGTTTTGTCCATCATCACATGAAAGTGGATGTTCATCAGGTATATTCTTGGTATACAGTCTATTATATGTGGCCACAATTTTACCTTATGTTTACCAGGAAAAGTGAATGGAGAGTGTCAGTGTCGATCTTGCTCTATTGTTTACAAATAAATAAACAAAGGTAATAATTAAAAAAAGAAAAAGTTGTTCATTGATGAAGTCATAGACTCCAAACATTTTAAACCTACAATAATTTGAATGTGACAATGAAATATAATTCACATTTAACCTAACCAATAATTACACAATATGCAAACTTATTACATCATCTGTAACTCAAACGACAAGACAAGAATTTCTAAGAATGCATTAAAGTATCAACAAATAAACATTAATTCCATAACTAATATGTCTTTCAAACGCGTATTGTTGAAACTATTATTTAACTAGTAAAAATCGCACACAATTCATATATAAATTATAAAGCTATTGCATTTTAGACAGTAGATATAAAATTATTTTATAAATATACAAAATTTTAAAGAAAAAATAAAGATCAAAGATTTGAAGAGAGAGAAAACTTGAGAGAATGTACAAATAAAAACAATAAGGTAAAAGAAAAGGAAGAAAAAGGATGAAAAAATAAAAGAATTTAGATATAGGTAATTGTGTAATTTCTCATTTTATAAACTAAAAATTTTATTTTTTAAATAATATGATACAAATATAGGTAAAAATTATTAAAAAAAAATAAATAAAAACTAAAGAATTGGAAAGAGAGAAATTTTGATAGTAAAAAACAAATAAAAGTAATTAGAAAAGTGAAATTGAAAAGAATAAAAAATAAGAGAATTTGAAGTAAAGGGTGTTTCTATAATTATATATTGTGCAACCAAAAAGCATTTTTGAAATAATAATATAGTAATTAAAGTCATGATTATGGAAAAACCATTTACAAAGGCCATAAAGTGAAAGTGAAGTTAAGCAGAGAATTAGCAAAACAAATAGGTTACTTTCTTCTTATTTAAGTAGGAGTATTATTTAATTAGGGGGAGAAAATCTTCATTCCACTTAATTAATTTCTTTATGATATTTTATTTCATTAAAGAAAAATGATCGATTCTATAACTGTAAAATAAATCAAGATCAAACGTAAATTTTAGGATTATCGTGAGTTATCAAGTCTTAATCGTCAAATTATTTGATTTCTACTCCAAAACTCATATGGCTCCTACTGATTGAGGTATTTATGAAGAAAATCTCAAATAAAGACAATAAGCTTTTTGTGAAAATGAGATAAGGGTTTGATATGAAAGAAAGTTAAGTTCATGGGTCAACAATCAATAACCCCCTTCATCGGCTATTTCGCCTATAATCTTGGACATTCAGTCCCGGTACTGGAACTAAATTTGAGATCAATTCACATAAGTTGAAAAAAAAAAAGTAAAAAATTAGAATTTTCCCGGATATAACTAGCGGGTGCTGATTTCTATATTTTAACTTGAAAAATTGTTAGTTTTTTTTGTTCATGTGTGTATTGTGGAAATATAATTAAATGGCATGGGGTCCACACCTGTGATATATAAGAAATTTGCCCTTAGCTTTTAACATGTTTGGTTGTTTCACACAGTATTAAGATTTCTTGTCTCAACATCTTTTAGTTAGATTTTGACATCTTGATAAAGAAAAGAGTATAGATATGAATTTTTACATATTTGTACACGTCAATCTCCCTCTAAAAGAATCCGGAGATTGCTATTAGATTAACGAAGGAAGCTTATGAGTCACATGACCTTTAATTGCACCCTATTTACGGTTTGACATTAATTGTGCACATCAGTTAAATAACTCAAAAGAAATAGAAAAGGAAAGGAAAGAAAAACGAGATGATAAAGTAAAAAAAAGCTAGAATAGGATGGGAATTATGAAAGATACATCCCACTATGAACAAATTATTGAAAGCAACATCCAAATTCCTTGGCCCAACAAAAGATTTCTTTTTGACAAAGGTAATTTACTTTTAACCTGTATTTAGAGATATCCAAACTCATCAATAACAACGATTTTAATAAATTAGGTGAAATTGTTTCTGATACTGATACTTAACAGCACATAAGCATTGTTAAAAAATGCAGAGTCATATGTTACAATCACACGTTTACCACATTTATATATCTTAATATTATAAACTAAAATAAAAATGTATTATGGTCGTGGAGATAATCATTTTTATTAATTACATGACAAAATAGAAATTTATTTAAATTCAAGATAAAACTAACATGTATTTTTCTTCATATATACATAAATGTATGCTTTAACAAATTACATCAAAAAGTGAAAAAAAAAAAAAAAAAAAGGAAGAAGTTGATATTAGCACGTATTTGGTTGAAGGAGAAATTCAGAAGTGTAAATTTATTAATGTGTTTAATAAATCATAAATTAAGATAAAATTTTCTATTATTTTTAGTAGTTAATCGCAATAAAAATAAGGAATTGTGATTGGACCAAAAGAATTAATTGTTATTGAGAGAATTAATTGATTATTTTGAAAGGAGATGTGATTATTAATAATTGATTTTGAAGCAAACGCAGTCAGTCAAAGAAGTAGGCGTGAGTGTGACAAAAAAGCAGACAAGGCCATCTCACTCGCGCACTAATCAGTCAGACTAATTATTCTTAATTTCTAATTATTGTCATTAACAAACTTAGCTAGTGCGTAAACTTATTAATAAAGGTTCCACCCCTTATACTTTTAGCTTTGGTTGTCGCAGAATATATTTTCTATATTATCCTTACTATCATATTACACATTAATTACGTCAATATTTAATAAGTAAATTTAGTTACTATTTATAACTTTCTACTGATACCACGTATTGACTCGTGCTCACTTCTCATATGGTTACCAACTTTTCACTCTTTCATCACTCACAGTTTCTCATATCTCATTTCTTTCTATACAATATACTATAAGTAACTCATCATCTTCTTTTGCCATTAAAATTTTCAGTTAATGTCCTCATATAGTCATTATTTTTTAAGTTCGTATAAATTATGTGTATATAGATATACATGCTCAAACTTTTTCTACATAGGTATTGTACCCTGTCGCTAGTGTGTCTGTGGAGAGAGAGAGAGAGAGAGAGATTACTAAGTTTAGGAGGTAATCAAGAAAATCGATGATAAAAAGGAAAATTTAAACTTATAAAATTTAGTAAATAATCAAAAAACAAGATACAGGATAAAATCTTTTTAACAAAATATCCAAAAACTTATATTTTTTTCATTTTTATCTTTTATATTTTTAATTTCTTAATTTCTAAGCTATAAATTAAAATTAAAATATTAGCAATTCATGCGCACTTGACATGTGTGTACAATAAAATTTAAAATGCAATTTATTACACATACACACAAAAATATGTCTGTATTATGTAAATGCTCTAAATATGCATGTGTACCTTATTGTCTAATTTATCGAATAAAAAATCATCTATCTTGGATATAATAAAATTATATAGTTATATTAATGAAAAGGATGTAAAAATTATAATATTTTAAAATGCATTGAAAATTTATATAAAAGGAAAAAAATGTTTAAGAGAAAAATTAAATAAGATAAAATAAAATTAATAAAATTTAATTAGAGAGGATGAAAAAAAGATAAAATATAAAATGTAGATAGATATCTTATCTTTTTACCATAAAGAGTTTGAAGGTTCAACTGTAATAAAGAATATAAATTTATTAAAAGTGACATCTTGAAAAATTGTTAAATGTTAATGAAGATTGTCACGAGTTAATTAGATGACGATGTAGTCATGGGTGTAGAAGTTATCTCAAAAAATTGGAACAATATGTAGAAGTCGTCCCAAAGTCATTGTATACCTACATGATTTTGGAATCCTCTTTTCCTCTTCAACCCACAATATTTTATCTCAAACCCATTTGATTTTTCTTAATCTCAATCATTTTACACAAAATCTTACTTTAAAATATGTTATTACTTGTATTCTTTACTCAAACTTCGTATTTGTGCTTAAGATGTGAGTATTTAATCTTAATTATGGTTGTTTATTTGTTATATGGAAGAAACTGGTCATACAATTAGAGTTTATATTTAATGCATACTTCGGAATTTGACTAGGGTATATATGAAAATAGATCATATGTATATTAACATGTATATGTATGTTTAGGTTTACTTTTGTACCAACAAATGTGTAGTTATAGGTTTAAATGCATTACATTGGGTTTCTATATTTTATATACTGTAAATAAATTTTATTTCATATATAATTGCATACATTTTTGTATGGTTTTAGGTTGTTAACTATTACCCCTATATATATATATATTAATTAATTAATTTTAACAAATAAATTTCTGTATTATGGATATGTACAATATATATATATATATATATTATTTTCAATGAAAATATTACACATCTTAAAGTTTAGATGTACAATAAGAACCTTCTTGGCCATCGAAGTTTCAAACAAGAAATCAAAAAAGGGCTAATGGATATTAAATAGTATGGCTACATGTATGGCCATAAGATCAAATGCCTCTATTCTTGATACAAGAATAACAAATTTTTTGATTAGATGAAGTGAAGGTATACTTAAAAAAGAATTTGTAAACAACTACTATAATTAGAAAAATCATGGCAAGACTGGATACTTCGATACTATCATAGTCATGTATGGCAATAGTTTCACAAATGTGATTACTGAATTATATGACAATAATCAAAATTTGGATTGGAGCGAGCAATGGTATATGATGCGGTCGGTGACCACACAACTACAGATATACATGTAGCTCGTCTAAGTATTATGAGAGAATGGGTAATGATGGAGCTAGCACCATTGGAGGGCTTGTCAAACGTTTTTTTTTTTTTTTTTGATATTTTGCATGCAACAAACTGACCCTTATGTCGTGGATGTGAGAATTTTTCTCAATTATTAGCTTTTGCATTACTAGTGAGTATAAAGGTAAAGACAATATATCAAAAAATTGTTCTAGTGACATCTACGTTGAATGACGAAACACTGCTACCTCGTGATCATCACATTTCACCAAACTACTACAATACTAAATGGCTAATAAGGGAGGTGGGTTTTGCCTAGGGACAAAATTAATTATTGTAGGAATGGATAGATGTTGCATTGGAAAGATGATAAAAATCTTGTGTACTATAAATTTTTACGAATAGCAGAGGTTCAAGCTTAAAAGGAACCATAGTTGTGCATAAAGGAACGTTCCATGTACTAATTATAAAATTGTGAAGATTATATACATTGAACATAACAACAAAGCACATAACATGGCATGCAAGTTGTGAGATAGAAGAGGGGGCTATGTGTCATTCATCTAGAACTAAAGTTTGGAAATATTTTGATAAGATGCATCTTGATTTTGCGACTGAACCACAAATTATGTCCCTTAGTTTTTATGTAGATAGGATTACATAGCTTATATTTAATAGAAAGGTATACTCTTGTTGGCCGTTATTGTGATGCTTCACAATCTCCTTCTAGTATGTGCACGAAGAATATGTATACTTCTTATCTTTAGTGATTGTTGGTCCATTAAATCCAAAAAATTCTTTGATGTGTACCCCCTACCTTTAATCAATGAGTTAATACCATGGCACATGATGATACAATTACTTTAACATGAGGTAATTTTTCTATGGACTATTAATGATTTGTGGGCATATATGATATTATCTGGGTGGAGCATTGTAGGAGTTTTAAAATGTCCAGTGTGCATAGATTGAACAAGAGCATTTTATATCTACAACATGGTACGAAGGTGAGTTATTTTTATTGTCACCATCAATTCTTATCTATAGACTATCTCTACTGATGTAATTGGAAAATTTTCACCAATGGATGTGTGGAAAAGTATGTTATGCTTCTAAGCAAATCTCGTGAGCTAAGTTGTCAACACATAAGCTAACTAAATCGAGTTATTCATAACCCTCATGGTCATAAACTTAGTTATAGAAGTGAACACAAGTGAAAAAAGAAAAGTATATTCTGGGAATTACCATATTGAAAAAACTAACTTGCTCCATCATAACCTCAATCACATGCATATAGAGATAAATGTATTTAACAATATTTTCAACACAATAATAGGTGTGAAGGGTAAAATTGAAGACAATCTTAATGCTCAAAAAGGTATTGGTACAATATGTGACTGTCTTTAGATTGTTGTTTCTTCTAGCGTCTAAAACTCAAAGTTACATATACCTTGAATGGGAATCAAAAGCTCAAGATATATAAATTGCTAAAGAGATTGATATATCCAGCAATGAGTAGGCATGAATGAATGGAAGCCAAATGGGATTAAGAGTCACGGTTATCATATTTTCATGAAGAGACTTGTCCTATCGTGTTGAAGGAAATGTTGTCTGAGTTTGTGTGAAATACATTGACTTCGTTAAGCTTGTTATTCCAATAGATTTAAACGCCTAAGTTGAATTTATATCAAATGAATGAATCAGAATATAAGTTTAAACTACTTTGCAATATGGAAAAGATACTTCTGCTAGCATTCTTTGACTTTGTGAAGCATTTGTATACAATAGAAGGTAAGGATTGAAAGTATTATTCAATATCACTGAATGTATCTATTTGAAAGATTAGCAACTAGATGTACATTTACGCAACATGGTGTTTTTTGTTTGTATGTAATTGTTTGCCTATTTTGCAGGTTTCTACATAATTTGAAAAGAAATATTAAGGATAAAGTGCATGTTAAGACTTCAATATGTGAAGCTTATATCATAAAGGAATAGCAACCTTTAGTTCATACTATTTTGACTTGCCTGTAGTTATGAGAAGAATGAGGCCTATCTAAAACAACATGAGGTCTAATGCCAAGCTTGTCCCTCCATTTTTTATATGTAACCATCTTAGGAGGCCATATTACAAAGGCATGCTTAAAAAAGATACATTCTCTTGATTTATCCTAAGGTAGAACCATTTTACTAATATGATTTCTTCGTTTTGTATAACATCTATAGCTATGTAAGTTATTATATAGCATGCTGAATTATTACTTACAACACAACATTTGGTGGCACGGTTCAAATCATATACAAGCATTTGAATTGTCTGTGAAAAAAATATTCATTTTAGCTTTGTGATATGTTTTACAATGATGTTGTGTATGCTTTAGATTTGAATAACATTACTAACCTATTGTTGGGAAGCTTCGCATGGGGCCCAAGTAATAGAGCGGTAAGCTTTTCAAAATACTTCATAAATGAATACAAAGTATACATTGTTAAAGTTGGGAATGGAAAGATGACAACAAACTCTAGAGGTCGTATTCGTTGGTTGTATTACAATGACTATTAATATAATTTCTATAGGTTGATCACAGATATAATGTAGTTCAGTTGCTTAGATTTGTCTAATATGTAATCTGTACTGGTCAAGTATTAGTGAGTTGATCCTTTTCGATGTCAAAAAATGCATCTAAAATATCATCGTAAATATAAACTATTTAAGAGTTTATAAAACAAGTGAACCATTTTTGTTAGAGTAATCAATTCAAATTTATTATACTAAATGCCCAAATTTGAGAAGGCATAAACATGAGCTAGTGTGTAAAATAAAGGCTCGTAGCACACTTGAAATAAGGTGGACTAGTATTCCCTCTCGACCAGATATGAAATATATCAATCCATTATAGACATCCTCTAGTGTTCCACTTTTAGAAGTTCCTGAAGTAAAATCAATATTATAGACCTGAATGAGGTGATGGGACATGGCATGCAAAATGAAAATTCAAATTATGTTGACAAGAATGGTTTTGAAGAATATGATACGCCTAATAAAAGAGATGATAAGTGTAGTGAGGATGAGGATGATATTGTTCAAAATGTGGATTGTATCACTGAGGAGGGTGACCATGATGTGGAGTATTATGTATATTGTGCAATACATATAAAGATCTTTGGAATAAATTTTTGCATTTTAACAATCTGTTGGATTATGTGGATGAAAAATGATGATGAGAATTATTGAGTTCATTGTATATTGTATTTATGAATGTTTTACAAATTTCATTAGTTAATCCATGCTATGTGTTGCAATTCATTGAGGTGCTACTTTAGTATAAATGACTTACCTACAAGAGGTTATGCAACCAAATATTTGCACTTTTTAATAAAGTGACAACAGATAATTTGATGGAACATAAGTTACATCCTTGAAATGCATTTTTATAAAGCATAAAGTGCATATGACTATCTATGAGTTAACATTGTTGGCTTCCTCATTGTCCACCACATTACACATATCATGATTTGGTGGTGGAACCTCTTGGGTGTAGCTATGAATCATTTTCGGGAATGAATGTGAATAAAATAATCTAGGCCATGTTAGCATATGCCGATTCATATGTGTGGCCATCATTTGCTAGTGCTCACGCATATCTCATCTCCTCCCACCATGTATAGTTAACACTAATCAAGTTAAGCAAGGCAATGGTCATGTTGTGCTTCTATATGATCCCATCGAGCCTTCAAGCGATCAAAGTGTACCTCATATTAATCTATACAAGTATCTAACAATCCAATATGATGAATCATATATGCCATAAACTAATCTAAATGATAATAAGTTTGATGTGCCATGGAGGTACACCTATATGCTGCTCTAGTGCATCACCAACTATTAATAAAGTTGGTGGCACTTGAAGATCATCTTTATGAGAAAAAACACCTCTGTCTATGTCTACAATATCCACTCGACTAGTTCGATGTGAACTCTCACTCTATGACATGAGATAATAATAAGATGGGGCTTATCATATCTCCCAAGATGTCTGACCAAAATACACTGATCCCTCATAAATGACTTCATTGGTGTTAAAATATATGCCATATTGAATGGAATATATTTTGAAAAAAGGTTGTCAAATGAGGTGTATGTATGAGGGGAGATGGTGAACCCACCTCTCACATAGTCACCAAATGACACAGAAGAATAACTAGCAATAGAAACACAACAAGATTGTCAATTCGTTTTAGCTCCATATACACAAGATCTCTCAGTTGAGAATTAGAAGAATCCATTGGTGCTAGCTCACCAAATATGCAATTGTTACAAGAGACATTGGCAAAATGAGGATCCTATCAATTTAACACTACATGCATTTTAGTAAGTTAAATATTTGTTTACAAAAAATGCACTATTCAACAATATGTTTCCTTTTTTATTAATATAATGGGTCATGAATCTGCTTCAACTTATCTTTAGAGATAAAGCAATTTTGATTTAGACAATACGTCTTTTACAAAATTACCAATACAATCATGAGTTTTGTTGTTGTATGAGGTATGTTTAACAATTTGTGTGAGGTTGGTTATGACTAGTTTTAAGTACTTGACCTATTTAATTTTCATCATAGGATTAATAGGAAGTTTTTGTTAATGCTGCAAACATTTAATAGGAATGAATATTTCTTACAAGTTAAGGAAGTTCATTGTTATCTAGTAATGCTATTGTGGGAGTTGTTGCATGATGCATATGTAAATTTTATGTAAGTCAAAAATTATTCAAACTATTCTTGATAATTTGTTCAAACTATTCAATTTTGACAATCGTAGATAAGAAGCATGGGGCTCGACTTGTACATGTTATTATTCCAGGTATCAAAACCTATGTAAGTTGTCTTTATGCTAAGTATTACTAAAATGCCCAATTGTATTTTGCAAAACTAATACATATGAGATCAAGCTAATAAAAATTCATAAAATTACTTTATTTAAGAAAAACAAGTGAGTTGTTAAAGAAACGCTTATATATAGCAAGGGTTTCTGAAGAAGGGTTGAATGGATACCACTAGAGAAATGAGATAGGATGCTAGTTCAGTGGGAACATGATACATTTAGGATTATGAGAGATAAGAGAAGAGCTAGTTGCATTGTTGATGCCACCTCTAGTTCCACAATCTATTGAGATGGTCCAATATCCATGATCTCCTAAGTAATCACTTAGAAATTTTATATTCTATTTAATGTAATAGTTCTACTATTTTGCATTATATGCATTTATTAATTGTGGTTCAACAATATGTGGGAATTAAATTTGAGTAAGATACATGCTCCTTTGGAATTGTACTATTATATAGGTGGAGGATTGGCTTATCCTCGTGCACAATCTTAAGTTGTAAGTCAAATTTTTATATTTATGCTTATACAACATCTCATACTATTTTAAGAGATATAATTATATTTACTATTATATAGGAGATAATCACAAAGCAATGACATGGCCATAGTGCGGATGACCCAAATGCACTCAAATCTAAAAGCAAGTTTGTATCAAGCGCAAGTAGTAATAACCTCGTATTTTCATCACTAGACGATTTCAAGAAAGGAGGGTTGTCATGTCTGGGCTTGGAGGTGAAATCCTTTAGCTAATTGTCATGTTCATCTAGTTTATCGCCATGCTCACCAACCTCAGAGATAATGCAAAATGAATTGGAGCTATGGTATATGAGGTTGAGGTTGTTGCAAACCAAGGTGCAAACAAATTAAATTTTAAATTTAGTTCAAACAAAATTTAGCCTCAACTTCGTGGATTCTCTTAAGACTTCGCGAGACTAAAAGATCAATGGATAGGTTGTACATGGATGACTATTTTCAACTATTTGTTTTTTTTTTATGATACTGTGGATATATGGGATGTGTATTTTGGATAATTGACATTTATTTATTGAAGTATTACAATGACCAAATTATGGATGCAAAGTTATTCAAATTATCAAAATTTCACACAATAAATGAATTAAGAAATAATTTTTATAAATTTCTCCATAAATGATAAATTAATTACAAAGCCATTCCAAAAATTATGTTCCAAAGCCCCCAAAACTCATGTATTACAATAAATACTTAATAATTCAAACACAAGTAGTCCCAAAGTTCATTCTTGTTATAGGTCATCCTAACCACAAGCAATTTTAAAACTATCCCAAATATATGTCATCCCAAATTTATCTCAAAAATGCTATTCTTCAGTTCTCCTAAATACATGTCATTCCAAAGTAATCCAAACAAAAAAAAATGGACCCAATAGCACATCCTCCCAAACTTATCCTAAATGATCGTTATCCTAAAACCATCTTGAAGGAAAGCCATCCCATATAATCAATTCCTACCATCCCGTAGTTGTGCTAATCCATTGTCCTATAATCATGCTACTGGTAACATCATGAAGTGGAGTTATTTAGCACAAAATTTGGATTAAATACTTGCTAGTTCTACAAGTTTAGAAGTATTTTAATGTCATCTTGAGAATGTTGTACAAGTTTTATTAATCCTATATCTTGTGTGAAGTTTTTATATCTAAATGAAAGTTTTTAAACAACTTCTACACTAAGATATGGATTGTATTTGCATAGGCAAGCAAATATTAGGTAAATTGATGCATTATAAGGCAACGTTATTTAGATTTGGCTACACCAATGGAGGGCATCAGAGGAGTTTTTTATACTATTGTGATGTGGTCCAAATGTTAAAGTCATGAGACCGCACCATTGGATAACGTCAGAGAGCAAGTTTTTCATGTTGCTACGATGTGGCTCAAGTGCTGACATTGTGCAAGCATGTGACACATACATGCGACTGCAAGACAGTTGCATGACACTACATGTGGCTACGCCATAGTTGCGTGATGATTGCATGAACTCACGAGAACAATTATTTTAAAAATTAAACTTTGCATGGATAAGAGAGAAGGAAAAGTAACATGGAAAACAAATGGAGAAAAAAAGATCATAGAAGAGAAAAGAGAGTAAGAAAGGCAGCAAACAAGGATATGGAAAGTGTGGAAAAACTTAGAAAATTCATCATCAAAAACAATTCAGAGTACAAAAATAAGCATCCTTACTTCTTGAAATTAGTTGACTTTGTATTGAAGAATATTTAGTCTTTGTAGTTTGATGAAGTTGTCTTTGGTTATGTTAGGCTAAATTATTAGACTAGAGACTTATAATGTGAATGATGTTCGTTTGATTTCATGTTTAATTGTCTTTGAATTACTATTTATGATTATTGTGTTTTTATTGTCTAAGAATTTAGCCAATTCTAAGCATGATGGTAATTATGAAATATTAACAAATTGAATTTTCATAATTCTTTAGTCAATCTCAAACACAAATGTAATTTTCTTAAGAATAATAGAAGTAAAATTGAAATTTTTGCATCAAAATTGTAGTAATTTCAATTAAAATAATAATGGGCATAAATTGAATACAGACATGGCACATTATAATACAAGAACCTAGATATTTAAGGTGATTTTGAAATTTACAGGAGTTATTCGCATCCTTCAATTAATGGTGTTGCACAATAATTTTAATTTTTGTAATTGATAAGAATTCTAACCTATAAAATGATTGATTTAACTAATATACAAGTGGATATATCAACAAGCACCAATTAACGTCCACGTGGATTTGGCACTTTTGTTCATTTATTACTACTTAATTATGGTAGTTATACACTTGCAACTTTATACTAATAAGCCAACTCTATTTCAAATATAGTGTCATGTTAGGAAATGGGATGATTTTTGAGATGGCTGAAATAATCGTCTCAAAATTTTGGGACTACTTGCAACAATTGTTTCGATTAGTTTTGAATGGAGCGTTTTTTGGAATGGCTTGGAAGTTGTCTCAAATTATTTTTGATATGAGTTTTCCAAAAAAATATCTTCTAGAAAAGTTGCCTCAAATTTATTTTTTACTTGTAGTGTGATATGCATGAATGTTAGTTAGTCAATCATTTTGTCATAACAGGATTCAATTAAGTAGATTTAATATTTTAAATTAAAGACGTATATTTTGAGATGCTAAAATGAAGGGTTTTAATTGAATAGAATTTATATCGGTAACTTGAAATATTATTATTTTTGTCTAAATTTTATCTTTTCCTTTTAAATCCTCTATTTTTTGTTTTAATGTGCATTATTTCATAATTAATATCATGCAATGATAATTAAAATTGATATATTTAATTGGAAAAAATTAATATCTTAATTTGACATCAGGTATTGAAGTATATTTAGAGTAATATACATCTAGGTGACATTATATTTTAAGCTGAAATTTCAATTTTTTTGATCTTTTAATATTTTTCTTCTATCTGATCTATAATTGTTTAAGGGTATCTAATATTTTAAATTAATGGCACTCTAATTTTGTCCCACACGTTTTATCTTATATGTTTAAATCTTTTTACTTGAGAACTATGACGATGAATGACAATTAAAAAATTAATGTTATTAATAAATTAAAATTAATATGTCAAATTAAACATCCAACTCATCAAATATTTTTAAAATAACCTAAATATCATTTAGCATTATATTTTACTTCAAAATCTTATAATTTTACATTTTTATCTTTTTTTTCTCTGCTGCAATTCATAGTTATTGAAGGATAACTAAATAAAGAAATTAATAGATTTAAACTTTTAAATTAAAGACATTGTATTTTGGGATGTTGAGATGAAAAAATTGATTAATTTGATTTATTATTTAAAATTAAGATCGCACTCTATTTTTCTCCCAAATTTTATATTTTTCCTCTTTTGTCTTCTATTTTATTGTGCTATTTCATATAATGATGCTGTAGTGTCAGTTAAAAGTAATAAATTTAATATACTAAATAATATATTAACCAATTAAATATTTTTAAAATAATGAAAAGTACCCTATTTTATTCTCAAATCTTTTTGTTTTCTTTTTTATTTGTTAGATTTTTCTTTGAATTAATGTAGCTATAATATCTTCAATTAAAAGGCATAGTAATTTTGGGATGCTAAAATGAATGTATTTAATTTAATATACCTAATATTTTTAATTAAAGACATTATATTTTTTAGCCTAAAATTTGTATTTATCTTTTTTTTATCTTCTATTATTTTGGTCTAGATTAACATTATTTAATAATTGTTATAGTGTAATGACAATTAAAACTAATTAATTTAATTAAGAAAATTTAATATATTAAATTAAAAATCAAATAAAAAATATGTTTGATGGAATAAATCCTATATTACATTACATTTTAGTCCTAAATATTTTCTTTTTTTTCTTTTTTTTTGTCTTTTAAGTTTTTCTTTGTTTTAATCCATACATGTTACTTTATTTTTATCAAGATTACACAAAAAATTTATAACCATCCATAATTATAAATTTCAATAAAATTTTATAAAATGATCTTATTATTTTTATCCTAATACTTTACTAGGTTATTTTCAAAATAAAATTCATGAGTTATAAGTTATAAGAAAAAACGTATAAGGTATATCATCTTATAAGCTATTAAAAATAAATTTAGCCAAACACCCCAAGAAGGAGTTTAACTAAGTTTATAAGCTCCATAAAAACAACTTATGAGATATTTAAGAGCTCATATTCTCTATGACAGTTTTTGGAAATTGTTTTTAATAAAAGTTTCTTATTAAAAGAAAGTAAGGTCTTACCTACTTATTTTTTTATCTTGTAAATTATCTAATTATCCATTCTAAAATCATATAATTTGATTATTTATTAATGATATGATGGCTTTTCCTTATCATTGCTACACAAAGGAATTATAATTATTTATGTTTAAAAAATAAATAATATTCTACAAGTTGATGGACATTATTTTATCCCAACACCTTAATAGCTTATTTTAAAATAAAACATATGAGATAACAAGCTTAAAAACATCTTATAAATTATGGAAACTTGCAAACTTTTAAGAATAAACTTAGCCAAATGCCTTCTAAATATTTCTAGTAAAAAGAAATTCTATTTTTAGGACGCTAATTAATTTAAAGAATTTAAATGAGTTTATTTATTATTTTAAATCTGACATTCTAAGTCAGCCCTAATTTTGGCCCTTTTCTATATTATCTTCTTTGGTCTTAATTTATGTTATTTCATAATTATGATGGCATAATTACAAATAAATTTAATGAAATCTGAGGCTGTTTGGCTAAGCTTAATTTTAATAATTTTAGCTTATATTTGCTCCTTTTAAACTTATACATCTTATCTTAAAAATAAGCTAACAGAGTGTTTGGAAAGCAATAATAAGATCATCATTTAAGATTTGTTAAAAATTATAATTATAGTTAATTATGTCTTTTTTGATGTAACAATACAAAAATAAATTAAACATCATTAATATAATGTAATTGAAAATATATGTATATATATAATGAAATAATTTATAAGATATTTGAAAATAAGTCAAAAAAATCAATTTATTTTTAAAGAACTTATAAAGTCCTTATATCTTATGTTGGGAACTTATAAGTTATTTCATTAAAAAATTTATCAAACACTTTTAAAAAACTCATAAGCTTCTAAACGTCTTATGTTTTGCAGAAGTTATAAAGTCACTCAAACACTCTCTTTATTAGGCACTATTAATATATTAAATTAAACCCAAAGTTGTGAAATATTTTCAATTAATATCAAATCTCATATAACCTTATATTTTGGGTCAAAATCTTATATATGTTTATCCTTTTTTTTTTTTTGTCTAACCCATGGTTATTTTAGGGTAGTTAGAAGAGATTTATTTAAACAGATCAAATATTTCAAATTAAAGGGATTTTATTTTTTACAGGCAAAAATGGAGTAATTTAATTAAATTGATTTGATATTTAAATTTATTTTAGTCTCAAATTTTAACTTTTTCTTTTTTTTTTTTTATCTTCAACGTCTTTGGTCTTAATTCAATGTGTTTCATCACCATGAAGGTGTAATATGACTTAAAATTAACCAATCTAATTAACAAAATTTAGTAATAAATTAGACATTAACCAATTAGGTACTAATTCAAAATTTGATCAATATTAATTAATTGAGGTTAACAGGAACTCTTGCTATGATATATTATATAAACATCCTTATTGAATAATTTGAAATTCAATTGATAAAATGAAAGATAAAATATCTTCTTTTAACTGTGAATTACAAATTTGTAATTCTTATTAAAGCTACCGCTCCGATTTAGGGGTGAAAAAAGAACAAGCTTTTCACTTTTGTCAAAGACGAAAGTGTTGTTCATATTTCTTCCTTTGAAAATAATTCAGATATGTAAAACCTTTTTCTCCAATTCAATGCCACTCATTAAGGCAATGTTATCAGTTAAACTAATGGCTTGATATCATCACTTACTACCATATTTCAACAACTACTTTGCAAGGAAACGAGAAAGATTGCCTTTTGAATTTTCAACTCATATCTTACGTTTCATAAGTTTGAAATTCAAAATTAAAAAATAAGAAGTTTGAAATTCAAAAATAAAAAATAAGAATGAATATTTGTTACTAAATAGACCATGTAATCAAGGTTGTTCAATCGGGATCCAACCAGTCGAATCGATCGGAAATCGGTTGATTTTTCGGTCCAAAAACCAGACTTTCATTTGACCCATTAGTAACCAGTTAAACCTAATAAAAAACTAGTCAAACAGAACCAAAAACCGGTCAACCGAGTCAAAAAATTGATTTTATATTTTTAATTAATAAAAAATTTAAAAATCTCCCTATTTAAAATAAAAAACAGATAAAATATTTTTTATGTTTTATAAAAAAAATTTTGCCTAAAAATTTATTTTATGTATAATTTGCACTAACTAGTTTTTATTTTTAGTATTATGTAATTATCTTTTAAACATATATTATTCTAATTAAGTTATTGAAATATTAAATATTGAATCTTACAATCAAATTTTCTCATATTAATTATGGTTTTTTTTTACCAAACTAAAATTTTCAACATTTATATTTTTGAATTTGAATTTAATTTAGTTTCTTTCATATTTTTATAATTTTTTTTATTTTTATTGAATTATTAAATTTCAATTTTATATCTAAAACTTATCATTTAGCACATTAATAAATGGAGTTAAATTTATTTTGTAAAATGATTCAATATTATTATGGGTATATATAAAATAATCGATTTTTTAAAAATAGTTAAATCATTGACTCAATAATTCAATAAGTTATCCAATTCGATGAATGGTTAGATTTTAAAAACATTGCATGTAATATAAATGTGACTGTGTGTGGAGCTCTAGTCCAAGAGAATGAAACAACAGAAATGGCATCCATGTCCAACTTCTATTCAACTAACATCATGTCCAACTTAACCCTATCACCCCACGCCCATATATTATTGTTTAATTTGATAAATAAAATTTTAAAAAAATAATAATAAGGCAGGACACAAGTTGCACTGCATATTTCAGAATGTTCAGAAAGAGTTAGCTAGGAAACACACTATTTAAATGCTTGCTTGAATACAAGGCCAATAGAGAAGTTAAAATTCTCAAGGGGTATAGTGATGGCCACTACACGACATCTGAGAAAACTATAAGAGAGGAACCCATGAGAAAATATTTAATACACACACACACACACACACTAGTTCACAATAAAGTGAGGGAAAACAGCATTTCTGTCTGTCTTCTTGTGATGCACCTCATTAAGATGCGGTATATAATCAGCAGAAAAGAACTATTTGCTCACATGGAAACAATCACGGTTTCGTAATTTGTGCTTCATACAGGCTTTTTATGGGGTGGGGTGATGATGGGGATGGCTTTCAGTGTGTGTGTGTGGGTATAAATATATGTCACTAAATCTCTCTGACTAAGTGAGTTTACTTTCGACAACATGTGAATGGTTAATTTTTAAATTAATCTGGAACCAGTTTTAGTTTAGTATAGTCACTTCATCAAGAAACCTGCAGTTGGGAATATACTTTCTGATGCGTTTCTTTCTGACTAATCCCAAATTAACTAAAGCGTGCCTTCTGGCAGTTGGCAAGATAATGTTAATTATCCCAAGTGTGAGATGGAAATAGTGGCCATTGCAAAGACCAAAATACCCATTTTCTCAGAGGTTCAATTGAAAGGTCTTGTGGATGGTTTCCATAATCTCCCAGTTGCTAGAACACAACCAGACAAAACAAACACAATTAAGGCTATGTTTCTTTTTGTTTTGTGCTCGCGTACGTGTGTTTTTAGTGTATTTTTCTTAAAAATTGTATAAAAGTAAGGTAAATATAAAGAAAATTTAAAAAATGTTGTGTTTTGGGACAAAATAAAAAATAAAAAATTGAAAACAAACATAGCCTTTTCTTTATTCTCTCTCTTTTCTGTATACACTTTTAATTATTCTAAAATGTGTGGATTCGTTGCTGGACTTCTGAAAACTTCAGTATGTAGACAAAGACAAGAGGGAACAGAGAAAGGAAAAGCTGCCAAGAAAGTGTTAGAAAAGAAAAGGGGCAGATAAATCTATATATAAATGGCATAGAATTAAGTGAAAAACGTTAAGCAAAGAAAGGTGTGAAGGAAAGAGGGGAGGGCTTATTAGAAATGGAAAGAGTTGTACCCTTTTATCGTGTAGGGTGTTGGAAGCAACAAGTGTGGGAATCTAATTTGTTCCAGGTTTGGATGCATGTCCTATGTATGTGAGCTGTAGGGTTTTGTGCATACCTACTGCTTCAATGAATTCCCTTTCCTTGGTTTTTGCAAATTTTGTGTGCTTTCTTGCTTCCCTCGCCAGCCTCACACTTATCACCCACAGGCATATATTTGTACATCAGTACTTTTGTCTCTAGTGTTGGTAAGCGTGCATAGAAGGAGAATAAAATTTTTTGATTACACAAAATTAAATTACATAATTATCCATATTTAGAATTCGTTTTATTCTTTTGTCCTTTTCTTCTAACTCATTCTATTTGTATTGTTTTTCAAGTTTTCTCTCTTTTTAAAATCTTTTACGCTTTCATTATTTTCTTATTTTAAATTTTTATATAATTTTAATTTTAAATATTTTTAATTTAAAATAAAATAAATTTGCACTCACATAAGGTGTTTATGTAGTTATATAAATGTAGAAGGCTTTAGAATATGTTTGCTTTAATTTTTGCAATAACAAAACACATACAATTATTATATTTTTGATTTTTTTTTTTAATTTTTACCCAATTCTTGTAAAAAATGCATTTTAAAATACACACTTAAAAACATTAAAATATTGTTTAAATTTCTCGGACTTACGTGTATTATTAATATATCCTTGAAAGATGATGATGATGAGAGATGGTGTGTGCGCGTGTATGGGTGGATGCTTGGTACCCTGGCACATATCTGCACACAGTAAAATATGAAAATAAGAAAAAAAAAATTGGGAATGAAATTGTTTGACTGACGATTTTTAATTGGATGATATGGAAGCATAAAATGATGATGCACCTTTGGGTTCACTGTTCAAGAAACACTTAATTAAATTAAGAATCTATTTTATGTCATTAATTGAATAAATAAATAAATTTTCTTACACACTGGCATGTAGACTTAAATAGATTAATTTTTCAAAATACAGTATCTACAACGTGAAATACTAAAACAACAATAAAAGGAATGATTCAGTCTGGGCCAACTTTACCTTGGAAGGCCCACAATTAACCCAATGGAAACAATAGAAAAGGCCCAATAAGTGAAATAGGGTTTTATGATCGATGAGGGAAACCTACCATGGGCGTAAAAATAAGAAGTGACGTTTCGTAATTATATTACAAGACATTTGGTCACGTAAATATGGCATATCCAGTTGAACAAAAAATAAAATACCAAAAATATTTATTATACAAATAATAATATTATTTTCCCACGATAAATGCCAAAACTTCCGTTAGTTATGACACAAATAGAATAAACTTGATGTATCCCATGATGCAAATATTATTGTCTGTTTATTAGATTTCTAGCTTTAGCCTTTGACATTTTTGAATCATTGGTTAATTAGATTCCAGCAATCCCACTGACTCTTTCTTTATCATCGTCATCATCATCATTATTATTAGCTATGTTTGGCAGCCCTTTTAACTGCACACAACTCACCAAATTTTATATATCAAGCATATCACTCCATAAAAATTTCATTCAAATTCAAAATTTTTTTTTCTTATATATACAATTAATCAATTATTCTTACAATCATCACACATATTCATAATCTAATTAATATCTATGCCCACACACACCCTCAATATTATATAAATTTAAACCTCATAAATTAATCGTTATCTCAACGTACTATCACATCGTTCAATTATTATTACATATTTTATATCTTTATAAATAACTAAATTTAAATAAATAATATTATTCATTCTATTAAATCTCTTCGTCTTAACTCAATTCTCATCAAACATTATCCACCACCATTCTCATCAAACATTATTCACCACCGAATCACTCCTTCCGACACATAGCCACTCTTATCGTCACAAATATTACAAAAGCATTCTCAGCCGGCATTCTACGATAATGATTTGAACGAGTTCCTCGAAAGCATGATGTAAGATGTATCCCCCAAAGCAAAGCCCATTCACTTGGCTTAAATTACATTGTGAAGATATTCCATACCCACAAAATTACTTTCCAAAGACACGCAGAGATCATTGCACATTTAACAACGTCACATGGAATTTTTACAAAG
The DNA here is from genome assembly GCA_019155195.1 of Avicennia marina. Taxonomy (NCBI): domain Eukaryota; kingdom Viridiplantae; phylum Streptophyta; class Magnoliopsida; order Lamiales; family Acanthaceae; genus Avicennia; species Avicennia marina. Next base: position 9,782,733 of record CM032780.1, read on the forward strand.
GCTAGGGCAATGTAGTAAATGTAATTCAAGGGTAAATGGGTCTAGGGATAATGATGTCTCCAATGTTGTTGTGCCATGGATCAGCCAAGTGGCTTGCCAAGTTCTCCAATGGCCCTGTCCCTGGATACGCCGACTGCTGCACGCAGAATCCCACGAACGCCAACATTGCAAGACGACCTAACAAAACAAGCACACACACAATTCATAACAACCAACAACACGCGTCCATGGAAGATCGAGATCATGTAATATTATTATTTTAATAAACACTGTGGTTAAATACTTTTTTTATTCTTCCTACCATTTTTCTTATTCTTTTTTGTGTTTATATGTTATCTCAAATTCATTTGATTTTTCATCATTTTTAATTTAAAATATTCTTGCACAATGTAAAATCACATGGTTTTGTTATTTTTTTTTTCTTTTTTAACTTTCTCTATTTGTGTTTTGACTCGAATTTGCTCTTCTTCTTCTTCTTCTTTTTTAAAATTATATTGATATTTTTTTATTTTATTATTTAAACTATTGTCTATATTTTTTTAATATTAAATAATTTTATTTTTTATATTTAAAATACAATAATTTTATAATTGGTAGATAAATCCGTCCGTGTGTGCAAATTTTTCTAATCAAATTTTTATGAAGTACCGTTCTTGATTTCCTTGACTTTGTACTCCTCGAACTTCTTAGGGTCCTTGGAGAAGCCCAAGGGGTCAAAGGCTCCGCCGGGGTACTTCTTCTTCTCGACGTCCTTCTCCAGAGTCCTCTGGTGCTCCACGAAGGCGATTGCCAAGAACTCGATCACCAATATGGTGGGCAGCGTACCCCATGGGACGGGGTTCCCGAGATACGTGGCCTGCCCGCCCGGAACTGCTGCCCATTCTTGGGCCTCCACCCAGTTGCCCAACCCCAGTGCCTCCGGGACAAGGATTCCGGGCTGCAAAGATTATCATTGCATAAACGACGTCCTAGGCAAGGGGGTAACAAAACGTTTCTTGTGATAAATAAGACAAGCAAGCAGCTTACCACAGCAAGCATAGCCCATCTGCAGTGATAGATCTCGGACTCCTTGTACCTCTCCAGATTTTCCGGGACTTCTCCCAGACGGAGTGGGTCGAATCCGAAGTCCCTGAAACGGATTCAATCATCACGTATGTAACATGTAAGAGGCAAATGAGTGAAATTGTATGTGGAAGATTTAAATTCGCCGAAGTGGCGTTACCCTGGAGCCGAGCCGTCGAGGTGGGGCGGGCGGGGCTGGCCGGGCATCCACTCGGCGGACATGGTGAACCTCGAGGTGGTGGCCCCGGTGCCCAGATTCAGGGAGGCGGCGAATTGCGACTTGGAGGAGGAGAGGACGGAGGGGCACACGGTGGCGGCGACGCCGTAGCTCATCATTGCGTTGGCTGCCATTCCTCGGATTGCTTGTTGGGGGGGACGAGCGACGGGGGATTGGTGAACCCAAGGAAGTGTTGGAAGTATATGGGAAATGGGGGGATATTGGCAAATCCATACGTTGATCCTGATTGGCTAAGGATGGTGGTAGCTGCTATGTCATTGGGCCACGTGTTAGTCGTTCATCCAATGAGTTGTTGATGTGGCGTTTTGAGTGGATATTGTGATTTTTTTTAGTTGTGGATGGCAAAACTCTGGCAATATCTTGAATTGTCCAATTGGAAACTTCATGTGGAGTATGCAAGATTCACATAAATTGTTAATCGATATTTTTTGGAATTTAATATAATCAAAAACCAATCATATGACAAAATAAATACAAATAAGTATAGTTGTGACTTGTGATATATTTAAAACAACAAAATCCAGTTTATGTAAAACGTATTGGTGTTTTCGTAATGGCTATGAATAATAATTAACCTTTTTTATGTACTTCTATGCATAATAATGGATAGGGTATTGTTTTACCCACTCGCATACCTATAAATATTCATTATTGCAGTACTTATACATACATACATACATACATACATACATATATTCATGCATTTTTATATTATACTCTACCCAATCAACATTAGACTTATGGAATATTTTCCAATGAATAAAATATGGATAAAATTTATTATGTTGGACCAACTTTAAACTAATATCTTATTATTTTTTCATAATTTTATTATTTAAATTAATTTCAAAAGCTTAATTTTAATGCAACATTTCTAAAATCTATTTTAAAAATTATTTTTGCAAATACATAATCGAATAAATTAAGTGAGAAAAATATTTTATTTATAAAATACATTTAATTCATTTTATTTTTTGTTTTATAAAATTCGAATTAAATTAAATTAATATTTTATTTGGAAATAAAATTATCAATAAATAAATAAAAATAAAAATAAAATAACATTTAAATTAGAAAAAATAAATATCAATTCATTCAAAAGATTCATATACATCAATGGATAAATACTGGGTATAAATACCCATAGAGATGAATTCTAATAGATATGAGTATAGATATGAACAATACATTTTATATTGAGCCTCAGCATGGGTATGAGAAATACTTTATAAGCAAAGGTAGAATAGCACTCCATCTATTTCCAATCCTAAATCATTAGGTTAAAGTTATGGGCCAAAATAAGTAAATGAAAAAGAAAAGAAAGAAAATGATTGTGACATCACATTGTTCAATGAACATCGAAAAATATTTTTGTCTGAGAGCCCAACCAAATGATCACTATAATCAGTATATATCTAAAGAATTGGCAAACAATCTCAAAAAACTTACTTTATTTTGAATATAAATTTGTATTTATCAAAATATTTTATTCTAAACATCCTACTCAACTAAGACTTTTAATTTCTTTCTCTTTTACTTTTATACTATTCTTAAATTTCCACACCATGTATTCTACCTACAAGCTTAACCGGAAATGCATTATCATATAATTTAATAAGAATCAAAACTAAATAGCTATCAATTAGATAAAATAAACAAAAAGAACAATTTTTACAGAATGAGAACAATACAACCAACACATTATGGGAGATATCTATCAAAAATGGGTAGTGAGCCAGGATTTCCAACTGAATTGGATGGTGACTATATCTTCCAATCCATACTAGTCGTTAATTGGCATCCATGTAATATGTGGTCAATCTATAGAAGCAAAGAGCAGTGAAGAATTTGTTCCACCGAACCCAAATGAGTTTGACAGGGCAGCTTTAATGGGCATCTTCTTTGAAGCACTCAAAGGCATGAAATCACCTTTGAAAACGGGATCAGGTTTAGCAAGGTTGACCGTCAAGGGAGCAACTCCCTGCAAATAAATGTGCATATAAGCTAATGGAACTTGGAATAGCATTACGGGTAAGAAGTTATGGCCAAAATCTCAGAGAGCTATAAACAAATTTTTGGCTTGACAACAATCCAATGAAATAATAACCTAGCACGGATTTCCCTACATGGTGTATGGCTAATATGGAGAATATTGCTTCAACTGCTCCAGCGGCTCCGAGGAGATGTCCAATGGCACCCTGAGGTGGAATCACGAGTAAAAAGACGGATGCAATGTTGTTTTAGGATAACCACAAATACATCAATTCTTTGTATGGCAGCACACTTGGTATGACTGCCATTTGGTTACCTTCGTGGAGGAAAAGGCCAAAGCACCTGATGCTGCATGACTGCAAAATAAAGACTGAATTGCCTTGGCTTCCACCGCATCACCTGCATGAGGCGTTCCAAAATGTTAGCCCAAGTTTAGTCACATCATCTTACTGTTGATTGCAATTCTTCAAGTTCAGAATGAATAACTGAATTTAAATTACCCAAAGGAGTGGATGTAGCATGTGCATTGATGTAATCCACCTGATTTGGGTTCAGGCCAGACTGCCAATAACAAAAAAACAGAAGGATAGTGATAACAAATAATATTTCCTTACCACCAATGAACAATAAACTTCTTGTCTTCCTTTGATCCGTGGGAGGCGGTGGCTAAAGGGGATGTATATGCAGAATTATGCTTAAGTCTTAGAATGGCACGTTTAGAAAAGATATTAGTAATCAAAAAACAAAATTTACAAACACAAGTCAGACGAGCTATAGCAGCTGCAGTTGGAGGAACAAGAAGATAGTTCGAGTTTATTAGAAGCATGTGTGCCCATTTTTTAACTATAAAATGAATTCTCTTCTTCAAAGTAACTACGGTAATTGAAAGCAACTCCAGGTACAACAAATGTGGATAAGAAAATCAAGTCACAATCTAATTGATTAATTTCAACCCAGTATCATAAAATACAGAGATCAACACTAAGAGAAGCAACTCTATAATCCTTGTTTGCATTTAAGATAATTATTTAGAAGGGATGGTCAGAGAATCAACTGAGAGTCTGGAACAACAACAAATCTCTTTCATAAGTGTATGAGTATCCATGTAGCATATTTTGCATAATAAGATTAGAAAAATAGAGATCTGTCAAGTTTTTTAAGTCACTTCATTAGCCATGGAGGAGAAATTGAGATACTTTAATTAGTTGCAGCATGTACTCGTGAAACATGGAAGGAGTTTTAGATTTGTCAATTTGAATTTCACAGGGATGCACTATAAGAATGAACAGAACTTCACAGATTATCATTTTGGGGTTTCCAGGAAGACAAGATACTGTTTCTTTAAGGTTGACTAAAATTTTGGTAAAGTTGGACTTGTATGGATATCTAGCAAACAAACTGACCATTTGTGTGAGGCTATCCAAATACTAGGTCTATGTTTGGGAGAGAGGTTTTTGTTGGATATAATGTTCAATAGGAGTTGTGTTAAGATTAGTAAGAATGTTGTAATGGGATGAATAATATAATTTATTTAAATATATATATATATATATATAAAACAAATAATAACGATTGAATGATGTGATAGTTATAAAAATAATAATTATGTTATAGAGTATAAATAAAAATAAACGTGAGTATATGTGTGATATATATATGTGCTAACTTGATTATGAATAGTATGTTTGGTAATGTGAAGTTTGAGAGATTATTTTAAAATTGAAAGTTGGGTTCCAAACATAATCTGGGTGTCAAAGAAACACTGTACAACCAAGTGATCTCAAAACCATTTCCTGGGTGCTAACCATGAGAAAGGCACTGAGCATCCACTAGAAAGTAAAATACCTGCATCAGAGCATGTTTCATGGCCAAAAACGCTCCTCTTCCATCACCATGCGGCTGAGTAATGTGATATGCATCACCTTAAAAGAGTAACACCCAAATTTCAAGGAATTCGGAATATGGATTTGAACTGCAATCAAATGTGATAGTCGAACAAGGTACCTGACATCCCATAACCACGAACCTCAGCATACACTTTAGCACCTCGCTTCTTGGCATGCTCTAGTTCCTTAGAATGTTAAAAAAACATAACAAATAGTAACTCCATTGTTGAAACTTTTTTCAGTAGACAATGCATTGAAAGCTTTTGGAGGTGCATTTTGTCCTCTTAAGTGAGTTTATCCTTTTTAGGAATAACACAATGGCTTTGTTTTTTCACAAATTTTAGACCTCAAAACACACACTTCAACCATTATGCCTTTTAACATTTATCTCTCTCTTCTTTATTTTTACAATATTTTCAAAAAAACCACACAAGAACACACACGTAAAACAGAAACAAACAGAGCCAAAATTTGATTTATTGTACTTGTAGCAGCACTCACCTCCAAAACTAGGATGCCGGAGCCTTCCCCTATACTGTGTTTCAGCAGTTTATTAGAATAATACATGAGAAGTAGCCAAGGTTTAAACAACTACACAAACAAAAATGTAGCAGCTGTGACTCACACAAACCCATCACGGGCACAATCAAATGGTCTTGATGCTTCTTCAGGAACAGCATTATACTTGGTTGTCAATGCCCTAGACCTGCATACAAAGAAGCATTCACTTGTTATATTTATATCTTGAAGTTTGAATAGGAATCTCCTACTACATTCCATCATGAAGAACTACAAAACCTCTGCGGAATTACTATTGGAATTATTTGATAAACCAGAAGCTTTCATTTATATTTTAGTACTCAAAACAATTCCTAACATTCATCTCAAAGTCTCTTATTAGCATCTGCATGGGACTGTACATTGAAAGTTTTTGGCATCCCCAGCTTTTGGAAAGTTAAGGATGAAAAGTCAAATTGTTACAAGTTATTTCGAAAGTCAATTTAAAAGCTTTTATGGCATGGACCTATTAGCCTCAACTTTCATCAACAAAACATACTGATTCTGGTAACATGAACTGCACAAAAATTGACAGAACACCAGCCTTTTGTTTTTCCTTTTCCTAGGGTAGTATTTACATGGCCTTCTGAGAACCAAAAATAGAGATGGAAGACTTTTGAGGAGGATATGCACAACAGATACATCAGCTGTTACCTACAGAATCCTGCTATAGACAAAGCATCAATGCTTGCCTCAGTCCCCCCGGCAACCATAACATCAGCATCTCCAAATAGTATCATCCTGGCAGCATCTCCAATAGAATGTGCCCCAGTAGCACAGGCTGTCACTGCAGCATGGTTTGGTCCCTAAAAATCAAAACCAAGACTAGGATATACAATTATATCTTCTATATCATAAAATAATTTCTCAACCCACAAAGTTATTGTATACACATTTCAAGTCAAAATTCTATGAAAAAATGTTGTCCTTAACACCATCTTAGTGTCTTTTAGAATAAAAAACCGCCTATAGCCCACTAATATCATGCATCTTCTTAAACTCACGTGTTTCAAACTGAAAATAATTTATTTACTGCATACCTGGAATCCATACTTCATGCTCACATGGCCAGCAGCCATGTTAATAAGTATCCTAGGGATGAAAAATGGACTCAACCGGCGTAGTTTCTGCATGCATTAAAAAGGAAAAAAAAAAAAAAACACCTCCAGTTCAATATCAACTGCAATGTAATATGGTGTAAATAAGTGAAAAGGATGGCATAGGAAGTGAGGAAAATCCCCTTGCTTCCATCCTCCAGGTTGATAGAGAATATTTTCACTTCTACTTCTTACAAAAACTTAACACTGGAACTTTCATCACAAAGCAACACAGACATAGTGGATTTCTTAATTGTTTAACAATTAATCAGGCAGTAGAAAAATAAGCAACCAATCAACCTTCTCACAAATTATTTTTGAAGCATCCAATATATCACTGATGCTGCCAGTTCCGGCACCTATGGAAACTCCCTGATGATTTAGAGTCAGAAATTAGGAATCACCAACAAATTCGAATACCACACAAGCCTTCTTAATATAAAATGAACAATTACCGTTCTTTCCTTCTCATCCTGCTCAGTGGGCATATAATTTGCATCCCTTAGAGCCTCATCAGCGGCGCATAATGCATAGCCTATAAACCTGGCAATTGACCTATGATCCTTGGGGAATTAAAAAGTAAAATATCAAAATTATTGAGGCTCGCTAAAAAGTTAAATGCATAGCCTAGAAAGAAACAAATTTAATCTAGCATGTTTCTCAAATATCTATCAACAGATTCAATTAATTTAAATCAGAATAAAACCTATCTAAAGACATTTATGTGCCAGAATACAGTGAATAAAGAGACCAAAACCTGTTAGAGTGGCCGTACATTTGCTTTATTTATGTCATCAACTAATTATTGAAAAAAGAGTAATTAAAGATGGCCCGGCCCATTGTCCATTCTGACAAAATTCAGTTGAAAACTGCGAAAACAGGTTTCAATTGTTAGTTTTCTCGTTACAGTGTTCTTTTGACACTTTACAGTTTAGTTTGCTAATCTAAAAATTTTTCAGTTTCCCTACATGGACCCATTACTCTGTCAAGAAGATTGCTTGTGTTGAATAACCACCACATTTAGAGATGTATCAATTTATATTTAATTACTTCTAATGCACCTAATTGCATGCAGGGGGCATTCCTTTTATAAAGCCTTCTATGTGAAACACCACTGTTAATGGGAAGCAGTGAGATTAGGACTTGGAATCTCCTATTATTTTAACGACCTCTTATTTGGTCTAATATCATGTTAAATGACCACTTCATCCAAAAGTTTAAGGCAAAAGGTATCATTTAATATTGTATTACTCTAACAACTAGAATATGACATTAGCCATTTTGTGGCAGGTACATAAGCAACAACAGGTCTGTAGTTTATGAAGCAACCTTCTTCTGTAAAATTATAAATACAGAACTCAAAATCAATTTTTTACTTCTCTTTCTCACCCTCATTTTTCACTGAACTGTCAACTTAAAACTGATGTTAGAATACCTCCTAATCAATTTAAAAACACGTAACATGATAATCAAACAACTATTACCTTAGAGTTAAGCCACAACTCCTCATTAAATTCACCTGGGTTGGACCCGCATGGTACAACTCCAGCGACTTTGGATGTTAATTGATCAAAGGTGTGCAGCTGTGTCTCCAAATCAAATCCACTGATTTTCAGATCTTCTATAGTGATTGCCCTAATTCCACACTCCCCTTCAATTAAGCGTTTCCAGGTCACATCCACACCACAACCCAAAGGAGTAACCATCCCCAAACCTATCACAGAATAACCACAAAAACAAATATATGCTGCTCTGATGCAAAATCAGCTAGTACAACAAGAAGCAAGAAGCTAACTATTTAACAATTGAAAATACAAATATGGATGGCACTATTAAGTAATTTTTTATATACAAACAAACACAGAAACAAACTTAGATATATTGCATACAAGTGCACATGGTTTTAGGTGTGTGAGAGCACCAGCATCACACAATGAATGCACATGCACATGCACATGCATAATGTGCAAAATAAATATATCATAAGTATTGGTTAGGTATGCATTATTCCAATTTTGGTATCATTATGAACATGTAGACTATTAACACTATTTATATCTTCCTTCGAAGAAAACAATTCAGTCTGCATCTTCAACTATATCCTTGTTTAGGAAAACAAGTTAGCCGCTAATATTGACCTAATGGTTTCATGTGTTTTCATTTCACCAAATGGCACATAAAAAGCTACTTCATGGGTAGCTATTCCTAAACATTCAGATATAAGCAACTATTACTTCTAACACTGCATAAAAATTTCTCACATTTGTTTTGCTGGCTGTCTTGATCATTACCCATTACCATCAAGCTGAAAATCCATTTCAATTTACCCATTTCATTGTACAGATAGATCCTTCAGTTGGTTATCTACAGGGAAATATTTTTCCATTTCTTGTCTAGAACCTGAAATTGTTGCTGTTTTTGTTGTCATTTAGCTTATAGCCAGTTCATATCAAGTTTGACTCGTATTTAATTGCTTGCTTTTCTTAATCATGTGATTGAGTTCTCAGATAAGATCATAGTTCTGTCGTTCCAAGAAGTGCCATGAAATAAAAAAACATATTGATCTACATGCTTCTTAATGTGAACATATGTATCATTGTCTCATGTTCCCATTATAAAGAGATAGGAAAAGAGACGATTCTTGAATTTAATATATCTATTGCAACCACTAAATATTAAGTGAACGAAGAAACAAACATAGAACAAGGCTTGATGCAGAAAAAATTATGCAGAAGAATTTTCAAAAAAAAAAAAAAAAACCCTTAAGACATCGTTGCCGCTCAACGAGAGGACATGAAGATTTTCGCAAGCTTATCAGGAATTCAACCCACTACTTGTTACCAATACAGAAAAGGTACACACATATTTGCAGATTCAAATTCTGTGGCCAAACTTTCACAAGTAACATGCAGCATATCAACAGCACATCACTTGGCTGTAGCTTCAAGGATTTTAACAATCCAAGAATTTCCAAATGTCATGAAAAAAGAAAAGAAAAACAAATATAAAGCATGCTTCCATGTACAGTCAAAACAGAGTATTTTTTTCATATCTTCCACTCAATAATATTTTCTGGAGTTCTGAGTTACGCCTTGAAAACCGGACGACTTTTGTTTTCTCATGGCAATTAGCAATGGTGGTTGGAAAAATATAAATTTAAGAATACCTGTGACAACAACTCTGCGAGAAGGTAAAGGAGGTGGCGGGTTGAAGAGACTAGAAGAGAAGAAACGGCTGTTCTGCAAGAGCGAGATCGCGAGTCTATTACTTCTGTGCATTGCCATTGCAATTTGATCAAACAACCCTAAAGACAGTTATAATTAGTATCATTTCTTGTACGTGATTTTAGCAACTCAGAAAGAAACAGATGTACGGCACTTGCCAGTGTTATTCAAAAAATAATAATAATAAAGTACTAAAAAAATTTCTGTTTGTTGGAATAGATCTGCTCACAAGCACTGCCCGTAAAAATATGATCAGATAGCTTCCTTCTCTTCCTCTATACCTAAAGACAAGGAGCATGTAGCACATAAGTACTGTTTTGTCACTCAATATGTTCTAAGTCTTCCGCTCGTTCTCCTCCGCCTTTGACATCAAGTACATTTCTAGAGATTTTAGGGCTATACTGTGCCGCAAATCCTGGGCAAAATCTATGCCGTTATACCGCTAACTAGTATAGGTCACGTCTTGTTGTCTATCCTCGCATGCATTGCAATAACTAAGATAATAATTGCATCGTGCACATGTGGTGTGTGGTGTAATGACTACACCAAGTACAGTTTTTCACGAGCTCCATACATTCAACAATTTAATTCCATTACAGCTTTCATCTAATGAACGCATTATCAAACCACAAGAAGTTCCAAATGGCATTGTGTAGCATAAAAACTGGCAGCGATTTCGAGCTACCTTCTGCACCAAATTAAGCAATGGTATTGGAATATAACAAAAATTTATTTCACATGTTCACCACTGGCAGCGTCTACAAACTGCCGGATCATTCCCACCGTTCACCACGACTAATATATCCGACATGCACAAACTCCACAGTTTGCATTGTGCAGGTGCTTTCTATAATCAAATGGCAAATAAATATAGTGGGTTTTCTTTCCTCTGTGAGGAATTCTGCCGAACAAGTTGCATACACCAGCTTAGATGCACCGTATGGCAAGCAGAATGAAAAGAAGAACCACACCAGGCAGCGTTATTTATACCCAGAAATAAGTTACAAACTAGGAAGTGTGAAGATTAAGGAAAATGGAAAATTACCTGTTTTCTCCAAACCGACAAGAATTTCGATAAAACTCTGATACGACGCCTCAAAAGTTTTACCAAATCCAAAGAATTTGCAAATGCGTCCTTTAAATTTTGGACTTTAAATAATCACTCCAGAAGCTCGAAGTCACGGAAGCCTAATTTTTAATTTTTTAATTATTGTATTGATTTGAATTTTTTGAAAAATTTTCACACAAGGATAATTTATTTATGATTTTTATTCATATATTTCAAAAATTAAACTTCGAAAGTTAAAAATGAACACCCCATACTCCCCTTTCTGGAATATAATAAATGAAGCACTATTTGTTTACTATATATTTTCTTTAATAATCGTGCACATGTTTCGTAAGGAATTTTGATATACGAATGAAATTTCAATTTTTTAGAAATTAAATATACTCTAAATTATATAATTTTTGAAATGATAAAATACATAAAAAATAAAAGACGAACTTGAGAATATAAATCTTGGTTTTGTTGCACGACATATTTTGACAGGTCTTTTGTATTATTTCATAAAAAATGAAGATTATTGTATATAAATTAAATTTCTTCAAATTTTAATTAGGAGAATAATTTTATTTAAGATAAACACACACATATATATCTGTGTATGTGTGTATGTGTGTATATTGGTCAATAAGCAGATCGAAATTTATTGCATCAAATAGTAGCAAAGCATCAAGACAATTCCTAAATGGTATTGTTAAATCTGACTCAGTGATTTGTTTTTTTTTTTTTTTTTTTTAATTTTTTTTTAGGAGAAGAAAAAGAAAAAAAATGAAGAAAAAGGAAGAGGAGGAAGAAAAGATGTAGAGAAAAGGGAAAGAGATGGGAAATAAATAGAGAAGAGATAAAAAAAAAGAAATGAATAATTAGATTAAAATATAACAACAAAAATAAATAAATAAAAATAAAAATGTATAAAAGTAAAAAACATTATACTATAACAATAGTTTAAATAAGTATTAATTATTTTTTTTTGTCTTTGTACATAACTATACACTTAATTTATACATTGTAAATAAGTTATTAATTAAGAACCAATAAATCAATTATTATATATTTAATTTTTTTGACTTTTTAAAATAATTAATTAATTATATATTTTTTACTCAAATAATAATTATGCATTGATTAGAATACAAATTAATTATACAATTTTAAAATATTATTAACTTATTTTTAAATTTTTTATTAAAACAATATATATTAATATAAATATATATTTATAATAAATAATATTAATTGATCGATTTTTAAATCTAATTGAGCCAAAATTAGTAAATTAGTATGATACTGATTCTATCTCCAATCCAATTTTCAAAACATTATTCCTAGATACATGTGCAAACTTAAGACTTAGTACTGACAATGTCATAAACTCGAAAACTCTCTAATTAGCCAATTTCGTAAATACATTATTTGGGTGAGACAAGTAATCATGCTCCACTTAACGTGTGTATCTAAAATGATGATAATTGTCTCAAATCGAGTTGAAGACCCAACATTAATTGGATTGTTTCTATAACTTTGTTAGCTTCACTTCTTACCAAACTTTCTTCATGACATTGTTTTAACCACGTGATCCCTCAATTTCAAAATGTTGGGCCCCTTCGTGCATCTCAAATAGTATTAGAGTTGATAATTTAACTTAAGACAAGTACGAAGCCGACACTTAATTGATTCCACAAATGACTTAATCCATGGAATGCTTGCATAGATGATGGGTAAAAAAATGTTAGGTGATTCCATTGAAGACTTAAATCGCATATAAAGCTCACGAAATTAAAAAACATAAAAGAGTACTGCTTGTAAAACCATAATATACTCAAAAGTTTCAAATTATGGAAAAGTAAGTTGAAGAAATTCACACTTGATAAAGAGATTGTTAAGAACAAATATGGTTTAGATTTTTATCTATATTAAAAGAAGAAAAGAAATATGAGTTATATATAAGTAATTGCTTAACTCATGATTCTTAAATTTTGAAATTTTGAGTTAAAAGATGATGTCTGATCCACTTATTTACAGGCCCATGAACAGTTATCTTCAATTTAGTCGAGCTCAACTCCAAATGATAATTATTCTCAATTTTAGTTAGAATCAATTTCAAACTCAATAGATTATTGACAATTACTTTCGTTTTGGTTAAACTTAACTATAAACTTAATAGGTTGTTGTTCATGAAGATGGACCCCATTTGGTTGAACTCCACTTTCTGACCCAATATACTTGACCATAGTTTAGTAGTTAGGCTCTCAAACACAAAGCTAGTTTAATCTCCCAATTGGATCTCTCTTTCTCACGGCAAACTTCAAGGAATAAGGTTCCAGCATTTGTAGTTGTGAAATCTAGTGCGTTTATTGGCAAAAGATTGTCTCGTTTTTCTCTTCCACCTAACATCTTCAATGGTTTACAATTGTTGTCTCTAACTATCATTCCAACATCCGCTTTTGTAGCATTCTTGTGCACGTCACTTGGAGCTTGTTTGTTTTATTAACACCATCCTTAATCTCAAGGAGCTGCATAGTTCTTTTTCTCCAAAAACTTATTCACACCTGGATTCCCATACAGACCAACATGCAAAAGTCACTGTAGATTTAATTTAATTCTTACCTTTCCTTTGCTTTTGCCTTCAGTTTAGTAGATTGGAAAGCCCCCAACAATTAGACATCAAAAGATATAAAGGTCTCTCATCTCATTTCTCAGTCACCCTCAGGTTGATTAGAACATTTCTTCCTCCATAGATTAGAGAGTATGGCCATGGCATTTGAGCCACCGTCCATATAATTTGCTTTGTTTGTTTTCGAATTTTAATGTGTGTTTTTAAATTTTTTTGTTTTGAGAAATATGTAAAAGTAAGAAAAAATAAGTAAATTTTAAAAAATATAATAATTGATTGTATACTTTTAAATTTATAATTGTCAGTATTTGACATTTGAATATACCAAATTTCCTTCTAAACTTTGACGTCTTGCTTTTTTAAATGGCCAAATTAGTTCATCTTGTCCATCTTCTCAACTAAGTATGAATACCCTCAATAGCTGATTATAGTTAATTAAGTATCCAGTTCCCAAATTTATAGAAGATCCCAGCCCCTTTGTGATTGATTATAATCTATTTTCTTGGAAATTTGAATACCAACATCTTCTAAAATCCTTAGGGTCGCTTTTGTTGCTTCTAAAACCCAGTTATTTTCCTAAATTTTATTTCTTTGACCACCCATAGATTGCTTTAAGGTATTGTTATTCAAAGAATTGGTCCTGTACTATGTTTCTGTGCTATGTTTGGAGCCCTAACACCTCAGGAGTTTAATTTAATATTTAAAAAATATGATAACATTGGCCACTATTCAGAAGTTTGTATATCTTGTGACACGTTATGTTTCAAACCTGAAAGAGTTTTCTTTTTGTCTTCTTTATTCCGGGCTATGTATATTTATTTATTTTCTTTTATATTAAGATGTTTAAAAATTTCAATTTGATTAATTTTGTTGATTTTAAAAAGTATAATTTTTTATAATATTTGAGCAAAGGAAAGTAAGTGACATAAATGAGTCAAAATTATCTAATAATTTTAATTAATAAATTTACATTATTACTCTTAATCAAAGTGATAGAAGACATTCAAATATAATAATCAATATATAGTTGCTTTTTCTACAATTACAATTAAGAAATCCTAGCCACGTCAAATTTTAGTCTAACTATTGTCAACCCTTTACATCTCCACAGGACGACTTTTCTCTAACTTGGATTTAATATGTCGCTTGAAATTACGAAAGAATAGTTTAATTTAAACATGAAGTCTATTTTCAAATAATTTTTTAAATCTTTATCGACTAATTGATACATAAGCTTCAATCTCGAACCTTAGAGGGGTCAAACTGAAATTTCCGAAACTATTTCTCACCATAACTAATTGCAGCGCCGTCCTTGTTTCATAATTCATGTTTATCTTCTTGATAAACACGCTGATTAATACCAAAATAGCCAATCTCTCATCGCTAATTGTTAACAGAAAAGGGGGAAAATTAAAAAAAAAATAAAAAATTCTTCGCCATCCTTTCAAATATTCCCAAATCATACAGTATTTCAAACTTCTTTCGCCCCAGGGTGAGCTCTCTGCACTCAGGAGTAAGCGCGTTTTTCTTATTTTCTTTGTTCGTATGTATGTGATATGTACATGCGTATATGTTAAACGATGCATTGTCAGAACTGAATTTGGGGTTTGATCATTGTTTTATCCTTAATTAATATATTTTTTTTCCTTTTAATATAGGGCATGACAACCATGTACACCGGATTTACGAGACTGTGCAAGGGGTTGGCAGCGGTGTTGATAGGCGGCCATATTGTTGTGCAGAGTTTGCCAATTTCTGTTTCATATCTTGCTCTTATCCCGGCCAAGTACTCTCTTGTCCTATGTATCTTCGATTTTACATATTTGCCTTCTATTTTTTTTTAAAAATGTTTTCCGTCTAATTTGGTGGTTGCCTTTGGCGGGTTGTGGAATTATTTTAGCTGTTTTGATGTGGGTTTGGTGGGCTTCAACTTCTTTGTATTGATTATGTAAGATTGTGGTGATGGAGATAGGTTATTTGGAAAGAAATCAACGTCATTGGAAGGTATTTAGAACCAAGTAAGGCTGGGCACAGGAACCTTTTGAGAGGGGGGGGGGGTGCGGGGGTTGAATTTAAGGGAAATAAACTTCATAAATGAATGGCATCCTCACAACAATTCATATTGGTTTAAGTTTAGTTTACCTGTTAGGAAGATTGAAAAGGTCATTTGATCTTAGGAAGATTGAGAAGGCCATTTGATCTACAGAGGCAGGGATGCGATCGACTCATTTACATTCTACACACAGCAAGAATTCTAATTGTGAATGAAAATTTAGTTTTCATTAAAACTTGCTTCGTTTTTGGCTTAACAGATGAAACAGAGAAAACTTGAAATGTAAGATAAGTTTTAGACATGACATAGCGATTGGTGCTAGTTGCAAGTTCGAGTGCAATAGAGTGTTTATCCTATGAGGCATATATGAGTATTGAGATGATTAAGTCAATACTTTATTCTCAACAATTGGATTGAAGAGAATGAAGATTTCTAACACTATGAGAAGAAAGAATGAAATGCAAGGAGACAATAGACTAGCGACATTTACTTCAAATTGATTGTATTTTGAGGATCTTGTATTAAGTGAATAATGAGTTATTTTAGATTTTTAGTAGTAATTAGTTTGATTGCTTTTTATTATGTATGTTATTCCAAATCTTTTTGTTAGATGTGTTGGAAGGATTGGAAGAATGGTTACGTATTTTATTACCAAGATGAGGGTCTCTATTTATAATATTGGACAATTACATAATAAAAATAATTGTAATATTGCCATAACACTAGATACATGAAACGGGACATAAAATATTCTATGCTCTACACTAGTTAACAAAATAGATAAAATATCTAATCAAATATTCTAATTGATATTGTAAATATATTCTCTAACTCCGTCCTCAAGTTGAATTCGAGGCAGTGTTAAAATGTTTAACTTAGAAGATTAAATTGAAACAAACAACTGGTAGTAGGTAGCTGTCAGAGATCGTTTGTCACACGCAACAACAAAAAATGTTGATATCTAATAGGGTAGTTAGACAATCAAAAAAATGGTTAGTAAGGTCGGTAGCACTAGTAGTAAATATGGTTGGTGACATCAATATAGATTACTACTCGATAGGAAACACTAGGAGACAGTGTGGTCGGCAACACTAGAAATCTTGCATGTAAGGTACACCATACTGGGAGCTAACATGGTTGGCAACAACGCTAGATATCATGGCTATGGTAAGCTATACCAGCAATCATGCCTGTAAGGTAGGTTATACCAGAAATCACCCTTGTTCGTGATAAATATCGCTCTTTACAGCACAACAACAATGAAGATAACTTTTTGCAACAATAGACGGACATTAAATCACAATAATTTGTGATAGATAGGGATAGCCATAAATCATGATAATTCGTGATGATAGAGAGTATGTAAAAACACTTTGATAAAATCATCCCTAGAACATATTGAAACTAGATTTTTTTCTTCATATAAGGGGAGAAAATATGTAGAAATAGAACCATACCCACTCTGATACCTTGTTGAAAGGATTGGAAGAATTGTTACATACTTTATTACTAAGGGAATGGTCTCAATTTATATTATAGGACAAATACAAACGTAACAAAAATAATGCAATCCTACCATAGCACTAGCCACATGAAACGGAAAACGAAATATTCTATATTTTATACTAGATAACAAAATATATGACATATCAAATTAAATATTTTAATTGATATTGACAATACTCTCTAGCAAGAAGAAATATCTTTTCATATATATGTTACGAAAATTATTGGTTCTAAAATATTGTATTTTTATATTATAAGATTAGTATTGGTTTGTTTTCTCTTCGTATGATTAGTATTTGTGTTATCTTTGAACCTATATTTGGTGATTAATGTAATTCTTTTTCAATTTTACATTATACTTTAGATGGGACTTTCATTAATGAAATATGATTTAATTTTTCCAAATATTATCTATCATAGTATAAGAGTTGGCATAATTCCACTTTTACATATTTTCTTCCCTAATTAAAAAAAAAAACCTCAATCTATGTTTACTAAAAGATGGAAATTCTAATCTCCAGCACCTCAAATAATGTAGCCCTAATCAGTGCCACCACCCACACTTTGTGCCATTTGTGCACAATGCTCATTAAAACCTAATGGCCATCTTAGCACCCACCTTCCACACAATTCTTTGCAGTACTCACCAATTGACATGGCTAGCCTCCTTGTGTGAAAGGACAACATTGTGTGAAGAACCTGACAAGCTGTGCACGCTCCCTTCTAGCAAATAGTGTTTCGCAAACAACCTAAATCATGCGGTGCAATGAACTCTGGTCTTGCATGAAGCCCAATTTTCTTCATTGTGGGCAACAAAAACAGACACTTTTATCACCTTGTGGTGAAGAATCTATCCTTGTGCGCTGCAATTGAAAGCCTCTAGCTAGTGCTCCGTCACCTTCTATTGCTCTTTGTCGTGTTGCTGATACATCACAAATTGTGGAAAAGCCAGTCCCATTCCAGTTGGGTTTCTGCGTGACACTTATGACAGAAGTGTTTCTTTATGTTCCTTATGCTGTTTTGTTTTTTGTTGGCACATTCGGCTATGTCTGGTTTAGCTGTCTCAGTGTTCCTTGGGCTTTTGTTGTCTTTGGTTTGTGTGTTTCTTTTTTTGCTTCAATAAACATGGCTATTTTGTGGGTTACTTTCATATTTAAGTTAAGGTTTATTTAGGTCTTTTTTCTCGGGGTGAATTATACCCTAGTCACTTGTGCTATTGATTTGTTGTGGTTGACAAAAGTGCATTTCATTTTGCATGTTAAGTAATCTATGCAGATGGCTATTTATTGTCATAGGCATTTGTGGCGTTGTTGTTATTCATGTTACCCCTATTACACTAGTTTAGATGTAGTAAAAGACCTATGCCTTTTCAAACAAATGTGATGCTAGGTGTTGTGAAAGGCGCCTTTTGTTGGCTTGGGTTTGTCAAGTCTGTTTCTCGCAACACGTGCGTATGAAGATATCAAGTAGTGACAATGCGATCAATTAAGGATGGTTTTCGTTTACCATCATAATACTTGGACTTTGTTGTAGTGATAACTACGTAAGAATAAAGCTTAATATTTGAGGCTATGTTCCATAATCGTATTTGATTTGCCAATTAAGTGTCATGTGAAGTGTGATTTCTCCATTGGTGTTTGCTGAGGTTTCAATACTTTAAGTGGAACACTTAAAAAATTTTTTAATGCTCGATTGAGGTGGAGTATTAGAAGAAATATCGTTTTGTATATTCTCATATATTATTACCTAAATTATAATTATGAAAATATCATATTTCCTATATTAGAGGATTAGTATCAATTTGTCTCATTTTTGTAAGTTTACTATTTATGTTGACGTTGAACTTATGCTTGGTAACTGCTATAATTTTTTATCTTGTCTCACACTATAAATTGTTATGGGACTTTCATCAATGAAGTAGGTTTAATTCTCCAAATTATTTTCTAACGTTTTCAATAGGTTATTTTTGACTTTAGAGAGAGTTCACAATTAAATCATACATGCACCTATAGGTAACATGATAAAACTTAAAGTGAGCTGTCAAGCATTTTGAATAATATTGAACCTGTGCATAACCAGGATTCCACTCTCGTTATACTCTTGAAATTATTTGTTCTTGCTGTTAAATTCTAATCTAAAAATTTCATGCATTATTATTTTTGGATTAACATCAAAGTAAATAACTATTAATCAAAAGAACTTTATATAATCAAATTCAACTCAATGGGAATTGAACAAAACAAATCATGATATCATTCACCATATTGTCATAATAAGAGTCGCGAAATTAGGATAAGAAAAATTTATCATAGTTTTGTTGCCCTCAATCTTGATTGCTTGTTAGGTCTTTAATCCTCCTGAATTCCAGTGTCTTGAACCTCTTACTTGTCGAGGGAGGGAGATTCTATTTTAGAGATAAATTAAATGGAGGCTAGTAAGAGGGAGAGAGATTCTATTTTCGAGCTAAATTAAATGGAGGCTAATGATGTAAAACAACCCTTATAATGCCAATTTATACAGACAGCCAAGCGTGGAAGGTGCATCTATTTCTACATTGCTGCCTATTGCCGTGGTGGCGGCCTCTAACTTTCAGCTTTGGGTTGCCATTTTCATCATTGGAACTCTGGACATAAGGTGATTTCTAGTATGTTTTGGCCAATCCACCACTGCCACCATAGCCGTGGCCATGATGGGATCCAATCTTTGGCTCATCCAACACTGTTACCACTGCTAAGGTTGTTGGACAAGGTTTATCATTGCCTCGGCAATGACCTGTATTGTTTTGTTCATCTATTTAGGCCCACTTTTTACTCAATTCAATTCTAAAGTAAAACACACTTACATTCACTCATTAAATGCTTGGTTAAATACGAAAGCACATCTGAAAGCATAGCATCCAGCTTTAATTAAGTCCATTTTAGGCGTGAATAGGTCCCTTTTTGGGGAGTTATCATATAGATGAAAACTTTTATTAGAGGTGTGTAGCAAGCTTTGAAGATATCTTTTCTGTGAGAGAGAGGGGCCTTAAACAACAGTTGCGACCATTTACATTAACTTATTTTGAGTTTTACAACAAGTTGGAATATAAGATTGATTTTTGATGATTTGCCATTGTTGATGACATTACCTTAAGATAGGCAGCAAACTTTGAAGAGAAGTGCTCACTTCTGCTACTAAACTTTAAAGTCAGAGCAATAGCTTTAAGCTTTGTTGTTTTCCACATGCTTATTTAGTTAGATTCAAAAATCTGAACTTAATGAGACATTTATTCATTTATTATTTTTGATTACTATAGGACTATTCCTTTTGCTTGGAATCTCATTACAGCTGGATACACTGAACAGTCAGTATTTGGGGTATGCAGTTTTTATCTATTTTTACTGCACATACATTTAATTTTATTCTTGTCCCATTTCTCCAATATTTGTAGGTTTTTCAATCATTACTTCTTTCCAGGTGGTCATCAGCACAATTGGTGTTCTTTTCATTGGGAAGCTACTTGAACCTATATGGGGTTCCAGAGAATTTTTGAAGTTCATATTTGTTGTGAACTTTTTGACATCAGTTTGTGTTTTCATCACCACCATATCTTTGTATTACGTTACTAGGCAGGAAATATACCTGTAAGTAATGCAACAGCACCACTTTCCTGAGTGTCATTTTTAAAATATATTTTGTATCATGGTCCTGTTTACATTCCCTACTTTTGTTTTTGGAGTCAGGATTGTTTATTAGTCTTTGTATATTTTTTTTTGGCATATTTTGAGTGGATTTATCATATCATGTACTCGAAACAAATCTGAAAACATTCTAATTGAGCACATATTGCACAAACAATCCATTCAGCTTAACTTCTAGGAACTAAATATCAATTAAAGGCTGTGAATGCAATTCAAAACAAACTAAGACAAGTTAGTTCTTATAATAGTATTTCCTAAACTGAAATTCCAATAGTTAATCTTCAGCTAGCATATTCTCATCTTTGACCTTTCTTTTGGTGTTTATGTTGTGTGGTGCACTCAATATATTGTTGCTCTACCTATCAAATGCGAACATAAAGCAATTCTCAATTTCTTGCTGCTATTTCCTTTGCAGTTATCAGCCTATTTCAGGTTTCCAAGGGGCTCTTTCAGGGTTTCTGGTTGGCATCAAACAAATAATACCTGATCAAGAGTTGTCTTTGTTAAAAATAAAAGCAAAAGTATGAGCCTTGATCTTTTGGAAGTTTTTATTTAGTTTGATATTTCACTTTTGCACAAGTTATTGATGCTACGAAGTCTAAGAAGCTGAGCAATGTTCTCTAACCTTTTCTTACATTCACTTGGTATTACTATCTTGCAGTGGCTGCCTTCTCTGGCTATATTGGTGTCTGTTGTTGTAAGTTTTTTCACGGTAGAGTCAGAATCGTATCTTCCCACCTTAATATTTGGCACATATATTGGTTGGATTTATCTTAGATACTGGCAAAGAAAACCAGAGACAAAATTAAGAGGTGATCCGAGTGATGAATTTGCTTTCTCTACATTCTTCCCTAAATTTTTAAGGTAGTCTTCTGCACTTCCCTTTGCCAAATTTGCTCCTGCTCTCGCTCTCTCTCTCTCTCTGCACTCTGAAATGAAATTTGATCTGGAAAAATGCAGACCAGTAATTGAACCTCTTGCTACAATTTTTGAGCGGATTTTTTGTGGAAGAAGATCTGAAACTTCTGATGAGACTAGGGGTTATACTTTAGGAGGTGACTCACTACCTGGTTCAGATCCTGTTGAAGCATCTAGGAGGAGGTAATCTCACTTGTTGCTGCTTATCAAAAATGGATAAATTTCATTGATTTTGGTGAAGAAGCTTGCTTGACTTGATATGTTATATGAATCTGCTGTCAGTTGGAGGCATGTTTGTTGGGGGTCATATGAAATTTATTGAAATTTTAGTTTTAGGTGTGGGTTCATGAAGTTTCTCCATTCTCCTTTTGTCATTCTCTTCATGTATAGACTAGTTGTAACTGTGTTATGAAGTTTTACTATTCTCCTCTCGCCATTCTGCTCTTGTATAGACTAATTGTAACTATGAAGAGGAAAATCTTGTTTCTGACACAGGATCTAGTTTTTTCTTTTTCATCCGTCTTTTGAACAAGATGCAATCAGGAATATGAATTGCATTCTGTCAATTATTTCTTTCAAAGATGCTCTGCTTATTCACAAGTAGGGTATCTTATCTAGTGCCTTGTTAGCCCAGAAGCTTAATTTCTTAAAGTTTATTAGTCAATTACCTTTTTTAAATGCTTAATATGAATTAACCTTTAGGATCAAATATTATCCATGTTGATAATAGAGGGACGAAGCGTAGGAGTTTCAATTAATTCCAGACCTTTTCAGTTTATCTTAAAGCTTATTGGAAGTCAATTTACTCTTTTTGCATACTCACATTTATAAATATGAAAAACGAATGTATCCTTCTCTTGGCTGTTTGTATTTTTTTAGCTAATGTGATAATAAACATGTTGAATTACCTTCATCTTGGTCGTTGAAAGAAAGAAAATGTCTTGTATGTCAAACTCATTGCCATGTATAATGTCTCAAGCTGATTGGTGAATGTATTGCAATGTGGAGAACTGCAAGATTGAGTTATGGACATACAAAATAACGGGTTAAATCCCATTCTTGTTAAATTGCAGGGAAAGAGGTGCTCGGGCACTCGAAGAAAGATTGGCTGAGAGACTGGCTGCTGCAGGAAGGGCAGAAGAGACAAAAAAAGATGCATCAGAAAATGTCTAGAAACTATGACAATGAATTTTATAGGGCACTTTTTCCGGACCACTGTCTTGTTACAAAATTCTTGTTTATATATTCTTAAGAATCCAAGAGGAATTTTTGCATATGCTGATTATGGTCCTCATAACATCCATGGTGGTAAGTATTGCGTTTAATATTTTTGATTTTTGCCCAAGTAACACTTCATACCTTCTTGAATGGTGGACTTTGCTGTGCAGGCTGTAGGTGATGTTCTTGTCATTAATTAAGACCTTGTCCCCAAATGAGTGCTCCCTTGCCCCTGAACTTGCATTATGTTTGAAGCTCAACTTTACCTTCTAAACATCTTTTCAAACTCTATGCTACTAGGGTATTATTTTGCAAAATTTTCATTCAATTCAAATCTAAAATTTTGTTTTCTTATATATATATATAAGTATATAATTATTTTTTAATTATTATATCTATTTATAATTAAATAAATATTATATATATATATATATAAATCATATGTGTACTTATTTTTATTTTTATTTTAAAAATTATTCATTACTTGTATATATTATCATAATCATTTAATAATTATTGTATATATACATATATATATTTAAACGAATTATATTATTTATTTTATTAAAATTTTTATTTTAAATATACGATGCATCTTAATACTATTTCTGCTAAACAGCGTACCCATCAAAAATCCTCTCTCCTTGGTTAATTTTCATTTGATAATTGGGAATTTGATAATCAGTAATTTCTACCCAGAAGAGAGAGAAAAAAAAAAATTTGTACCAGAACTAAGGAAAAAAGTTAAATAAATTTACAAGAGCTTAAAATTCCTTTTCATACAGAGTATCCTCTCTCTCTCTCTCTCTCTCTCTCTCTCTCTATCTATTTGAAGAGCATTCTCTAAAGAAGCATGACATGTAGGCAGGAATCAAGTCCTCCATCAGGCCAACGTACTGAGCTCCGACCTCTTCATACACCATCTCCTTCAGCCACATCCGCCCTTTTTCCGAAAGAGAAATCACCTAAGCCTTTGTGAATTTCATGCTGAGCTCTGTTGCTGGAGTCGGGAGGATCTTCAACATCCCTCCCTATCTCACTCCGATGCAGGCTATTTCTTGCAAAATCGGCGATGTCTTGGTATCGTGGGGAGGCCGACGTCCCTTCGCCGTCATTGCTATAGTTTGACGCCTGCTGCCGATATCCACCTTCAACGCTGTTATCACTGTAAGCCCCCCCGTGGCCGAGCAGCAGATGCACCGGCGACATGCTACCGTGCAATGGGGAGGGAGACTGGCTAGAGAATGGGGTGGTGCTGGCTGACTGCCTCCCCTGTTTCATCTGCCTCTTGGCTGTCTGGTGCCATCTGCGCAACGCTGATGCCACTTGATCACTGAATATGGCTGGCTTCATGTTTGAGCCCATCTGGTATGTGAAAAGAGTTTGACAATGGCAATGAGAATAAGATCGCAAATTTGGCTCCTCTATCAGCATCCATTGTGTGTTCAATGAGTATCCAAAGCTAGAAGAGGTAAAAGGGATACCTGAGTGACCAGGGCATAGAGGGGGAGAGTCACATAGCTGCACACCACCTGTATCAGGACACTGTAAAACCAAGGACCAGCAGATTTGATTTGTTGAGATTTCAGAGTCATGAATCAAGAAAGTGGCTTATCAAGATAGTTGGAATTTAACCACACAGAAATGAAAACCTTGAGAACTTACCCCATTGCAACCCGTATGATCATGTCTTCAAGATTCGTGTGGTAGCAGGAGGGATATCCAAATTCATACTGGAAAACAGAAGTTCTCATGAATATGTTCACTAAACTGTAAGCAGTAGTTTTATGAAGCTTTCCTTAGAGTGTTTCTAGCAGACAAACTTACCCAACTCCAAGCGAAGAAAGCAAGTTGAAATGCATTCTGCATAAACAAATGCACATCAATTGATCAAATTGTGTAAATCATATTATAGTTGTCAAACAATCTATGTGTTCTTCAAGGATTGACGACTACCTGAAAGAGGATAAAGTGAATCAAGAAAAGGATGAAGCCAGGACTGTTGAACCAGAACAAGTCGTTGCCGGGCTGAACCACTGGGGTGCCCCTTATTACATCTCCCCTATCAAGGATTCTCATTCCCATCTTTGTTATGATCACTTGCAACTTTGCTCCCACGAAAAGGACTATCTGCAGATTCCCAAAAAACTAGTAAGGTCAGATTAAACTCCTTCTAGGCTCCCACAGCTGCAGAGAAATACTGAGAGACTGTTCTGTTTTCACTCACAATTAAAGGGATAAATGGTAGCCAAAAGTGTGAATACCACCCTGTTTCACAGAAAGACGGACAACACGATTAATCAAGATTCTTGGACTTGCAGATGTAAGATGACAAGAAGTTTCAAATTCTATTTGGAAGAAAACTGACCATTGGTGTCGGTGAGGAGAAGGAGAACAGCACAGAGCCATATTAGAGGGCTGCACCAAGATAATCAATGTAAGCTCACAGTTTTGCAACAAGGGTTTGCTCAATAATCTGCTCAACAAGAGTGAAGACTGTGATGAAGATTAAACCTTATCCCGACGACGACTTTGAAATCTTCTTCAAGTGATCTGTTGATGTATTTCTGGAAATTGAATGATGCTTGGCTCTGAGGAGCTAGATGTGCCTGAAATTCAAGCAATTTTCATCACCTAATGTAACATTATTATTATTATTATTATCAGTATTCCTTTCGTTCTTATGACTTAAAAGTACACTTTTTTCATGTAAAATTGTACAATTTTTGGCTGCAATTACTTACGGTGATGAATCCATGCCTCAGTGTCAAGTAGTCCACTTTTGCAACTGACGTGACAAATTGCCTGAAGAAACACACCTGAGAATGCCCAAATACAATGGCAACAATAATTATAATGATTACAACGTACATAAGTTTTTTGTAACATTAATCATTTTGAACTTATATATGGATTGTATACATTAGGTTATCTTAATTGATAAATGACTATTAGATCCATATGGTTTGCAAATATTAAATGTGGAATAAAAAGGTAAATTTAAGATACAATATTTATATATATAATGTAAAAAATTAATTACGGGGAAAATTTATTTTTTTTAAAAAACGATATAGAAGTCTTACTGTCCAGAGGAGGACTGGTGACTTGCTCCAGAAGTGCAAATGCCTACGCCCAAATGATGTGTCCCTGGCAAATCTGAATCTCTCAGGGTCTGCAACATAATTAGTCACATTTCCTATGTTAAAAAATGGGTATAGAAATTATTATACATTTTTTCAATTATTCCTCGTAGCTCAAATTTTAATTTGACTTGTGTACTGGCAATAATAAGATTTGGTCAAGTATTTGGATTTCAACTGAGAAAATTAAAACTCGATTAAGCTTTCGGAGTAAGCTTTTCTTTTTGTTTTTTTTTTTAATTGACTCAGAATTTGACCATTTACTATTCCAGAAACAACATCAAACCCCAAAAGATTTGTGTCAGAAATTGTGGGTGGGCAAATTGGACAAATGGAATTCAAGAACTACAACCGTACTCTATTTTCCTATAGCTTCACTGAATTCTTAAAGGTATTTTGATAAACTTAAATTTACAATTTATTGAATAACTAAAAAGTTGACCATTTTACAGATTTCAGTGGATTTTCTTGGTAAAAAAATATACAAACCAAAACTTGAGATAAACAAAAGTTAGTTCCCTTTAATTTACATCATTTTGATGGTCCTTTTAATCAGATAAATACTCTAAATTATGCAAATTCCGCTTGGCGCTTTGTTGATGTCAACTGATTGTCAAAATCATTGTAAGCACAATAAGAACTATAGTAATCATATCTGAAATAATTGGCTTATAAGTTTTGAACATATTAGCACTAATTTCATACTAATTATTATATTGAAATAAAAAACTGCGCCAGCTTCATACTGACCATTGTAGAATTGGTATTGAATTGTCTTTGTCTCTTCCTCCCATGACTTCCATTTCCTCATCTGCATCAACATAACAATTGAATTTTCAATTAACAAGCACAAAATAGCATTCCTATAGAATTTAATATCTGTGTGTGTGTGTGTGTGTTTAAAGAAAATAACTTAATATGGTATTTGTTGAAATACCAAAATTTATGCATATATGTTATATATATAAAGCAATAAAAAAATAAAAAAGGGACTTAACTTTTTGAAGAAAAACTTTATTCTCCAATGTTAATTACTTATAGTTACCTTGAGTTTTCCCAAGCCATACGTAACAACACTATAGAGGACATGAGCAACAGCCAATGCAAAAATGAAGATATGGAGCTGGTGTATCCCATATGATGAAACAACTTGCACCTTCCCCTGCAAAAGTTGCACCAACAAACATCTATACATGTCATGTAATGTATATATTAAACCTCCGCCCTTTCTTTAACATATATCAAAGGAGAAAAAGAAAGACAAAAAAAAGGTGCAGTATCAGAATACTGTATATTAATTAAATGATCCATAATTCGATTACCCTTGCTACACATGGATCATCATATTCTTCTTCCTCTTTGTCCCTACAAGGATGCCAAGAATGTCCAACACTTCTGGGAACGCAAATTTTTGAAAGGGTGTCTTGCCCTACTGTTAGGAGTAAAGATATGAATCCCAGCAGCATCAGCTCTTTTCATTTTATTTGATCCCCAGCCATCAGGAAAAAAAGGGACATGACATTAATTTTAAATAATTAATTTCTTGCAGAGGAATCAATATTGAATTGGAAAGAGTGAGTTCCTTAGTTATATATATTTACCTGCTTTAATCTTCTCCAGTGCTTCGTATAGAGATGGCTTTCTCTTTTTCTTTATCCACTGCAATTAAAATTTGAAGCAACCATTAGGAATGCACATATGATATACACCATGCAGCCACGATTTATAATATCTTTGGAAGTTTTCAAGGTCTTTAAAATGTTAGTGAATTTTAAAATAGTTTATAAAATCTAAAAATAGAATGTTTGAGTCATATAGTTAATTCCTTAAAAATAAGTTAGCTGTGTCTAATTTATTTTATAAAATCTTATAAGCAACTTCATTTTGTATACTAAAAACGATCTAAATTTTCTTAATTACATTATATTAATTATATTTAGCTAATTTTATCATTATTAAATAAATAATTATAATAAAATGATGATATTATTATTTTTATCCAAACACTCAATTAGCCTATTTTTGAAATAAGATCCATGAGTTTGTAACATCTAAAATTAATATCTCATAAGTCACATAATCTTATAAACCCCTTAAACATAAACTTAACCAAAACACCCTTTAAAGCCCTAGCTCTTGTGTCATGGGGAATAGCTATATAACATTTAATTAAATAAATTTTCTGCAAAAATAGAAATAAGAAATGATTAGAAGGAATTGGTGCGTACATAAAAATACAGTGAAGAAAAAAAAAAAAAAACATATGATAATATTTGTAGGGTGACAGTAACAAAAACACAAATACCCAGACATAGAAACCACGAAACTACATATGCAGGCATGCAACTTAGTACTTATGAAGAGATAGGTAAACGACAGAGTACCGATCCCACACGATGAAGGAGTTGTTCGATGACGATGGATATGACGACCAAGACGAAGCAAACGACGGCCACCGCCCACGTAGGAGTCGCTTCCAGCGTCCGCTCTTTACCAGCCATCACTTCTTCCCCGCCACCAGATCTCAAGGTTGCTTATATGCACGTAATGAGCTGCAGGTATGGTCAGTACAACTGATGATCTACGTACGATTGTTTTTCCTTTTTACAGAATGTTCCCGCTTTCCGTACGTTGGGAGGTCTGTCTGAGTTTAGAATAGAAATCGCAGGGGTAGGTGAGTGTATTTATGCATGTCGAGAGAAAGGAAAGAAGGGATCTGACATAATGGGAACGCGGTTGGAAGGTCGCGAAAAATAGGTTTGAATATTAAAAGCGTGATTAGTCAAGAAAAGTGATTTGATGGAGAGAGATGGATTACGTGTGGAGAAGTTCTAATTGATTTGATGGATTCGTGACAACGTGAGGGCTTCTACATCATGATTGGTTAAATTCAGTGATCTGTATTTGACTTTTCCTAATCTTGTTTAATGAAACTTGTCGTTGAGTTGACCCTGCACCGGTCGTGTAAACCGGCTGAGGGCATCGCGACATGTGTTTGCATTTTGATACTTAATTGGCTCTATTTGATCTCAAGGTGGCTTTTCGTTTTCATTCTTGATTTCTGCTTTATTTTTTTTTCTTAATGCGTTGTTAATTATATTTAATGTAATTATTGTTTTTATTAATGAAATTTATTATTTAATTTTTTAAAAATTTAAAATTTTTAATTATTTTATAACTTAACAATTGTATGAACACATAAAAATAAAATATATTATATTACAAGAGTACGTTGACGTCACATTTTATTTTAATTCATTTTTTACTTGTTAACAATTGTAGTTAATTATTATGGACACACGTGCGGGGATTCAAACATATGATCTTATTGAATAAATAATTTTGGTACATTAACTTCACTAATAAAGTAAAAATTTTTAGATTTTTATATATTAATTGAGAAAATACATTTCGATGTATGAGGAAAAAAATGATAAACAATAAAACTAATTAATCAACACCAATTAAAACTTACTTCGAAACTCAAATAATAGGCAAAATTAATAAAAAAATAACAACATAATTGTAAATTAAAATCTTCAATAAAGGGAAAAAAAAAAAGAATGGTGGGATGCATATCAACTATGATAACTAATTTATTTTCTTAAAATTTAATGAGTTTAATCAGTTGAAATTGTTTTTCATTGAACCTAGGATGCTTCGTCAAATTGAATAGATTATTATAAAATAAGTAAATTATTAACATACACGGACAGCAGTGGGACTCAGATGATTCCCAACATTAAAACTTGGGAAAGAGAGCTTAGCTAGAGAAAATTAAATAAGATTTCAATATTTAGTATTTAATTATGATGAGGCAAATTAATTTTTTTTTTCTGAAATATAGAAAATTGTTTAGCCAGACATAATCTTCAAACTGTACGTGGAAAAGAAAAGCTTCGTCATGTTAAATTGTTAATGCTTGGTAGGTTGACGTAAACAAATTCTAACTTAGAAATATATATATATATATATATATATATATTTGATAATTTTTTTTATCTATTCACACCACACACACACACACATATTAAAGAATTTTTGAAAGTAAGAGAATGTCAATCAAACACATAAGGTTCTTAGAATATTTAAAGAAATTTAAGATTGCTTCACAAAAAATTTACAATATGATATTGGAGCTCTTGAAATAACTAAGATGTTTGTATCATATAAACTCCCTCCCAAACAAAAAAACAAAAAAAAAAAAATCGTCATATTTTTTTAATTACTTTGACAAGTTCCAAAAGTTTCTAGAAAATAAAATTTTAGGCGATGATGATCACACTTCTTCGTGGTGGTGCGACTCCTACCGAGGTCATTTTCTCTTCTTTTTCTATTGTTATTGCGTATACATACATAATAATAATAAATAACAACAAACTTTCAAAGGGTATATAAACCACAAGACGTACGATAATTCAACAGGTCAAAATTATATGTTGAATATTAGTCTGTTGGACCTAAAATCACGTACTGCCTCTAAAAAGGTCTACGAAAAAGATTGGGGTTTGGAAGAAATAATCAAACCATATGGTGTGTGTGAGTGTTTCTTTCTTTCTTTCTTTCTTTCTCTCTCTCTTTTATTTTCTTGACTGTTATTTAATTTTTTTATTGGAAACAGTCATTGATATTTAATGCAGTCCCTTTCAACTTAACACAAGTAGGCCTCGTCATGTTCTCCCTAGTCCTTGTGGCTACTTTCAACACCTTGCAACTATTAATTTGCAGGATTTTAGGGTTTTAAATTGGCTGCCAAGTCAATATGTTATAAAATTTTTCATTTACCCAACTAGTTTATGAACAGATAGTAATTCTTTGTTTTGAATGCTAATTAATTTAATTCTTTAAATTTTTAACCATTGGAAAATATTGATTGCATCATTCATTGACCTTTTTTTTTTTATGCAACGCTGACGTTTTCATTTGCTTGATTATGAGAGAGGAATATTATCTTCAAGGATGAAATTTTTTCGTTGTACTTTTACGTACTTTCCATGTTCACTTTTCAACATTTGAGTGGATATATTATTTTATACGAGCTAAACACATATTATTTTTGTATAATGATAAAAAGTCCATTATAAAAGAAATGTCCAATATTATTAAATTATTAAAGATAAGTAATTCAATTCAATGAGTGTAATTTTTCGAAATAATTATTTTGAAACCTCATATCTCAATCGAAGTCAAAATGGGCTTTGTGTTCTGCATGATTTGCAAAATAAACTAAATTTAAAATCTAAACTAATTAACCCGAGTGTTTGAGCGAAAAACATAAAAACAATTATTGATTCGTGCTTAGATCAGGCTGCATGGAACGAAATATTTTGCGTATGATTTCAACAAGTGGCATTTAATAGTATACATAAAAGGTCCAAATTATAAAACAATCAAAAATAGAAATGACCGTCTAGTTTGAACTTGCATTAATCATGATCATATTTTTGATCTCGTAAGAATTGATATCCCTATTTATATATAAAAAAGGTCAATAATTCCATCAACGATTGATTTAAAGTTGGCCAAGTTGATCTAACTGTGGAACAAGTTTTTAACGACCTTTTCAAACTCATTTCAATGCCTCACTCATTTAATGCTCCCAACTGTACGACGTCTTCTTGATTATTTAATTTATAACAATTAATGTCTTAATTAAACAATTTCATTCCATAATACGTTTAGTCACAAGTGGCAAACTCCTCGGTCAACCTGCTTGGATTTTCTACAATTTTATAAATTGTAGATTGATATTCTTAACCCTTCTAAGTGCATCCAAGTCAAATAAAAATAACAAATTAATTAATATGGGTCTGATTAAACGTATCCTTATTTTCTCCACAAAAATAGGATAGAAGTCGATGGAGTTGCTTATGTGCTCTAAATTCTCGGAACCCCAGCTTTTTTAGGGAAGATGAAAGAGTTTCCCATGGTTGATGCAGAGTTAAAATGAAATTAGGCAATTGAAAATTGGAACATGTGGCACACAATTGTTATAGACACACACACACACACCCACACCCACACCCACACCCACACACACACACACATTTGGAGTAGAAAAATAAATAAAATAAAAAACAACCAAAGAAGAGTCAATTGGCTTGAAGGAAGTTTCGAAAAGGCAACCACCGAGAGGGTGTTTGGGCGAGTTTGTTAGAAATTTTGAGGAGTTTATAAGTTCTATATGAGTGTTTGATAATATTTTTGATAAGTTTTACAGGAGTAGCTCATTTATCCAGTTCAGCTCACGAAATCGAGAATCTCAAAATGGGAGTTTGAACATGTTGGTGAAAGACTGAGACGCCCCCTTATGGTAAAAAATGAAAAGTTTTGCATGTCCCTATTGAGATGTTCCCCTGCCCATCTGCTAGATCCACTAACATCATTTACAACATTGTCTACACCATCATTCTATACATCATCATTCAGTTTGCCATTGTATGGATCATTGTCAAGGCTAGCCATACCTACATTAATAAACCAGCAGGGGCAATGTGTTCACATTCAAATATAGACACTTAGTAGACATATGTAGTAGAAAAATATAGGATAAAATAAGTATGCCACAAATTATCAGGAGCACAAAAATCAATTATTATTAGCATAAGGTGCATCATGAAAAATACAGAACAGTTCATGGATAAGATTATACATCGCTGCACACAGACACTAACAAACAGCCTTACCAACTACCTTAACTTATTTAAGTAGGCACGTCTCTTATGGGGTGGTAGGGCAAGGAAGATTCGACGACTAGTGGGGTCATCCATTACCTTCATTATGATATTGTAGTACGCATTCTCTTGCAGATCAAACATCTCCTCAAGTGCCCCAATGCACATCTCCATGGTGGTGACGGTGCTAGAGTCTGCCGGTGAGACCACAATGTTATTTGCCTACTCTCAAGAATGTAATGCCAAGACAATAGGAGGAGGTGTGGACTTCTTGCCCTAGAGGAGGACGCAAATGCATGGCTTGTGGATATGTGGGCTTGAAGATTGTGAATTAGGATTTGATGATTGCATGGGTGCCTAGACGCCTAGATCCTTTATATTCCTGACCTTATACTCATAATCTTCTTCACACTGGCTGTGCTTAGGGGGAGGAGGCAAGGCCTGCATGGAGGCATGGGCCCCATATCCAGTCGCATTTGGGGGGGGGGGGGAGGGGATATCTTAGACAGTTGCTTGTATCATGGAAAACCCCTAATATGCAATGATTTATCCATTAGGTTTGCCTACAAGAAAAAGATGTGACACATTATAACTTTGAATTTAAATATGTTATGGATTGACATATAGAAAATTACAAATTGCAAGGCTAATAACCTACCACAAGCCATGATACTCAAACTAACTTGGTACTGATTTTCCTGTCATTCACATTACCCCAACTAAAGCTTATCTTTGAGACAAAGAAGTAGTAATATGTCTTCCACTTTGCCTTCAGTTGATTAAATTTTTCTATCAATTGTTTCATGGTGTAGTTAAAGCCAGGATATGCTTTCCATATTTTCATCATTATATCTTGACACTTAGAGGGTATGAATGTGGTATCCTCCAAGTAGTTCTGTAACACTTCATTGTACATAATAGTGATGAAAATATCAGTGTTTTGATTTGGCTAGTGGGCATTATCAGACCTATCGGCTATGCTTGTGGTTTGTGAATATGGCTACGACATTTTCAAACTTAATATCATTATCAAAATCACAAGTTATCACCCTATGACTTAGTTGCGTTATGAACAATATTTAGGACTACTGTTTGCATTTTTATTCAACTACCTTCACTCTTGCCTAATAATTGAATTTGTAAATGAATTGACAATTGTGTTATATCATCAAAAATTTTAATTGAAAAATAATAAATTTAATAATTTAATTAAATTATCAACAAATTTAATAGTAATTTAATAAATTAAATACTGTTAATTTAAATATTATATAAATAGATTCATAATTTAATTAATAAGTTAAATAATTTAATTATCAAATAATTTCAATAATTAATTTAATAAGTTTAATAGTTTAATAATAACAAATTATTAAATCATAATAAATTTTTTATTTATTATGGATTTAATAATTTGTTATTATTAAACTATTAAACTTATTAAATTAATTATTGAAATTATTTGATAATTAAATTATTTAACTTATTAATTAAATTATGAAATTATTTATATAATATTTAAATTAATAGTATTTAATTTATTAAATTACTATTAAATTTGTCAATAATTTAATTAAATTATTAAATTTATTATTACACAACTGAAAATATGATTATTATACAACTACTGCACACAATTGTATGATTAGAACAAGTTTATGAAATTAAAAAAACTATAATAAAAGACTTTTCATATAACAACTGAAAAATTGATAACATAACATATTTGTGCCTTTATTTTTCCAAATGTGCCTTTAAACATTCCATTTGTCACATTTAGAGGGTGTATCACCTACCTTATGTTATAGATTCATTAAGAGTAAATAAATTTCAAAAGCAAAAACCCAACCAAGCAACAATCTAAAGAACTGTGAAAATGAATGAATGTGTGTGGTTGAAGGTGTATGAATGTGGATGCACTAGGTTGTATTTAAAAGGTCACTATAAGAATGCTAGTAGTAAGCAGTATATAGAAAGTAATGTATAGTGACATCATACACTATTTAGATAGCCTTACATTTACAACTATTACAACAAACTAACAAAAAAAATAGTAGTAAATTGTATTTCATCGCATCCACTTTTTGCAGACCTACACTATTTCAATACAACCATTCAATGCACCTTGCTATTGACTGGAAAAATTTCATCATCTCTAAGTTAAGCCATTCTAATTTCAACCCCCACCACCTACTGCCAAATAAACCAAAACATATTAGAACCACTAACATCATCCAAAACCAGTAAATTAAATCAATTAACACATCATACTAGTGATTAAACTAAGCATTACTACACAATTTAACATTAAAAAATATTAACACAAGTTAATGAAGTCATGTGAATTTGGAATAAGCCTAACGTTGTCGTTGGTGGAGTCGACCAACAGCCATCAATCCAACATAATGAAAATAACAACAAACTACAACACCACTTTCCATCCACAACTACAATCAAATTACAACCACAAACCTCTGATTGTAGCTTAGATATACCTCCATCTTGACAAAAAATAGGAGGTTGGGTCACCATATTTGTAAACTATTGTAGGTTTCCCCTCCAAAATACACCCTACTCATTGCCACCCACACCGCTATTTGAGGTTCACAAATTTCATCACTACCACAAAAACCAGCCCAGATAGTCACCATAAGCCCATCCAAAACCCAACCAACTAGAAAACCACTAGTAGAACTAAGAATAGCCATGCAACCATTGGCCTAACAGCAAAACAGTCACCTCACTGCATGAATGAGAGATAAAGAGAGCAAATAGAGGGCATCGCATTAAGCTAATGATGCCAACAACACCAAAATAGAGGGTCACCAATGGCGCCAACAGTGGGAGGCCAACAACCATCCACCTACTAGTGGGTTGCCTCAACCTCCCACAAAAATTAAAAACAGAACAACATCTCCAATCGGGCAATGGTGGAGAGCCCAACACCACCGCCTTCGTTGGTGATAGTCGGCGATGATTGGATGACGATGAATCACAAGCATCAATAAATATGGGTTGAGAATACTATCAATATGGGTCTCATCAGATAGATCTCGAGATTATGAGTTCAATGATAGTGAAGCTCGTAAGCTTTAAGTTGTATTTGACAAGATGGGTCAATGTGGGTGGGGCTTATTGTGGGGGAGATGAAAGGAAGGAAAGAGAACCAGAGGAGAGGGGGTGCCAAGAAGGGGGATGGGGGAGCTGTAACCAAAGGGGTGGGATAAGAAATGGGATGGGGAAAACCAAGAGAGTGGGAAGAGAAAAATTACGCTTTTTCTTATTGAGATATGGTCAAGTGGATCATATTTTAGAGAAAAAAATCTAAGAGATAGGAAAAATGGGATAGAGTGGGCCGTCCAATCGTTGGCAAAATTTTTCAGCACTCAAACGCAAGAAACTCAAGGTAATTTCCTAATCCGAACTTTGTAGAATTAACTCATGTTTCTAGAAATTATATTTTACACATTTAGACAATGACATAGGAATTTTCATAGGCTACAAGTAGTTTGAATTGATAGCATATCAATGAAATTATGCTAGTATAAATTATGCGTAGGAATTTTGATAAAGAGACGATGTAGGTAAAGCGAGTTAATTCTTAGGTAATTTGTAAAGTTGAA
The DNA here is from genome assembly GCA_019155195.1 of Avicennia marina. Taxonomy (NCBI): domain Eukaryota; kingdom Viridiplantae; phylum Streptophyta; class Magnoliopsida; order Lamiales; family Acanthaceae; genus Avicennia; species Avicennia marina. The sequence continues at coordinate 9,819,285 of CM032780.1, forward strand.
TTTTTTATGGCTATGATTGACAAAAAGAATCCCCAAAACCCGTAGAACATGTGTAGTTATCAAGTAAAGTGATTAAAATTGTGTAGGAGATGAAAAATCGAGCCGAATAGAGCTTTACATGTAGGTAGCATCGCTTCGCGGTCACCTCGGTGATTGCGAGGCATGGCTTCTTAGTTGTGGTGCATGCTTCCGCGAGTGTGAAGCCAGTTGTGAGCGCACATCCAGTGTGCACTGTTGTTGCTGTTGCGATAGTGATGAGCTATCTTGCTATTGAGGCCGAGCTCCTTGCAAGCGCGAGGTCTGGAGGTGGGAAAGAATAGAATGCACCGCAACCAATAGCATGATCACAGTCGTTGTCGGGGTTGAGCTTCCTGTAGTCGCAAAGCTTCTATTTGTACCCATGAGGGCCAAATGCAACATTATCTAAAATGTGTTGCAGTTCGTCTCGCAGGCACTAAGTCATTTTTTGTAGTTGGAAGTGACGTTTTCACAGTCGCAGATAGGTAGAAACATATTTTCGTGTAATTAATGTCCAATTTCACTAATTTTAAGGCAAAAACATGAGTAAATACTTAGGTTAGAACCTGACAGGATATAGGGAACATCAAATGAGTTAACCCCAGATAGAGAAACCTTTCCTATAAGAAAAAATGCAATCTGAAAAGAAGTTAAATATGAAACGTGTAGGCTACACCAAAGCACATATAGGAACATAAATTTTGATTGAATAGGGATTAAATGAGAAATTATTCTAATTAAATAGGGAATCAAGATTTGTTCACAGGTGAGGGAATCTAATACCAAGTAAATAGATACACTTTGCCAATTTTACAAACTTTCAAAAACTGCTTTTATGATAGAAATGAGATTCTACTACTTGCCTAAATTCTTATCAAATATTTTATTTCTATTTTCTAAAACTTTATTTATAATATTCTTATTCTGGTGAAAATTGAAATATTTTATTTTTCTAAAAAGTTTGCATGTGAATTTATTTGTAAAATAAATTGTTTTAAACTGGTTATCCTAGAAACAATGTTCATGTGGTAACTGTTAAATATGTTGCTCATATTTGGTAATGACAGTAGTGTAGAGGAACAAGTTTTAACCCTACCAATCGGATTAAAGATTGGAACCTGTCTAATCAGGATAAAAGTGTTGGGACTTACAACAGGTGAAATTGACACGTGACACTACCAATTAAGAGAATAAATTGGGACTTGTCCAATTAGAGTAGAAGTATTGGGGCTTACAATAGGTGCAACTGATACACATGACCCTTCTTAGTTGGGAATATAGACTAAGAGCCTCATAAATGGAAATAATACATGAGAGTCCGTAACCCACGAACAAGCTAACAAATACATGAAATTATGTGATATATTGAATTATTCTGAAAAAAAATCATGATATGTTGTAGCATTTCATTTCTTTTTAAATGTCTCTTATATAATTTTTTTCTACTCATATCCTATAAAAAGTTAAAGGTAGGTAAATCTATTATTAGGCTATTCGTCATTGACATTTTTAAATGTCTCTTTTGTAGAGGATACAAATGAGAGCATCACGTGGGTCTGGTAGAGCTTTAAAATGATGTAAGATTTTAGTTCATTTTTCTAGTAGATAAGACCTGATGATGTAATTGACTAGTTTTATTTTATTTTTCATTGCGAGAATGTAATAGACTCATCACTTTGAGTTTGATCAATATTTTATGGATTAGAAGACCATCTCACAAGTATTAACATGTGACAACCCTGAATTGAGGGCATGATAGGGAATGATATTTGAGCCTAGGTTTTGACTCTAGAAATATGAGAAGTTTAATTAAGATTGGACTATAGGAAATCACATTTCAAGACAGAGGTCATAGGATTTAGTAGCGTTATTTTCACTCATGCATAAGATACTATATTGATTTCATCTTGACACACAATTTGAAATATTGACATAGGTTATCGATAGGATTAATGGGTTAAGAGAGCGTGCACTGTCAGATAATGACAATGTACCTAAGTAAGTTAAAGATTGCCTTCTCATTGTGCTAACCCAATTAGGAGAGGTAGCTGCTATTCTAGTGGAGTCCCAACGATGTTGCGCTAGATTGAGCTGGAGAACAAGGACCTGAAGGATGAAAATACTAATATGAGAAGGTATTAGGGCATACTCAAAAGGAAGTTTAAAGAGATCAAAATAGGACAGTAGAAACTCCTAGAGATGTATAAGAGTGTAAAGAGGGACTACGATCTTCGTAAAGCTGACTTGTAAGAGGTGTGACATAGGTTGGTGTAGCAAGTGAACCAGCTCTGCTTCAAGAATGACGGGTTCTGCACGATAATTCTCTTCCTAGTGGAAGAGCCAGAGGAGAACCCCAAGGAGGATCCGAAGGAAGAACCCAAAGGAATTGACTTGAATGATGGAGGCCAAGTTCTAGATTAGAACTGTAGAATAGGATTACGAGACTATTAGGAACTTTAAGATACGAATAAGACAGTTTCTTTTTTCCTCCTTGTTATTGACTATATTAAGTTATAATAACAATAAAGTTGTCTTTTCTTGCCATAATTGATAGTTTTTCTATTTTATTCACTGCCTGATTATTGTAAATAGTTATCAAGTGTGTATAAATAGTCAAATAACTAAGCAACTCCCCTTATGTAGGAACAATGGCTAGAAAACCCCGTTGTTCCAACCAAAACCCATGTTACGTGACCTCACGGAATAACATGAATGAGCAACACTATTGCTATCCTTTATCTCCACTCCCTATGCAATTGCAACCACCTATCGGCCAAACTAACTTGAGACAAGAAGACTTTGTCGCTATTGCAATTGTAGTGGCCTAAGTTATGAAAGCCCAACAGCAAGCCCCAATGCTAGCACCGACCCAAGCCAAGGGGGGAACTAGAGCTCACTATAAGGCATTGAGAAGGGCCCACGTACCCACATTCAATGGCTCACATGACTTTTAAGTGGTGTAAAAATGGCTGAAAGAAATTGAAGATTATTGTGAGCTAATGGAAATTATGGCCGAGGCATGGCCCATACTAGTGGTACTCTATCGAGTCGGGGAGGTTGCTTTATGGTGGAAAGGTGTCTCACCCTAAAGAAAGGTTGATCACCTGGCCTTAATTCAAGAGGCTTTCTTAAACCAATTCTTTTGAAATGTCATCCACCTACAAAAGATGGTGGAGTTTGACAACTTAATGGAAGTATCCTCTTGCAAAAGATGGTGAAGTTCCATACTTTGGGGAAATACTCTCCAATTGTGATGACAAATCTAACGTTGAAGATGCATAAGTTCACCAGAGGGCTGAGGAGCCGACCGTATATGGTACTGGCACTATATAAAGTTAGGACTTTTAATAAGTTACTGAGAGCTGCCATTCGGGCAAATGCATACATAAATCACGAGGTTGAAAGCAACTTGAAGTGGCCTAGGCATGGCTCAAACTTGGGAGTTAAATAGCAGGGACTGCTGGCCATGATACAAACAAACAAGAGGCCCAATCGACTTGGGAATAGTAGGGCACGCCTCCAAGACCTAAGTGTGCTCTATGCCATCACAGGCATAGAGAGATATGCCACTAGTTGACCGACACATGTTTCAAATGTGGTTAGCTGAGCCATTGAACTACGAAAAGCTTGAACAGCACTACTGGCCCAACCAAGCAAACACAAAGCTCAAAGGAGATGCCAGGGTATTCGCTCTGACACAGGAGGAGGCAAACAACGTTGAAGATGTGGTTGTAGGAAATATTGCTATCACCCAAGTTAATGCCTAAGCTTTATTTGATTGTGGTACTTTGCATTTGTTTGTTTCTAAAAGTTTCGCTAAGCATTAGAGCATACGCCAGAAATACTAGAGTAATCCTATAAAGTCACCACTCTTAGAGCGAGAGTGCTAATAGCCAATCTAATGTATTAGGCCTTGGGATGAACTAGCTAGTGAGAAGCTTTGCTTACGTGGACTGTTAAAACAAGGTTGTAATTTTTGTTCATCATCAAGCAATAATTTCTCCTTCCATGAGAACCCTAGAAATCAATTCGGTAAGCTCAACTTGCTAATTTCTGCAACTCGAATTGAAAAGGCCATTAGAAAGGGATGTGAAGCTTATCTTGTTGGCGTCATTGACACGCATGATCGAGGACAAAAGATAGAGGACATCCACATGGTTAGAGAAATCATGGATGACCTATCCAAACTACCTCTAGATAGGGAAATTGAGTTCGAGATTACCTAATGCCCAAAGCTACACCCATTTCGAAGGCTCTATATTGAATAGACCCTGAAAAATTAAAAGAACCAATGGTGTAGGTGCAAGAGTTATCAAACAAATAAATTTGACCTAGTGCGTCTCCCTGGGGAGCCCCTAGATTCTTTATCAAGAAGAAGGATGAGAGTCTAAGGCTGTGCATTACAATCAAGAACAAGTACCCCTTGCCAAGATTGAAGGTGTATTTGACCAACTTAAGAGAGCTAAGGTATTTTCGAACATTGACTTAAGGTTGAGGTACCATCAGCTAAAAATAAAGGTTGAAAATATTCTCAAAACGACATTTAAGACAAGATATGAGCATTATGAATTTTTGGCATTACCTTTCGGGTTAACCAATGCCCTAGCAGCATGGACATCATGAATCAAGTGTTTAAGCCGCGTTTGGATAATTCCATAGTGGTGTTCATAGACAACATCTTAGTTTATTTGTCGAGTGACTAGGCATATGAGGAACACTTGAGGATAGTCTAGCTGATGCTCCGAGAGAAGTAGCTACATGCTAAATTCAACAAGTAAGAAGACTGAGGAGTGTCGAATTCTTAGTACACATAATATCCGAAGAGAGAGTTTCGGTAGACCCTAAGAAGGTTAAAGCGATTATGCAATGGCTAAGGCCCACAAATGTAACACAAGTAAAAACTTTCTAGGGACTCGTAGGTGACTATTGAAAGCTTGTTAAAGGATTTGTCAGGATAGCAATGCCTTTGACTCGACTCTTGGAGAAGCGAAGGAAATTCGAATGAAGCTTGGAGTGTGAGAAGAGCTATATAAAGTTGAAGGAGAATTTAACTTCAACGCCAATCTTGGCTTTGCCTAATGAGGGCAGTGGATTCACCATTTACAGTAATGTTAGGAAGAGTGGCTTCGGATGCGTTTTGCGGCAGAATGATAGGGTGATAGCCTATACATCAAGTAATTAAAATCACACGAGTTGAATTATCCTGCCCATAACTTGGAATTAATAGTAGTGGTATTCATCTTAAAGATCTAGAGGCATTACCTTTACATTGAAGGATGTGAGATATACACTGACTATAAGAGCTACAAATACCTCTTCACCTAGAAAGAGTTAAATGTGAGGTACAGACGATGGTTGGAGTTAACCAAAGATTATGACTTGGTCATCAACTATTATCCAAATAAGGCAAATCAAGTGGCAAGTGCTTTAACTCATAAGGGTGCTAGAGTAATGGTAGCCATGCTTTTGAGATAGCTTGAACTTGGAGATCGTAGAATCAATTGAACGAGTACTAGAGGCCTTAAGCACTAAACCCTCAATCTATGAGGAGATCAAGAAGTTCTAAGACTAGAACCCTAAAATAAGGGTACTTAAGGGTAAGGTCGAGCAGGGATAGATGCAAGATTTTCAAGTGAGGGATGATAGTATCTTGTACACGAAGGGAAGACTTTGTGTCCTAAAAGTTATGGAGATTCCAAACAAGGGTATACAAGAGGTGCACCAATCTAGATATTTGCTGCACTTCGTAAGCACGAAGATTTATAAAGACCTAAATAGAAACTTTTAGTAAAATAGGATGAAAAGGATGCAGTGAATTTCGTAGCAAGGTGTTTGAAGTGCTAAAAGATTAAGGCTGGACATAAAAGGCCTAGAGGTTACCTCCAACCTTTAGAGATACTTGAGTGGAAGTGGGAGTGCATCACGATGGACTTCATGGTTGGTTTAGCATAAACACTACAAGGATATGAAGCCACTTAGGTACATGTCAATAAGTTGACTTAGTCCGCTTATTTCCTCCCAATTCGGTTAACCTACACTATGGATAAGCTGGCTAAAGTGTATATCAACAATATCGTAAGGTTCCATAGCACACCAGAAAGTATAGTGTCAAATAGAGACTCTCGATTCGTATCGCTGTTCTAGGGAAGTTTTCAAAAGGTCATAGGTACCGATGTGGACTTAAGCACGACTTATCACCCACAGACAGATGGATAGTCCGAGCAGACAATCCATACACTGAAGGATATGTTTAGAGCATGTGTTCTTGACTTTAAGGGACTTGAAGGGAATATTTGCCCTTAGTTGAATTCTTCTACAACTATAGTTATCACAGTAATATAAAGATGACTCCTTATGAAGGATCGTTTACCCATTTGTTAGGATGAGGTAGGAGAAAAGAAAATAACAAGATTAGAGTTAGTCCAACTGACAATCAAAAAGGTAATAGTAATTTGAAGAAGGCTTAGGAAAGCCTAAGATAGGCAAAAGAGTAGGGTCAACTTGAAAAAGTCCTTTGAGCTACTAGAGAAGGTAGGGGAGATAGCATATCAACTAGCGCTATTGCCAAAATTGGCTACAATACACAACATCTTCCATATGTCGCAACTGAGAAAATATGTACTAGATCTAAATCATGTGTTGGAACTAAAGGTCTTAGCCATCAAAGAAGACTTGAACTACGAATAATTCTCAATTTAGATAAAAGATCACAAGAAGCAGAAGCTACAGACAAGGACCATTCATTATGTGAAAGCTCAGTGGTTCAACCACACCAAAAAGAGAGGCTACCTGGGAATTTGAGAAAGACATGAGAGGTTGATACCCCCACCTTTTTTCTGAATATGATAGTTCAAATCTCGAGGATAGAACTTTTTGTAAAAAAGGAGGATATAATGCCCTAAATTTTTGAGCAATAATAATAATGATAAAAATATTATTAGTGAAATTTGTGGTGGATGATTTATTTATTTAGTTGTCTAATTACTTATTTATGTATTTAATCATAATTTTCATGTAAATATTATATGGTGGCATTGGGAGAGTATGGAAGGGAACATACAAAAAATTGTACAAGTCAAAATTTGCCAAACCTTGGTAAATTTGTGGGAAAACATAACCATGCACAAGGATGAGCAACTTAAGAGAAACTCAAGGTAATATACTAGTCCAAACTTCTTAAAATTAATGCATGTTTTTAGGAATTATATTTTACACATTTAGGCACATGATATATGAATTTTCATAGGTCACACATAGTTTGAATTGACGACATATCAACAAAATTATGCTAGTATAAGTTATGTGTAGGAATTTTGACAAAAGATGCAGTATAGGTAAAGTGAGTTACTTCTTCAAAATTCTTAGGTATTTTGTAAAGTTGGAATTTTTATGCTTAGTATTCACGACAAGAACCCCCCAAACCCATAGAACATGTGTAGTTATCAAGCAAAGTGATTAAAATTGCATATCAGATGAAAAATTGAGCCAAATAGTGCCTTACACGTAGATAGCGCTGCTTTGCGGTTACAGTGTGCTTTTGCAAGTGCAAAGTGGGCCACAAGTGCACATCTAGTGCTCACCATGATTGTTGTCATGGTTGCGAGGAGTCATCCCGTGGTTGTGGTGGTGCTTCTCTCGGGTGTGAGGTCTAGATGCAACAAGGAACAAAAAGGATTACTACCGACGATGCGGACGCGGTTGAGCTTCTTGCGATCATGAGGGTAAAACATGACACTAGCCAAAATGTGTTGCGGCTCATCTCGTAGGTGTGGAACCATTTTTTGCATTCGTGAGCGACATTTGCTGTCGCAAACCCTGGAAAACAGATAGAGACCTATTTTGTGTAATTAATATCCAATTTCACTAATTTTAAGGCCGAAGCACGTGTAAATACTTGGATTATAACCTAACAGAATATAAGGGATATCAAATGAGTGAATCCCAGATACAAAAACTGTTCCCATAAGTGGTTGCACCAAAGAGCATACATGAATATAAATTCCAATTGAATTGGGATTAAATGAGAAATTATTCTGATTGAATAAGGAATCAAGAGCTGTTAATAGGTGAGCAACCTGAATAGTAGAACTAATACTAGGTAAGTAGATACACTCTGCAAATTTTACAAATACTTTCCAAGATTGCTTTTATGATACAAATTAAATTCTACTACCTATCTAAAATTTTTATCAAATATTCTATTTCTATTATATGAAACTTTATTTCTAATATGCTTATTCTAGTGAAAATTGAAATATTTATTTTCTTGAAAATTCTAGATGTGAATTTATTTACAAAATAAATTGTTTTAAAATAGTTATCTTGGAAACAAGTTCATGTAGTAGTTGTTAAATTTGACAGCGATAGTAGTGTAGAGGAACAAGTTCTGACTCTGCTAATTAGATTAAAGATTGGGACCCGTCTAATTGAGTACAAATATTGGGACTCACTGTGGGCGAAACTGGCATGTGATCCCACCAATCAGGAATATAAATTGGGACCTACCCAATCAAGTGGAGTATTGAGCTCATGGTAAGTACAATTGATACATTTAACTCTTTTTCATTAAGAGCATAGATTAAGGCCTTAGTTAGTGAAAATAATATGTAAGAGTTTGTAACCTATGAGTAGGCTAACGAATAAATGGAATTATGTGATTTATTGGATATTTTGAAAAAAAAAATTGTGATATGTTGTGGCATTTCATTTTAAATGTTTCTTATGCAAATTTATATTTTTTCTCACATCTTATAAAAACAAAATGTAGGTAAAATTATTTACTCGGTGATTCATCTCTCACGTTTTTAAAATTCTCTTTTGCAGAGGACATATGTGAGAGTGAATGCACATGGAGCTAGTAGAGCTTTAAAAAGATAGAAGATTTTAGTTTTTTTTTATCTCCTAGCGAATAAGGTCTAACGATGTAATAAACTAGTTTTATTTTATTTTCACTTCAAAAATGTAATAGATTCATCACTTTAAATTTGATCGATATTTTATATGTTATAATATTTTGATATTTTGAGCTTTGTTATCTACTAATACGACCTATCTCACAGGTGCAACTCCGAACCAGGGGCATCACAACCGTTAAGTTTGAATTGCATTAATCATGTTGAAATTTGTGATCTCCTAAGAATTGGTATCCGTATGTATAAAAAAGTCAATAATTGCATCAACGATTGATTTCCAGTTTGCAACATTTTTCTAACTGTGGAACAAGTTTTTAATATTCTTTTCAAAATCATTTCAATGCCACACTCATTTAATTCCTAGAGTGAACCCACTGTATAACATCTTCTTGATTAATTCATTCATAATCAGTAATTAAAGAAGTTCATTCTTGATTTCATCCATTTTGAGAACTCATAGTTTGTGTGAGTAGAAAAAGTCATAATTAGTTCTCTCAAATTAGCCAAGTAGAAAATTCTTTGGACAACCAACTTTGAGGCCTACAATAATATAAATTGTAGATTTATTCATAACCCTTATAATAGTGTTCAGGTCAATTAAAAATACCATATTAATTAACATGGCTTTGATTAATGTATTCCTACTTTCTCCGCAAAAATTGGACAAGAAGTCAATGAAGTTGCTTTGCGCTCTGGATTCTCTGAACCGCAACCTTTGAGGGAAGTTGAAAGAGTTTCCCATGTTAGACTGCAGAGTTAAACATGAAATTAGGCAATTGAAAATGGGAACATGGGGCACGCAATTGTTTTATATATTTTCAAAGATAGAAAGAGAAAATAAAATACAAAAGTTAAAAAGTCAATTGGCCTTGTAGGAAGCTTGAAAAAGGCACCGAATTAGCCTTTGATTGAGGTTAATGATTGACTTACGAACACATATACGTATATTTTTAATTTTAAATGCAATAATTATTAATATATATATATATATATATGTGTGTGTGTGTGTGTGTGTGTGTGTGTGCGTGAGAGAGAGAGAGAGAGAGAGAGATTGAAGGAAGTTTGAAAAAGATAATAAACTAGTTTTTGATAGACATTTTATTAGTTTATTTTAAATATAATTTTTTGAAAATTATTATTGTTTGTCTAGACGAGTTAGGATTAATTTTAGAGAGGAAAAATAGCTACTTTGATACTATTTAATCGATCTAGGATTATTTTGAAGTTATTATCTTAGTAGGATACAAATTCATAGTAAATTGGCCATAAATAGGTCCTTTGGTTTATTGGAAATTTTCAGCCATATTTTTGTACGAATTTTGGAGTGAATTTTTCTTCTGCACGTGCATTCGTGTCATTTTCTTTCTTTCAAAATATACGTTTGTGTGAGGTGGAATTGGACATATTTCAATCCTAATTTCTTTTGCATGCGTGTTATTTTTCTTTCTTTCAAAATAAACGTTTGTGTGAGGTGGAATTGGACAAATTTTTTGCACGAGTTTTTGAATTAACACACGTCAGTGATCACGTTATTAGACAGTTGAGCCCTTCTTACATACATCTCAATCAAAAGAAAAAATAGAGAAGGCACGAATTCCAAGGACGAGAAAAAGGATAAAAGACCAAGGTTTCGAACAAGCGACATCACTATACTAAACTAATTACAAAACATGTAACAAACTCATTTGGGAGCTGAGATACCAATTTGGCTGGAATGTTTGGTGAAACACCGCGAAGCCGCAAGCAATATTGTAATAAACATCAACCTTTGTATGCCTTTTAGTTGTTGGTGTTCGGAATTTTCAACTTAAAATATATGTTATGACTTCATCAGCAAATAATTTTTAATGTGAAAACACAGAGTTAGTGGACTGATCTTTGAATAGGAAAAAGAGCAAATCTACAGGGCTCCAAATGAATTGGCTTATTTGAAAAGGGTTCTGTTCTTTGAAAGATGTATCTCGGGTCTAATACTGCATTGTTCCACTCTGCAAAAATTCCGAATTATTCTCTTGAAGCTCATCCTCTTCATCATAAATGATCAGCTTGTCCCAAAATGACTTGGACCAATAGGGTTATGCATGGAAATAGATTAAAATAATTTCATCCTACAGTCAAGTCCGCTGAAAATTTCAGGAAGGATATATTTTGATTGAGTCCAAAATTGTGTATATATGAATAATGTCTTTACCTTTATGAAATTTGAAATGTATGTATGAACCTTGTTCTCCTATGATTGTGGCTTCTAATAATTACTTGCCATCTGATCTATGCTTTTGGTGAAGTTTTAACCTTTTGTATAGTCGGTGTTATTAATGTTTCTATTGGCCATTGGGTGGAAGTCTTTGTAAGCTATCTACAGGAGGGAGGGAGGGAGGGAGTGTGGAAACGTACAACAAAACTGTTAATTTCTTTTTTCTTCCTCTTTTATGTTAAACCCATAAGCACCAGATGATAGGTGTTTGAAAGGTAATCAAATCTGGGCTAAAGTGCAAGTTTAATGATAGTTTGAGATATAATGAACTAAGCAAATACATACATACATACATACATACATACATACATACATACATAGAAACAGAATATAAATTTGAGATAATGATGATTAAATTATCTATTGCTTTGTGTATCATGCCTTTCTCCGACAAAGAATGCAGCCATTTTTTATTTGCAGAGGTTAGCCCAATTAAAATATAGGTATCTGATATGGCATTCGATTTTAAGACCTCACAAAGCAATATGCAGCAAAAGGTTTATCTTTTGCTGATATTATCTCTATTCTAAATTGTTTATCCTATTGACTAGTTTTGTACACATTGATGACAGAATCTATTTCAACCTTCGAATATGGTATGATACGTATGTTATATGTTTCACAATATAAGAAAATTTCTTGGTAGAATGTCCTTTACTAGTTTCGGCATGTAAAAACATTATTCTGACTTATGAAGTGACACTAGCATGAATGCGTTAATAAGTTACAAATGGAGAGGCTTTTGCATTGGGCTTCAAGCTGGGGCAAGTGCCACTTCTTAAAGCATGATTTCAATTGTTATGTTTTACAAAATGCATGATTATTTAGAAAGAGAATCATCATTACTAAAATCATGATCTACTGCAAGGTGGAAATCAAAATGAAGAAAGATCAGTGAAAGTATTCGTCAATGGAAAATATCAAAATTCTCAATATTCATGTGAACGAATTAATTATTGAGTCATTACCTACTTTGATATGAGATCCTACCTTTTGCTTTCTCATGCCCACTTTTTGAAGCCTTAAATATCATAGGAATGAAATTTTATTTTATTCCTCAAAATAGAAACATAATTTATAAATAAGAGACAGGATTATATCATTGCTTTCATGTTTCTATTATGTTTTATTATTTGTTGCTTTTTCATGTTTTTCTTGTTTCCAATTTTGTAACAGAAAAAAAGCGTTCGGTTGTAAATGAGAACACCGCATTGTTTGGAATCTTTCAATACATAACGGGCCGGCAAGTTTCCTTCTTTTTTTTTTCAATTTGTATTCTTGATGAATAATAGTGGTCAAACTTTTTTTTTTTATTTTATGTGTGGCTCATGTTTGTGGCTTATAATTCAGTTCTCTATCTTCAAACATTCTTGCCATTGGGGCTTGTGAAGGTGAAATAATTGCACAGCTACAGGTATGTGTAGGGTAGGTTGGACCACGCGTTATAATTCTAAGTTAATTTATGTTCTTCGATATTGTAATTTCAGTAAACTATTTTAATCTAAATATTGTAATATCAATTCGCACCTAAACTGAAAAGCAAAAGTAAACATAAAGGGACTAGATATGTCTACGTGGTTCAGAGCCTTCAACCAGTCCTACAATTGCAGAACATTCACATAAATCAAAATAATCCACTATCTCAAATGATTACAAACAAATACAATCAAACATGAGTCCCTTGCCTCTCTTACACTTTCACAAATGAAGTCCACACTTGATTTTAATTAGTTAGTGCATTTCCACATTCTCACTAGGTGAAATGTCTAGCCAAAAACCTCTTTTAACCCCAACTTACACTTTGAATGAAGTGTATAATACAGAAAGACTTGTAAATACTTTCTACAATAATGGTATGAACATGAGATTTTTAGCTCTCTAATATCTCTCAATGGAAGGCACGCCTTGCCTTGCATGAATTTAGTCCACTTTAATCTCCATTTTTGCACTAATATTTCTGAGTGAATCAGTCTCCAAATTGTCACAAATGTCCATTCAGATTAGACTGCTCTAGTGAACGGTCAACAATGCCTCAGTTGTTGCGCAAAACCCTAGGCCGAGAATTCGAGTTCCTAAGCCACAATCCTACGGAGGTGCCAAAGACATCAAAGAAGTAGAGAATTTCCTTTTTGACATGAAACAGTACTTTCTGGCGGTAAATATTGTTGATGAGGCCAGGATGGTAAGCATTGCCATCATGTATTTAACTAGATATGCCAAACTATGGTGGTGCACCAAGTATGCTAACATTCAGGCCAACCAAGTGTACTTAGATATGTGGGAGCAATTGCAAGATACTATTCAGGATCAATTCTTCCCAAAGAATGGGGAGTATGATACTCGAATGGCATTGCGAAAATTGAGGGAGAGTGTTCGAGATTATATGGAGATGTTCTCGATGCTTCTGTTGGATATTTAAGACATGTCTGAGAAGGATAAGCTCTTTACTTTCTTAGAAGGCTTAAAACCCATAGCGCAGTAGAGTTACAGCGCCAGTGAGTAGTGAATTTGAACTTGGATATGGGTGCTATCAAGCAACTTATGGATTTTCATGACGAACCCTGAAAGGAACGTTAGCCAATCAGTGCACCCCAACATAAAGGAAATAATGGGAGGCCATTCAGAAATAATTCGAGCAAAGATAGGGAGTTTGATAGTCCCAAACTTTGGTCAATCCCTAAAGCAATTCTAAGAATAGGCCTTCCAACAGCAAGTAAGGTATTGCACTGAGAAAGACTGGTTGCTTTCTTTATGGTGGGCCACACATGCTTCGAGACTACCTAAAGAAAAATTTAATGAATGCTTTATCAAGTCTAAAGGATGTAGGGCCATCCAAACAAGCTCCATCTCCAGTGCTCGAATTTGAGGAAAGTGAGTTAGATGGTGAGGGAAATAATCTTGGTGCCATTTTTTGCCGATACATGCCTATTTCATGCCAAGCTGCGGCCAAACAAAAAGAAAAGTCTACAGCTGGGCATACCGTACCTACATTAGTAGATGACCCTGTGGATGACGAGAACTCTCAAGGTCGAAAAAAGAAAAGATTGATGTACGTGGATGTAAAGATCAATGGCAAATCTCTTCGAGCCATGATCGACACAAGTGCTATGCACAATTACTTGGCGACTGCTGAGGTTGAGAGATTTGGGTTGGTGTTGGAGAAAATGGTTGGGAAAGTTAAAGCTGTCAATCCGACAACTCAACATATTGCCGGTATTACTAAAGGAGTTAGAATCAAGGCTGGTCAGTTCGAGGGAAAGATTAACCTTTCTATTATTCAGATGGATGACTTCAAGCTCATCTTAGGGCTTGAATTATTGAGAGAGGCAAGAGCAATGGTCTTACTATATGGGGAAGCATTAATGATAGTGGAAAACAAACCCTGCATTGTTCCCATGATTTCTAACCGACATGATGGGAAGAGCTTGTCGACTATCCAATTTGATAAGGGTTGTAAGCACAATAAACCATCCTACTTATGTACCTTCCGATTTGAGGAAATGGAGAAGTTAGGGTTAATTCTTAACATAGTGAAAATCTTCTTAGGAAATTTGAGGATATGATGTTTGATGAACTTCCTTATAGACTGCCGCCTAAGAGATCCGTTGATCATGAGATTGAACTTCTATCAGGCACCAAGCTACATGCCTGTGCACCTTATTGCATGACATAACCTGAGCTTGTGGAGTTTAGAAACCAACTGAGGGAAATGTTGGAAAGCGGCATCATTTGACCCGCGAAGTCACCATATAGGGCGCCTACCTTGTTCCAAAAGAAGTATGATGAAACTTTGAGGATGTGTTATGACCATCAGGCTTTGAACAAGATTACAGTGAAGAACCAATATCTAATAACGCTGATTTTTGATTGCTTTGACAGGCTTGGTCAGGCGAAATACTTCTCTAAAATTGATTTGAGATCAAGATACTAGCAAGTTTGAGTTAAAGAGGGTGATGAGGCGAAGACTACTGTGGTGACTATATATGGTACTTATAAATTCTTGGTTATGTTGTTTGGTTTAACGAATGCACCAGTAACCCTTTGCACCTTGATGAATCAAGTACTCCATGGGTTTCTTGATAAATTTGTGCTGGTGTACTTGGATGATATCGTGGTATTTAGTAAGACCTTGGAAGAACATTTGGAGCACTTGCAGAAGGTTCTAACTCATCTCCAAGCCTTCAAAATGCTCATTTGCACAAGAGACCATCCATTTTTTGGGCCATATTATTGAGCGTGGGAGAATTTGGATTGACCCAAAGAAAGTGCAAGCTATTGAAGAGTGGTAACCTCCTGAAGATATCCATGAGATGTAGTCATTCCTTAGATTGACCAATTATTAGTGTAAATTTGTGAAAGGATACTTTGAGATAGTTCGACTGCTCATGGATCTTACAAAGAAAATAGAGGAATGGAAGTGGTCAACAGATTAACAAGTTGCCTTTGAAAGATTAAAGATAGTCATAACCACGAGCCTCGTGTTAGTTCTCTCGGACTTACAAAAATCATTTGAGGTGGAGACTATTGCCTCAAATTTCGCAATTGGGAGACTGTTGACCTAAGATGGGCATCCTATTCCCTTTGAGAGTAAGAAATTAAAAGAGGTAGGAAAGAACTACCTAGCACATGAGAAAGAGCTACTAGCCATAGTCTACTACTTTAGGCCATGGCGACATTATTTATTGGAGGCTCCATTCATGGTTAAGATAGATAATAGTGCAATGACTCACTTCATGACCCAATCAAAACTTACACAGAAGCAAGCTCGATGGCAAAAGCTGCTAGTAGAGTTTAACTTTACATTGGAGTTTTGAGGGGGTTCTAGCAATAAAGCAGCAAATACCCTTAGTTAGAGGGCAGATTTAGTAGAGTTGAGAATGGTTGCTGCACTTTCTTCAAGCAAAGTGACCACCTCCATGAAAGATCAAATACGGAAATTGCAGATGCAAGATCCAACTATGGAGTGTTTGATCAAATTGGTGTAGCAAGGGAAGTCTAGGCAATTCTAGCTTGAGGAGAGATTGCTATAGACCAAAAGCAAACATTTGAATGTTTCCAACGATGAGGACTTGAGGAAATTATTGATAATAGAGTGTTATAATATCCTTTGGGTATATCACCCTAGAGGCAAGCAGCCATTAGCACTTGTGCAAAGGGCACATTACTGGCCCTAAATGCGAGATGAAGTTGAGGCATGTGCTCGATCCTATTTGATTTTCTAGTAGGACAAGACGGATCACTTGAAGTTAAAGGGCATGTTGGAGCCCCTTCCTATCCCAACGTGACCATGGGAGAATATCTTAATGAATTACATCATTGGATTCCCTAAGGTGAGAGATTTAGGCAGCATCATCATTGTAGTGGATAGGTTCTTAAAGTATGGCACATTTATCGTAGCCTCAAAGCACGTGATAGCAAAGGCAACTGTGCACTTGTTCTTTGCGTATATTATTAAATACTAGGGACTGCCGAAGGACATTGTCAGTGATCGAGACCCCCAGTTTGCAAGAATATTTTGGATTGAGCTCATCAAACTGGGTGTTAAGGAGTACCTTCGACACTTTGTGAGTGGTAATAAGAAAAATTGGGTGAAACTGTTGGATGCTGCTCAATTGTACTTCAATGCTCAAAAGAGCTCTTCTACCAATTGGAGCCCTTTGGAGAGCGTCATCGGGCAACAGCAACTACTCCCACACACTCTGGACTCATAGAGTGCGAGATCTCTCCTTGCATAAAGTTTCACTAAATAGTGGAAGCATAACTTAGAGATTGCAAGGAGTTAGTTAGAGAAGGCCTAGAAGAGAATGAAAAGCAGGCTAACCAGCGCAAGCGTTTTATATAATTCAATGTAGGGGACCTCATGTGGGTGGAGGCATTGGACCCATTCTCACAAAGTGTGTTTGAGGGAAGGACCCTCGATTCTTATAGAAGTACATTGCGCCGTGACAAGTGGTAAAGAGGATTGGAAAGGTGGCCTACAAAATTGAACTGCCCGCTTGGTGGAAGACACATAATGATTTCCACGTAAATCAGTTAAAGTCTTTCATAGCGAACCTAGAGGACATCAACCATATCAGAGAGACTCGACTACAGCGTCCATTTGGAAAAGTACCAAGGAAAATAGCTGAAACAATCTTGGATTATTGAGTCATAAGGATTGTCAAGCGAGAGATCAATGAGTACTTGGTGAAATGAGGAGGCAGTTTAAAGGACGGGAACACTTGGGAGTGGGTGATGGATCTTAAGGCACTAGAACCTCTAGTGGAAGTATTCTTAGTTTCAAAGGCGTCGAGGGCGTCACCATCTCAAGTAAAGGAGAATGTGAAGGGCCGCTTATCCAACAGACCCTCTTGACACAATGCTGGCCCTATTGCAGCCTTGTACCGAATGAGACATCACCTGTTGCTACTAGGTCTAAGGCTTTGTACAATACTTATAAATATTTGTAATAATTTTCTAGTTTAATTTCAGTTGTACTTTTTTAGATTTTTAATGTTTACTACTATCATTTAGCTTTTTTTTTTGCCAAGCCTATTATAAGAGATAAGGTGTTTAGTAAAGCTACATGTATTTAAGATTGTTAGAGCTCTATTTGCTCTAACCGTTGCCTCTTTATAATCGAACTATTGAATTAATACAAACAAGCTTTCTTATGCAATTTGTGTTCATAGTTTCCACTTTCTTTAATTCACTATCGAAATTGTACTTCTAAAGTATTTAGAAGAATGTGAGTGTGATGTACAAACAAAAATTGCATGTGAATTCAAACAAATATAGTTAGCTGCGAAGTGACTACTAGCCGCATGGTATCTATTTTCCCTATCCTTAAAAAGGAGCCCCATGACAGTTAAGTCAACAAGTAGAGGATTTGGTCTAGAATCTGTTCTTATCTACAGTTGGGGTTGGAGTCCCAATTACTATATGTTCTTATGTATTAGCCTTCTTTATTTAACAGATTTTCTCTTTCTTTTTAGTACTATTATATCTTCATTTGACTTATAAAGATATGATCAAGTCATCCTCAACCTGGTTGGATTTTTTGTGAATATTCTCGACCAAATTTGTCTCCCAAGAATATAAGTAAAAATCAACATTTTCTATTTTCTTAAAGATTGAGATTCATGTGACTTTTTGATTATGGAAAATTTTCGAGCATAATCTTTTTAATTTTTGTCAAATAATTTCAGAATATTCCTCCAATATCTTGTGTTAAATATTTGTGCCATAATTGTCAACTAATGCCAACAATATATAATAATTAGTTTTTGAAACCCTTCATAAACTTGTAAACTTGACCTTCCAAAGCAAAATACTTTGTTTGACTGGTTTCTCGATAAGAATTCATTGATAAATCAAACAAAGGGCTTAAAAGTAATAAATTTTATATTGGACGCACACAAGATTTCTATTTCATGTTCATTCTTTTGAAGAAACGTTGAGAATCAACTTCCTGCTTATTTTTGTTATTTATAATTATTTCATCCGATAGAGATGAGATAGTAGCTTGCATAACTTTCTCTGGCTTCACTTCACTAGGGACATTGAATACTATGTAAGAAGGTTGAAGAAAATTGTTTGAAATTCAAAGTTACATGCATCGATATCTTTTTGCCTTTTTTTCAAGTAAAGTGTATATTTTTCCATAGGAATTCAAAATTTTGAATTCTTAGATCTTTTGATAATTCTTGCAGAATTCTATGAATAAACAAACAAACAAAAACGCAATTATCATCTAATTTCTTCACACCTGTAGGATATACTCGAAATTTTTGTCTAGTACAACGTTGTCGCATTTGTCATGAAATTCAAAGCTGTTAATATTATTCTTAGTATATGGATAGATCAGAGTCTTCTTTTTCCATAAGCAGTAACAATTTCTTATAGTGAGATTTGATTTGAAACCATATGAAATATTTTTTCTCATTTCATCAACTAAGAGAGTCCAAGCAATCCATGATATCCTAATTAAAATATTTGACCAATTTTGATGTCTTAAAAAAGCGATTTTGAAGATAAGATCACCCGCTTTATGGCATGCACCAATGCATCTGCCCGTGAGAATCCATTTTCTTTTTTTATTTTTTTCCTAATAATTTTCTTAAATTTGATCTCTATTTTATTGTTTCACAATGACTTAATTGAGTTCATACATATGTTTCGGTGTTCAGTACGAATATCTTACTATCAACATGTAACAATTAAACATTAGAATTTTTATGTGTAGGAATAGATAAGAGTTAGATTCATGAGAACGATCGATTTAGTTCTATTTACTGTAGTGGTGTTCAATCATTTTGGAACATTTCAAAAGAGAATTCTATGTAGCTTTTGTTACAAATATGTAGTTGACATTGCACAAGTTTTTGGGGAAATTTCTACGTAGAGACGACAGGTAGAAAAATATTTTCATGCAACAAAAAATGATGAGCTTTTTTTCTTGGTTTTTAGTTAACAAGAGATGAGACAATATATTCTACACTTGGAGAAGATGCACAAAAAAATTGCAATTTTTTTATAGTAGTTACATTTTTTAATTACAAACAAGTTTACTTAATTATTCTTTTGATTACTTGAATAATGAATTTTTTATGTTCAACATAAAAGCACTATTGTCATATTACCGAAATAGCTTTTGTTTTATTTTACATATTTTGTGCTTTACATTTTATTAAATTTCCTTTTGCTTAAATTTGCAAGTTTCTAAAGTGCGCCATCTTATAGAGAAGCTTGCAACTTGAAATTTTTAAAAATCACTTGTATTTTAATCGCGTTATTGATATATTCATGTTACTCTATAAACATGTTCTCTATATTATGTCTCTTTTATACTCTTTTTAAGGCATGTTGTCCATATTTTGTCTTTTTTGGGACTATTATATATTGATGTTACCTGCTTTATTGTAGTTATATTATGATACACATAAAATCCTACTAAAGTTTTGCTTTCTTTACTTAGTGTATGTTCATTTTTTGTTTAAATGTTGTTTCGTCTAATTCAATATTTATTATGAGAAAATAATACACCCGTGATGGTTTAGATATTGTTATTTTAAACTTTTCGACAATACATATATAAGGCAACAAATACTTAAAAAAGAAATTAATGCAAATAAAAGTATTAATAAAATATAAGGTTACGAAATAAAAATTGTCATGTTTAGTATTTGTGCAAAATTTAAAATTAAAAAAATAAAAACATAATTAATCTTAAATATTTATAATGAATTTGGTTTGTCACAATACTTATTTGTAATGAATTTGCTATTACAGCATCAAAAATGTAACACTAGTAGTATCTTTTGTAGGGATTATTTTCATAACTAAAACTAATGATACGGTAACAAATATTTTTGTAATGGCATTTAACTTTTGTGAAAATAACTTCTAGTGTCAATCTTTAGAGGACAAAAAGCGTAACCAATTACAGATGTCTTAGAGACAATAATTTTCATTACCCCCTAGTGAATTTTCTTGTAGTGCATTCCAACAATACCCATACATATGTATGTTCTTGATACATAATTACAGAACAAGCAGATTAGACACAAGTACTGAAAGCACTACTGTGACATTCAAAATAAAGTAAAATTTATTTTTGTGAAAAAAGGCAAGTATTGATAGAAAATGAAACTTCTGATGCATCTTATTCATCATAGGATAAGCAGACACTTCATGTTTGGCTAGTGAAGCTGGTGCCTCCTGTGATCCAACCATCTCCACCTACAGAAAGAAGCATGAAGAGGCATGTTCATATGGTTTAGTTGTTCCTGGTCGCGCGAGTGCGAGGGGTACTCTCACACGACCAGAAGAGGACATGTGTCCGAATAAATTTCTTTCTTCTTTCTAATTTATCTTTTCTTTATTCTTTTTGTTCTTCTAATTTTTTATTTTTTATTTTTGCACCCTTAATTTTTTGTTTTTTGTTTTTACATTTTTTCTCTTTTTCAAAACATATTTTAATAAAAAATCAGAAACAATTTAAGTACATTTGATGTCTATTTTTTCTATGTATGTGCTATTTTATAGTTTCGTTATATATATATATATATATATATATATTTGATAATTATCAAATACATATGAAAAAATAATATGGAGCATACTAAAATTACATTCAATAATATCTATAATATATGAGTATCTATTTTATCATTTTTTAATTTATTTCGATTACATTTAAGGGAACTGTTTGACAATTTATGCAAATAATATTGAATATATATTCTTTTATATCCATTATACTAAATTATTATTTATAGAGAAATAAATAACTATAAAATTTACAATAATAAAAAAAATTTAAGATAATTCATGTAATATTTATTAAAAATTATATAAGTATTAGAAATAATAAAGTAACATGAATGTAATTTTAATATGTTGTACACCATTTTTTATAAATCTATTTGAATAGTACAGAATATATTAGAAAATATAACAAAATAAATGGATAAAAAAAAGATAAATATCAAATACAATTAATTTTTTATATTTTAAATATAACATGTTTTGAAGAAACTGAGAAAGAACAAAAATCAGAAATAAAAAATGAAGAGAGTTGAAAGGAGAGAAGGGAAAGGACACTTGTCCTTCACTGCTTGTGTGGGCGCACTGGTCGCACGACCAGCATCCACTAAACCTGTTCATGTACGTACGAGAGAAGCGACGGGAAAAACAGAAATTAAGCATTACTCTCACACTTTATTCGTGTTCATAATTCTAAAAAATTAATAAATTTTATTAAAAATTAATTTTCAAATAATAGATCCCAATATGAAATTTTCATAAAAGCATTTATTAAAAGATAAAAGAAACAAGATAGTTATAAAAGAGATAAGACACTTTAAAAAAGAGAGAAGATAAAAATGGTAGAATAATAGAGATATTTCGGGGAGTTCATATTTCGACACTAAAAAATATTATGTAAAGTTCCGCATTTAATGCATTAAAAAATTCTATTAAAAAATAAAGAAAATAACCATTAAGGAGACAAAACATTAAAAGAAATCAAAAAGAGTAATAAAAAATATAAGTAATTTAAAAAGTTAAAATATTAACTGTTTAACGATAACTATTGTAGAGACCATACATTAATATAAAAGGTAATTTAAGTAATTATATAAATAAAATTTGTGCATCAAACTAAGAACCTGCCAACGTTAATAGTTTGATTGTCAGCATAAGATGCTAAAATCCAATTAAGAGCGAGCGTATGAGTGAGTTCCTGTGCGGGAAAAAATAAATTATAAAAAAAGAGAGAAAAACTGAGAGCCTTAGTTACCAGTGAAAATCCCATCTGGGTCGGACTTTGGACATGCTGTTACGGCCGTAGGGGTAGTCTGTCTCAGCCCTCTTGGCGTTCCGAAACGCGCAGCAGCCGATCGAGTAAACGCCGATGAGAACCATCACCATCACGATGTTGAGCACCGACAGCTTGTGCCAGTCCCTCCGCACGCTTTCCAGGACGCCCGCCTTGCAGGAGTCGCATTCGTAGCACAGCACGTTCTCCGCGTTGTTCCACCGGTAGCAGTCCGCCTGCTGCTCCACCGCCGCCACAGCGTAGTTGCACGCTGTTGGGGGCTTGCAGCAACCCGACTGCACCGCCGTACGTGTCAATCTTTCTTTCTTTTTTTTTTTTAAATAATAATTTTGTTAAATTTCATTGATATAATATATAAGTTCTATTGATCATCCGGATCTGAATGCATGCGAATTTTTTTCAGACGTTTTTTTTCTAATTTAAATCGTTTACTACTCAACTATTTTCTTAAAGAAAATGAATAAATTCTGATCGAGAAAATGATTAAATTAACCGGTCAACCGTATAAACTAAGCTGTCGTTTTGTGGTGGAGAAAGAACGAATAGGAATCTATGCTAGAATTTCGTTTCTAGAATTTCCCACTGTCACAAGTTGGGAAAAAGATACTTGGGATTTGTTCTAAAGGGAGGCAAGTGTGTAATTCTTGGCATTCAAGATTGAATAAAGCTTTCTATCTCAATAATGACATTTTGAATGAGCACATAAGCACTTGTGTTTAAATTTTTATTTATTTTTTTTTAAGAAAGAGTCCATAAGTAGTTTCTTGACAAGGAGAGTTTTAATTACGTTTTAGGTTCACGACAAAGTGATAATTCATTTATTTTAATTGAATTTTTACTCCTTTAGACTCGAAAATTTTAAAAATTAGTTGTGTTTTAAGTACAAAAATTTAACTAAAACCAGGTTTAGTTGTATTCAAGCAAGTGATCAATTATATTTCTTTTACCCTTTAAAAATTATAATCGCTAATCAAAAGAATACAATTTTGAAAGTATGAAATTTGGTATGCAAAATTTATGGAAATAAAAATAGGAAAGAAAGAGAAAAAAAAGTATTATTTTAATATATAGCATGTAGAAAGAATTGGTTTGGACGCCAGCAAATACAAACCTAGCCAAAGTGACTAGCTGTCCTCTAGCTAAACATAATCTAATCAAATTTGAAGCATGCTTTAAATAAATAGCATTTTTTTTTTTCAATTAATCAATCACGAACTCATCATCAAAAATTTCTGCTTCTCAATCTCGAAATCAAGCACATAAGAGAGGAGAGTTACAGCTAGAACACACACACAAACGTTTGCATATCAATTAGCATACCTGAATGGGAGTCATATCTTTGGTCATATAATCAAAAGGCGTCCACAGAGCAATCTTGGCACAAGTCTTGGACCCCAGAATGCAACTCCTCACGGTCATCCAATAATGGGGGTCCTGAATCCTCTCCCTCAGCCATGGAGAGTAGTCCCCCAGACGATACTCCTTGTACACCCTCCCCGCCACCGGCACCCCTCCTCCGGGGCTCGTAACCACAAACCCGAATATGGTTAAGCCCATCAGAGCTCCTATCAGTAGCAGCATGATCATCAAGTACACCCACAGGGCCCATGCAATGTGGAAACATGCCCCTATGAACCCCGCGAGGGATATTATCAGGATGATGAAGCCCAACACGAGAAGAGGTGTTTGGAGGAAGCTCTCGCAGGTGGTGCTGCTCTTGGCCATCCACAGGCCGGCACCGATGATGGGTATGGAGGCTAAGAGGGTGAACAGGTTGAGGAAACCTATCACCGTGTTGCTGAATCTGTACATGGTGTGCTAGCGATGGTCAATGTGCTGATTTTGTGATCTGAGCTGGGCTGCTGATTTGCTTCTTGTTGAGGTTCTGGTCAGTATAGCTTTCTTTCTTTGATCTTGATCAGCTTTATCTTTTGGGGTGTGACTGAAGTGAATTCAATAGCTCTAATTTGCTTTATGCTTTGGATCAGTTTGCTTTAGCGATCAGTGGAATATTTGGCGTTGGGACACTCTTTTCCTTTTTCATTTTTAAATGTAGTGCAGTTGCATTTGTGCTTGATAATGACCAAAGTGCACTTCTGAGGAATCACTCTATTGGAAGTCTTGAGATTAATTACCAAATTAATTGAAGGGCTTTAATGCATGTAAAATGAACTTACTGTGTTGGATTTACATCATGAATGATGTTCCGACGCTGCATAAGAATACACCCACTTGAGTACTATAATAAACGTATATGTTCAAGTAGCACAAATGAACCTCTTTTTTTGGGTATGATTTTGTGCAATAGATATAAATATGAACTATAATTATCTCAATAGAATAATCACTTGCAGATAAATTGATGCCCTCGATTTCCATATTGACACTCATTTTGAAAACATAACTGCAGTGATGGGTTTTCAGTTTCAAATATTTAACAATATTTATACTTAGCAAAAATAAAAAGAAAAATGGATAATATTATTTATGTAGTCTCTTTTTTTTCCTTATAGAATTATCTATGCAATTAATCAAGCTATATATGACTAATTAATGTAATCACATAGTATAATGCAAAATAGATTTTTTTACCAAAAAGCTTGTTTGTTGAATTCCTCATCCCTACAAGCATGTAATAAATATTTCCCATCAAACCCATTATGCAAAATTGCTCCAGCACAATCCAAAAAAGAATTTCAGCAGCCAAAAGGGAGACATTCCTTGTTGCTGGTAGAAGAATAAAGTCATGTTAGAAGCCTAAGGCAAGCAAAGAACAGAGGACAATTTCGTCAAATCATTCAAAACACGTGGAGCCCAATTTTGCTTCTTTTCAAAGCATTATCAGTACATGATTTTTTAATTAGATTTGCGTACACATATCTCTTGATGCCTAGCTAGTTTGAATATTTCAATTACTTAGCTTCTATTTTATTTTAATATTATTTCACAATTTTATTAATCACCATTTGCTAAGAGGCATAAAGTTCTGCGGGCTCTGTGGTCCATAGGACTGTTTGGCAATTTTAGCATTTACAAGTTTTCGGAAATTTTAGCATTTACAAGTTTTTTATTTTTTAAAAAATAATAAATTATAACAGCATTTGAAAAAAACAATATAACATGTATTGGGTAAACAAAAATACTTTATGAATTGTTTTTAGCGTATGAAAGATTTAAAAAAATAATGTCGTTGATATAACTTGAATAAACATTAAACGTATTTGAATGAAATAATACCTAACAATTTGTAAAATATTGTGTCATATAAGTGTGAATGGTTATTGATCTAAGGGGCGACCTAGTCGTGAATTGCTTGCTAAAATAAATGAAAACAAGCAAAATAAAAGATAAAATACAGGCTATGCTTGTTTCATTTTATTCCAAAAAATACACACATTTCTAACATTACAGGCCTTAAAATTTTTTTCTCTTTTCTTTACACGTTTTTTTTTTAAAATACACTTAAAAATCAAAGCAAATGTAGGTAAAATCCTTATAAATAGTTGAACCAATTAATCTACGTTCAAGGATCAAGAGGAAGTACGAATGTTTAGAGTGATCAAAGATAGTTCTGTCTTCTATTTGTGCACCACAATATTCATATCCATACGATCATGATAGTCATTCATGATAATCACTCACGAGATCAAAGATATTTCTGTTTCTTACTTGTGCACCACATTATTCATACCCATACAATTATAATAAGATTCTTATGATAACCACTCACGAGTACATAATTACGAGCAAACTCCCAAAAAAGCATAATCCTAGTAACGATTTGTCATTTATTTAATTTGTGTATGCACCCACTAACTTTGTGCCAAGAAACTAGTCATTCATCCTCCGAAAATAATTTACTAGTTACTCAAATAACTCGTAACTGTCAAGTGCAACATGGTTTGCGTCATGGCATGTGTTATATTGAAGATAGCATTTTAGAGGGGTTTTTTTTCATCTCAAATGAAAAAAAAAAAAAAACTACAAAATATAAAGATTCGCTTAAGATTTGTTTTATCTCATTTTTTGTAACAAAAAAGTTCTAAAATACAATGATTAATTTTCATCTACTCCACGATATTGTTGCATTTTCAAGAGTTTTTTGAATTTTATTATTTATTTCAAATAAACCCCTAAATAGTTTAGCATTTTTCAAATATTTTCTCTTTTTTTATCAACGACTTTTTAATAATTTGGTCGAATGTTTTATTTTGTACTCTTTTTTTCTTTGATTTCTTTTTCCTCTTGTTCTTTCTGTCAGTTTTTTTTTCTTTTTCTTCTTTGA
Organism: Avicennia marina; assembly: GCA_019155195.1. Taxonomy (NCBI): domain Eukaryota; kingdom Viridiplantae; phylum Streptophyta; class Magnoliopsida; order Lamiales; family Acanthaceae; genus Avicennia; species Avicennia marina. Next base: position 9,846,074 of record CM032780.1, read on the forward strand.
TTGACTTTTATTCTTTTTTCTCTTTTATTCTTCTTTATTTCTTGAATAGGTCGGGCATGTTAAATTTTAAAATTTTTTATAAATTATAGTTGAATATTGTAAAAAATTCTAAATTTCCATAAATTAAGTGGTTTAACTTGCTTGGATTTTTTATTTTTTTTCAAATTAAGTAGCTGAATATTAATAAAAATAATGTAATTTTTATTTTTAAAATTCCAATATTCTTAATTTTTTGACAAATTTAATAATTGGTTTCTTACTAATTCATTGTTCTTTTTTTTTTTTTTACTTTTAAAGACAAGGAGTTAAAAATTATTTTCAATTATTATTTAATTAGTAAAAATTGTTTATACTATATTTTACATATATATTTTACATCTTACACGGCATTGGCGGATCCAACCATTCGCGATGAAGTCATATTTGACCACTGTACATGACTTTTGTTGTATCTTTTTACTATGACAAAGCAACAGATATAGTGTTATTAACATATGTATACGTTTCCACGTTTATATTAAAGATATGTATATCATTTTATATAAAATAAAATGATTTATAATATATTTTTAAGATAAATTGAAAATCGTTACCCTCCCTGCACTTTATGCCACGTGCCTGGGACCAGCCAGCCTGGACCGACTGCGCGACCGAGCCTATTCCTACCAAAGGGCTGCATGCGTGGCTATGAGCGGGCCAGCGCTGCCAAGTGTGCAGTTTCATCTTTTTATTCATATATATATCTATATATATAATATATATATATATATGTATGTATATCTATTTTGTATTAATAAAAGTCACACACTTTCTGCATGCATTATCCAATATACCGATCAAACACTACAAGAAAACAATAGAATTAGAACGATTTTTTAACACGAATTTTTTGTAAATTTTGTTCTAAATTTAATTTGAAATAATTTTAAAATGGTATTTTTACCATTTCAAAACGTAGCATTGCAAATGTTTTGGAACAACTTTTATATACCGTTCCAAATAATTAAAACGGTTTATAAAAGTCGTTCTAAAATTTATGCACGGTTATAATAAACCGTTCCAAATACATACTATGACTCCAGTAGTTGGATCAACTTTGGAATGGCTTCCGAACGAAACTTTGTAACGGCTTTTATTCAAATGGTTTGGGAACGGTTTTGACACGGAACTTTAGCACGGTTTTGGCACGGAAGATATTTGGGACGACTTTGACACTGCATATTTGGAACGGTTTTGGTACGATTTTATTTGGAGTGACTTTGGCACGATTTTATTTAGAACTACTTTGGTACAGTTTTATTTGGAGCGACTTTGGTACGGTTTCATTTGGAATGGCTTTGGTTTTTTTTGGAACAACTTTGGTACAGTTTTATTTGAAGGGACTTTGGCACGGTTTCATTTAGAACGACTTTGGCACGATTTCATTTGGAGCGACTTTGGCACAGTTTTATTTGGAATGACTTTGGCACGGTTTCATTTCAAACGACTTTGGCACGGTTTCATTTGGAACGGTTTTGGCACGGTTTTAGTTGGAACGGCTTAGGCAGGGCTACTTTAGAGCGCCTTTGGTACGGTTTTATTTAGAATAGCTTTGGCACGGCTACTTTGAACTGACTTTGGCATGATTTAATTTAGAACGGCTTTGGCACGGCTAATTTGGAACGTCTTTAGAATAAATTTTTTGCAAATGTATAGAAATAATTTGGATTGTTTTTGGCACACATTTAAATTAATTTTTGCATTTTTGCATAAAAATACAGCATTATTTATAAATATTAACCTATAATTCCTAAACAATAATTGTCAAAAAAAAAATTCATTTCTACTTAGTCAACTAAAATATAAAAATATATAGCCATTATATTAACCCATTACCACAAAAAAATATTTCAACTACCCAATGTAAAAATATCACATGTATTGTAACAATAACATGACATAAGGAAGAAGAATCAAAACTCTAAGTGGCATGGCACACTACTCACACCTCTCATCATCATCATCATCTACATCTTGATTTGGGGATCGTGATGACTTACTGGGAGTGAAAGTTTGATGGTAGTTTGCGTTAACCCAATTCAATAATTGATTTAATTGTGCTTCATTTCGCTCAAGCCTTTCCTCCGCACTTTTCAATTTTTCTTTAGTAATAAGTAGTTTTTCCTCTATTTGAAGTAGTTTTTACTCCATGTTGCACAACTGTGGAGCAAGTGAGGAGGTTTGTGAGGTGGATCCCCTACAAAAATTGTGGAAGTTCTTAGTCTTTGATCCCATACTTGGCAGTTGGCATTTTCTTAAAGCCACCAAAAGCCGTTGCTATAGCATTACTACTAGATAAACTGTAAGATGATCCTCCTTCTAGTATCTCTAAAACTCTTGCACGATGTAAGTGCTTCTTTAACAGCTCAGAAGCTTTCTTCTTGAAGTTTTCTCAATTGCAGTCGTATCTGTAGAGTTCCATGCAAATTCTGCTTGTAATGAAGACAATATTTTATACACAATCACATGTTAGGGGCACTTCATGTACACATAATAAGAATCAAATAATTGACAATATACAATCACAGTTCATCTAACTACTTCATCCAATAAAGATCGTGTAAACACCACAGTAACATTTAATCACTGTTATGTAGCAATCACATATAGTATATGGCAATCAATCAATCATACTATTGAATTTGTTCAAACAACACATATAACAACATCTATGATACATCCAAGTAAATATGTCAAAAAGAATTCATTAATTAAATACACATCAACAACAGAACCCATAAGGGACCAAATGTATAAATTGGTATATTTTAAAAAAATACACCTACATGTAACAGGTTATATACATAATTTTCAAACTTATAAAATATATAAAAGTACTATAGTACTTGTCCACTAACCTTAAACTATTTAATACCCATACAATTTTTTGAATATAAGAAGAAATATTACCTTGAAATGTATTGAATTTTTAAAATACTAGCTTATCATGAATCAAATATTACCAATTTAATTCAATATTTGGTACTTTAATTTTTAAAAATTTGGTATTCAATTCAATTTCAATAATTTATTCAATATGTTTATTGCTTTGGTATATTGTACCTAATTAAATACCAAATTTTATTTTTAATTTTTTTATTTTTATGCTAATATTTTCGTGTTTTTATTTTTTGTTCTATTTAACACATACTATTTTTTTTTATGCTCTTTAATCTTTTAGTTTTTTAATTTTAAGTTTCAAAATGAAAGTGCATAACTAGAAACTTGGAAAATCGGATTTTTTTCCTTTTTTTTTCCAAATTTTTTAATGAAATTTGATAAGTAATTTACCATATCAAACCAATCAAAATTATTTTGGTAATAAACTGAATCAAATTGAATATTTTAGTTTGGTATATGATACCCCAATTTCGCGTAAATTTTAGTACGGCTTTACCAAACAAATACCACTATCTATGTGTGTATAAATTTATATATAAATTATGAAGTTATGAAATTTTAAATAATATATAAATGATTTATAAAGTATAACAAATTTTCTAATTAAAAATAAAAAATCAAAAGAATTTGAAAAGCAAGAAAATTTGAAAGAAAATATAAACAAAAATAATAAAGTAAAAGAAAAGGATGAAAAAATAAAAGAATTTAAATAAAGATAATTATGTAATTTTTCATTGTACGCCCTCAAAATCTTGGTTATGTTTGTTTTTATTCATACACCCAAAAAGCACACATTGCAATTATTATACTTTTTAAATTTTATTTCTATCTTTCTCTTACTTTTACACACTTTTTCATAAAAATACACCTAAAAATCAAAACAAACATAACCCTTGTTTTTTAAATAATAGAGTATACATATAAGTTAAAAGTAAAAAAAAATAACAACTAAAGAAAGATATTTTTTTTTGAAAAGAGAGAAAATTTGATAGTAGTATACGAATAAAATAACTAGTTAGGGAAAAAAAAACAAAAGAAACAAAAAGAACAAAAAAGTAAAAGAACTTATAATAAAAGGTATTTGTGTAATTTTACTTTGAGCAACCAATAAACCTTATTAAAATAATAATATAATATAAGTGTTTTATTAACTAAAAATTAATTTATCAATAATTTTCCTTTAATTTATCAGTGTTTATTAGGTTAGGTTGATTAGGATTAGGGATGAAAATATTTGCCCTTGTCTGGAAGTAAGCATGCAGAATTTATCAAAATAAAATAAAAATATAACAAAACAAAAATTTTATTTATGCAGGTTTTAAGAAGCATGCTCGGTGTGTATGCATAATCATACAAATAAATTATAGAGAAATGCAAATATAAATTTTATGTGATTTACGAAAGGGGAGAAAAAGGAAATTTAAAAGACCTAAGTATAATAAATTAAATTTGATAGAGGAGATTGAAAAAATATGCACGTTAAAGTTAAGGGAATAGAATGAAATAAATAAAAATGAGGGAAAGAAAGCAAAAATAAAATATACAATGATGTAAAGTTAATATGGTAATTTAATAACATAAAATCAAAAAGTGGTCTATATCCTTGGTTTCTTTACTATATTATTGTTTCAACAATGACATTTGGTTGCACATTGTGCAATTACATAATTGCTCTTATATTATATATATATATATATATATATATTATGTTTTCTATTCTTTTTCTTTTATTTTAACTTATCAATTTTTTTGTGTTTTCTCTAGATTTTTTTCTCTTTCTGAATTCTTTTGATTTTTTCTGATCTATTTGTCCTATTCTATAGATTAAGAATATGTGCCAATTTTGGTTACACAATACTATATAACAATAATATCCTTACTTCTTTGTGTATTTTTTAAAAATTTTCTTTCTCTAAATCTTAACTTTTTATTTTTTTCAATTTCATCTCTCTAATTTAAATTATTTTGAATATTTTTTTAAATTTTTTTCTTATTTTGTAAATGATATAAAATTTATATTTAAAATTATTAATTTTTTTATATAATTATACACATGCATCAAGTGTGCATTTAATCAAAAATATAATATAGATTAAATTTCCAATTTTATATCTCTAACAAATATTCAAAAATCACTAATTGAATATATTTACAATCAACTCAATACCATATATCCATATATACATACATTCACACATATATATATACATATACTCTAAAAATTTATATATTATCACACCATTTTATTATTAATAAATATCATATATGTATAAATACTCAATATAAAATATATCCAAATTTTTATTTCCATCAAAGTCCCTAAGCAAGCATTGCATTTGTTTTTGCACTTCAACGGTTCGGTGCGATAACTTCTTTTACAAATTGATAATTGTTGTTGTGTTGTTCCAATGAGTAGGGAAGCAAATTTGATTGGACTGAGCTTTGCTGATGGAGGATTTCAATAGAATTGGGTATTTGGGTTGGTAGCTTTTTCCTTTTTGCTATTTTTAATATTTGAATTTTTTGTGGGTGCCACTAAATTATATGATTGGGATGGTGAAATAATGGAAGGGCGTTCGACTAATTTTATTTTTAATAATGTATAAAATGATGTGGCTTGTATGATATTTTTAAAATTTATAAGTTTATAAAACTTATTTTAACAACAAATTAATAAAGTTTTTGGATAGAATTAATAAGATCATTTTATATAATTTTGTTAAATTTATACTTATAGTTTATTATAAATTTGTGCTTAATAATAATAGAAAATAAATTAAATATCATTAACAAAATACAATTAAAAATATCTATATCATTTTTAATGTATACAATAAAATATATTATAACATATTTGAAAATAAGTTGAAAATAGCTAATTTATTTTCAAATAATTTATAAATTCAAATATCTTATTATTGTAGCACATAAACTAATTTACAACAAATATCTATCACACTTTCAAAAAGTTTAAAAGCTCTAAAATATCTTGTAAATTTATAAGCTCACCCAAATACACTCCAAAGAACTTCTCTATATACGTTTTGTCTCTTATTTGTCCACACCATTTACCCAGATAAAAATACAAGCATTTCAAACGGGAAGTATTTGTCAGAATAATTTTTTCACTCTTTTTTTATTTTTATATTATTTCTAAATTTTTTCACTTAAAACATTCATTTTTCACCCCCTATAAAATTTAGTAAATTTGACAAACAATTGAAAATCAAGTGAATGAGATAAAGAAACCCAATAGAGTGAAATAATGATGTCTTGCTTGGCTATGTAGACAAACAAAAAAATATTAAAGGGGATATTGGAAGATGAAAATGGGTCCATACATTTCGAGTTTGTATCTGTTTTATCGAAAGATGACATATAATTCCTATTATCTCAAAATTAATGTAAATAATATCTATTTTGAGAAGTATCATAATAACACGCAATTTTTTTAAAATGACTTTTTCCTCAATCCCAACGATCCAAATAATGACATTAAACTATTAATTTTTACCAACTATTCGTCAGGATAATAATATAAAAAAATGCAAAACCTGAACTTTATCAACAATCATCTCAAACTTCCTATATGTTAACTCAAATTCTACGTTCCACAAATGTTGAATACATTCATCATCAACAGTGATGTTTGTCTTGACCTCATCCCAAGAAGAACACCATAACTTTAGTACTAAATTTATTTTAAATAATTTATAATATAATATAACTTATAAGATATTTAAAAAATTATAAATTTATATATTTTATTTTTAAAATAGACTTATAAAGTATTTGAATAAAATATATTTTATAAGATTTTGCTGAAATTTATAAATATAATTAATTATAATTTTTTATATAATAATAATAAAAATAAATTAAATATTATCAATATAATACAATAGAAAATATTTGTGTTATTTAAAATATATATAATGAAGTAACTTATAAAATATTTAAAAATAAGTAAAAAGTCAATTATTTTTAAGAAGTTTATACGTTACTGATATCTTATTTTGAGGCTTTATAAATTATTAAATATCTATTTCAGAGAGTTTATACGGTTAACCGGACACCCTCTTACCACCAAAGCTCATTCAAGTACTGAAATTAATGAAAGGAAACTTGTTCACATTCAAGTACAATATGAAGATGTTGCAGAGAAGGATGCAATTCCACTTCAAAGAAAGCTTATCCATGAGCATGAAGACATGATCAACTATCCACATAAATCGAACTACTACGTAAATATTATGTGAATTTGGCCCTAAAGCTGCATTGGAAAGAACATCGTCCACTGAGGGTTTTAATTCTTTCGCGTGACCAATTCCAATCAACCATCGAGCGAACCTGTAAAGTTGGAGAGGCCAAGAAGAAAAAACAATACCTTAATCCCTTCTTTCCAACTCGAATAACTCAGTTATTCGTCTGTAAAAAAGATTCAGCCAGGCATGGGCTTGTTCTCCAAAAATGATCGGAAAAGTATAAACGCTTGTCGTGGGCGATGGAGAGGCACCTGGTGCCCGGCTCCAGTTACGGTCACCAGAGTCAATCCTTTGTATGTTTGGCTCCAACCTCCAACCTACGTGGAGAAACCTGGATGAGAGATTCATTCTCTAAAAGGGAATGATTATGGCCCAAAGTTTTCTAGAATAGAGAGAGCTACATGACGGTAGATGCTGCTGCAGAAAGAGTAAAGAAGAGCGTTGTTCATTTTACCTTTCTGTTATCATACCAAGGATACCATTTTTTTATGGTTGCAAGCTTCAGAGCATCGATTGAATAACGAGTTGCAGTGACAGGTACCACTGAATCAGTATCGCCACTGATTTAAAACCATGTGGAAGGCACAAAGAATGTCAGCAATTTCATACATGAGAGAGAGAGAGAGAGAGAGAGAGAATGATTTCCACTGCATGAAATAACTAGTGAAGAATTCTAAATAGAAAGATCGCCATATGGGCCTGCAAATTCTCAACCTGTAAAACCATCCACTATGTTGTTTAATCAGAAATTGGGAAGGGTTAATCCTTTCAACCTCCAAGGTAGAAACTGAAATGTCTACAAGCATGCAAGATGTCTACTTAAATCTTAACCATGCAAATGCCCAAAGCCATAACAAATAAACCAAATCTGTTCAGTGCCAACATATTTTCTCGCATGGTGGCAATGCAAGTACATATATCACAGCAGGATAGAACCAACTTCTGCCTCTTGAAACTGAAAGAGCTAAACATGAGTTGCCATGCGTGTAGTAAAGTCTGGTTTTATTTTCTACATCTGGCAATTGGAGGAATCTCCAGGTCGTTTTGTTTCAAACACAATTTTTCTTTTGAACTTGCTGCTGTGGTGTTTTGGGGTAACATCGCTCATCACTTCATCAGATATTGCCATCAATTTGTACATTCTTATTAAATGCATAATATTCAAAGTTTTAAGTTATAAAAAGAAGCATAATTAAGTTGCTGCCAATCAATCAAAAAGTATGAATCCTTGGGAAGACAAGTAAATCATAATGTAATTATTACAAAATTGTGTCCATTTGTGAAGTGGGAGAGCAATAGCATTAATATTACTGCAATAAACCCTTTTCCCCGCGGGCATTAGACTTTAATATAGGGGAAACATGAAAGTCTCCAAAGCCAATATGTGAAAATACAGGACTCATTCAATATGGTGATATGAACTGACATTTAATTATGTTGTGACTTCGAAATTCTATGGATACAAGCACACGAAAGAAACTTATACTAATAATTCACCAAAATCCTTTTAAATGGAGAAAACAAACCAGTAAATGTCCAAGATGGACACTATATAAACCTGCACATGATCAACAATCACATACCGTGGGGGAGAACTCAGAGGTAAGGCTATAGAAGATATTGGCGAAATGGCACACCAGAAGCTAAAAGTTATATACTGTTCAGCACATGTTTTTTCAAATTTTCAAGTATCTAAAAATGCATTTTCAATTAGTATGAACAACTAGATGAGATGGCTTGAATTGAAAGACTAGGAAAGGAAATTAGCTGACTTCTTATACCTGAACACCCAAATCCTGAGGCCAGAAGCTATTAGTTCTTGATAAATTGGAAGCATTGATAGAGGAGAGTCCGCCCAGTTTTGACCAACTACATCGCTGCAGAATGAAGAAATCCTGTTCAAAGAACGCCACAACTTTCATATTAAAGCATCAGAAAAACTGCAAAATTAACACTACCTGCATGTTTGCCATGGGTAAGAAATCCCTGTGATGTTGGCATGTAGTGCTTTTTGAACTTCGGGGAGATTGAAGTAGGTTTTGGAATACCTTTCAGTGCATGGATCGTATGCTCTGGGCATCCATGGCTGCATTTGAAAATAGGAGAGTCTCAGGTACACAACACAAAAAATGCGCAACAATATTTGACAGGAACCTAACAGTTGCACTAATGATAGCCTGTGATGGGCACAATATTCCCCGACATTAATTTTGGAACAAGACCAGACCAACTTCGAGACTATCGACAGCAGCAGGTTTAAGATAAAATAGGACAGGATCATGTCAATGGATGGGAGAAAAGTCTATAAGCTGGCTTAGAGCAATTAAGGTCATAATTTTTCCAAAATTCATTCATAGGTTGAACGTTCTTGATCTCAATTTTAATGGCCGAGGGCAAGCTCAGAAATTACGCATTTCAGACCCATCAAAAGGGACTACAGAAGGAAGCAATCGGCCTTCATTCGCAATAAACAGAACAAGCTGCATGTTAGCTCGGCTTCATAGCAAAAGCATGCAACATGAAGTTCCCACGAATGGTAACAATTCTCCATTTTTTTTTTAATAGAAAACTTCAACGCTGATTGAACTTTATGGCAGATGGCATGATGATCTTCCCTCTCCCCGAAAATTTTTAGAACACTAAATGCCGTCAATGCAAAATTGGTGTTAAAATAATTCCCAACAGTGAACAAGACTATTTTCTAGAAATATTACCTTCGGATTCTATTCCAAGGTTTTGATCAGTTCAGTGTTGATATAAAGTTCGACGAAGACTTACATAATGACCCCTTGATCTGCTCCCAAGTGAAGAAGTGCTGTTGCAGGGCAGAGTGTAAATGCTGTAACGGTCAATGTTGCCCATCTCTTTGTAAGCTAGATCAAGAGATTTTAAACAATCACTTGAAGGACGAGTAGTGGAACCCAAGTCACAGGTTAATTGCAGAATTTTGTATGTTGAATCTGAAATTAAACCATGAGTCCACCAATACTCAAATGTGCCGATAAAGTCATGGTAATCATCGGTGACAGCATTTCCCACCTAAAGACACAACAGACAGAAACAAAAATAAGACAATACTTTCAAAAACGAACTTCTATAATTGTATTAGAATATGATTTAACCATGCTTTTGTGTACCAAGAATCCCTTGAAATTAATAGCTGGATTTCGAATTCCTTTGTTTCTTTCATAAACAATTTGAGATAGCTGCGGAACATAATGCCCTGAAAAGAGAGAATAACTCCCAGGATTAGACTATTCCTCACTGTCACATCTTATATTTCACTCTTTGCAATCGTGCAACATTAAAAAGACCACATACAACAAACCTGCGTAACTGTCTCCAGCAATGTAAAAATCTCTATGTTTATACTGAGGAAACCTCTCAAACCAGTTGATCAGAAAGGTATATGCATCTTCAGCTGAAAATCCACAACACCCATATCCAACATATTCAGAGGAAGCTAGTGTAAGCAAAACAACCATAACAGTAAGTGCACAATCCCAATTTTCAGAGGCATTACCTGTTCTGTGGTCGCCTGCGGTATATAAATCTGATGAAGTATTTGAATATGAAAAACCAACACCAGCTGGCGACTCTAGGAAAAGCAAATTAGCCACTGCCGGAAAAAAAAAATTGTAGAATGTTAATACCACTAACGTGCATGATACCGTATGAAAAGAATTCAAAATTGCCCATCCAACCGTCGCATACATTTGTTCCAAGAATAAGGATTGAGGTAAAGGGTTTTCCCATCTGAATTAATCCGAAAAGGGCCAATCTCTTCTGCAGCTCCATAAGCAACAGAAGAGCAACCAGGCCCCCCAGTAAGCCACAAAACAAGTGGCCTTGACTCAGGCCCTCTATCTGCAGGTGCCTCAGTCAACCAGTAAAACAGTGCCCTCCCCGCCTGCTCATTCACACTCACATAACCTGAATGCTGTTTGAATCCAACAGTTTCAGGCTGTCCGGGCAAGGAAGTTGTCCTATCCATTTCATGATTGACATTGGACAAAGAGTAACAAATGCCCACAAAAATATTCAACCAAAGAAGGCAAACTGCACTTGATATGGACCGCCATTGAGACTCCATGAATCGATTTTAACCAAAAGAAAATCAAGACTTAAAACAAATCCCAGAAACAGCAAAAGGGTTTCCGGGGTTTCCAAAGTGACCAGAATCTAATTACAGAAGAATGAATCCTCAGTTAGGCTCGTGAAGTAGGCCTACCAAGAACACCACCACCGCTGGCAGACGTTTATGTCAATGGCTCAATCAATGAACAGAAATAAAATAAAATTAAGAACAAAACAGTTTTATGCTGCCCTCACGACACACCCAGACCATGACACAGCTGACAGCCACATGGGCCATGTTTCAAAGAAAAACAGAAAGAAAATGACCCACGAATTAAAGAGTCAAGATAACACTCAAATGGCCAAACTCCACCAGATAATTCGACAAAAAAAAACAGTAAATGGTTTTGAAGGAATCTGGCTGCAAAGCGATGACAGATTGTGATTGGACATACGGTACAGAGAGTCGAAGCACTCACTAGCAGTCGAGATGTGACCAGAGTTGTTAACCAATACACGCAATAACGTGATTAGAATAATACACGTCACGTTACCAATAATTGGTTTGCAGTCCCAAGGTTAAGACCAAAATATTCTTCCGCTCTTTTAATCATGTTTCAAATTAGGATCAACGAATTCATAGCAAGGGATAATTTTGTCCAGTCGGAGATGGACGGATGAGTTTTTAAAGAAACAACACAAAGGCAATTGCGAATATATCAATTTGCATGTATTTTGAATGATCCTTCTATTTTTTATTTAGTCAAAGACTTATAATTCCTATGTGTAATTTGAATATGCTCGTATTTTTTGTTTGGATTTCAGTTTCGAATATGCTCGTATTTTTTGTTTGAATTTCAGTTTCTTTCATTTTTCATTTCTTTATAATACACCACCTCTAAACTTTCCATTGTCCATTCGAATAATTTATTTATCCTTTTTATCTCTCTTTTTTTTTTTTCCTATTTATCAAATTTTTTGCAATAATTTTCATTCCCAACGCACACATCCAAACATAACCTTAAATGGTGCAAGAGTTATTTTTGCACGCTTCGACTCATCAATTTCCGAATCCCATCAAGGACGGGCAATTTAGGCAGATAATGTGAAATTACAAGAATTTGTCTAAATTTACACACCAGCAATCTCGTGCACTCTATGTGTGCAAAAGATAAATAAAAATTAATTTTTTTAATTTAATTAATATTAGTGTAATTTGAGATAAATACTATACAAATAATGAACTTGTTTTATCTAAACTTTAATATAAATGTAAAAAGTTTATATCATGATTTTTTTATATAAATACTAACACAAAATTACGCTAAAAATAATATTTTATAGTTTAATTATACAACATATGTAAATGTGTATTCAAAAGTACAATATACTAGGGTTTTGATAATTAAAAACGAATCAGTAAAAATAAAAGTTATTAAGTCTCCATTCAAATTTGAAAAAAAGTGCGATGGATTTGTTTGAATTAGTTAACTAATGGAGATAATAGAGGTATATTTACAAAAATATTAAAATACTAAAAGTTTGTCAGTATAAGAGGTGGATGCTTAACAATATAGTATAGATATTATAGATGTAATGTAGACAGATTAGTGATAAAATGCATGTTTGATGTGTGTGCATAATTATATAAATTAATTGATGATATTTTTTGTATATAATTTTATATTATTGATTAAATAATGATGAAAAAGAAATTTAAGAAAAAGATAAAATAAGATTAATTAAAAATTGAAAAGCAAAATACATTAAATTAAAATTAAGAGAAGATAAAGAAATAAATAAAAATTGGAGAAGAATATTGAAAATAAAATATATGAAGAAGCAATGGTATATTAATGATCTTTTTAATCAAAGATAAATGTGTAAATTCAGTAATTATGTGCAACATTATAAATTCACAATATGCAACAAAAGTAACTTCAAACTCTTAATAATGTAAGGTATTTGTGTGGTTCTCCAAATTTAGATTTGTTTGAGAGGGAGATAGACTATTTGAAAAAAAAAAATATCTCTTATCAAATATCATAGGTGTTTGTGTGGTTCTCCAAATTTAGATTTGTTTGAGAGGGAGATAGATTATTTTGTAAAAAAAAAAAAAATTCTCTTATCAAAATCTCATAGATGTTTGTGTGGAGCTCCAAGTTAATTTTGTGTGAGCGGAATAGACTTAAACCTTGTAAACCCACCAAAACACCGTGCTCGCGCTGAGTCCCTCTCCGGGTGTTTGTGTGGGTTCTCCCCCATTTCGATTGTTTTGCGCGGGCAGACCTCGCTCTTTGTCCCCCCCTCTCTCTTCTCCCCTCTCCTCGGTGTTGTGGGTTTATGCCACCTTTCACTGTGTTTGCGCGGCGCCTCGCTTTTCTTTGTCTCACCCGCCTATCTCTTCTCCACCTCTCCTCGTGTTTTTAGGTGAGGTTCTCCCCTTTCGCTCTGTTTGCGCGGTCGCTCGCTCTCTTTCTAAAAATCAAAGAATCAGAGGTGTTTGTGTGGTCGTGCCAAAGTATAGATTTGTTGAGAGAGAGAATAGATTATTTCTTTTAAACACAAAAATAGCTCTATCAATATAAGTGTGATGTGTGGTTCTCCAATTTTAGTTTTGTTAGAGGGCAATAGGATTAGTTGGTTAAAAAAAAAAAGAACTTCGCTTATCAAAATATCAGAGGTGTTTGTGGGGGTTCTCCAAATGTAGATTTGTTTGAGAGGGAGATAGATTATTCTAAAAAAATATATATATATCTTTTATCAAATATCATAAGTGTTTGTGTGGTTCTCCAAATTTAGATTTTTTTGAGAAGGAGATAGATTATTTGTAAAAAAAAAATATCGTTATCAAATATCATCAGTTTTTGTGTGGGTCTCCACTTTAGATTTGTTTGAACAGGAGAATAGATTCATTTGTAAAAAAAAAAGGTCCTTTAGCAAAAACCACACAATCAACACTCTCATAGGTATTTGTTGTTTCTCCAATTTAGATTTTGTTTTGAGAGGTACGACACTAGCTTATTGGGTAAAACAAATATCAGAGGTGTTTGGGGTGGTTTCTCCAAATTTAGATTTGTTGAGAGGGAGATATATTATTTGTAAAATCAAATCCATAGGTGTTTTGTGGTTCTCCAAAGTTAATTTGGTTTTTAGAGGAGATCGATTATTTTCTAAAAAAATATATCGTATCAAATATCATGGTGTTTGGGTGGTTCTCCAGAATTGTAGATAATTGAGGGGAGATAATATGTGTAAAAAATCACATATCATAGGTGTTTGTGTGGTTCTCCAAATTTAGATTTGTTTGAGAGAGAGATAGATTATTTGTTAAAAAAAAAATATCTCTTATCAAATATCATAGGTGATTGTGTAGTTCTCCAAATTTAGATTTTTTCGAGAGGGAGATAGATTATTTGTTAAAAAACATAAATTCTCTTATAAAATATAATAAGTGTTTGTGTGGTTCTCCAAATTTAGATTTGTTTGAGAGGGA